>JADLZL010001331.1:0-367500 GCA_015844335.1 Chrysopogon serrulatus
AATCTCTACTTTGTAACCCGATTAGGACTCCTACCCCCTGGACTATATAAAGGAGGGCAGGGCTCCCTAGATCGGCAGACTGGCAACCAACCTCAAACAGAACCAATACTCAACAATCAACAACACCCCAACTGGATTAAGGCTATTACTCGAGATACTCAAGGGCCTAAACCAGTATAAAGTCGCTCTCATCACGCGCATCAACCACTAAGTTCTGTTAGATTCGATGAGACTCGAACAAACAACTGTCCTAGGTAACCCCGAGACAGGCTATCGGTGATAAAACATCGACAGCTGGCGCGCCAGGTAGGGGCTTTCGACAAATTCTTTCTCGAGAGCTTGGCGGACCTCAAAGATCAAGATTTGCCACGACACTCATCGGCCCTCATCGACAAATCACCGTGACTCAACGCAGCACTCGTCAGCCTACGACGACAACTCGCTGCAGCTCTTATTGATCCCGTCAACAACTCGTCATACCCAAGATCATCATCGTGGTGCTGGCGGGATCAGCACGTACCTTCAGCGCCACCCATGGGGGCTTGGCTTACCCATGCTGTTCTGGATGGCCACATCAAGTCGACATCAGATTGAATTTTTCAGATGTTCTATGATCTTTGCCCTATGCCGATGCTTCATCCGGTGAGATTGAAATCAGCATCAGAAATCCATGTGGGAAATTCCTTTAGTATCAGCCATCGGATAAATTCAGTTCAAGGCGGCCATGCAGATCGCAGCATCAAGCCTGATCAAACAGACAAGCTAGGCCTCGACAGCGCAGTCACCCACAGCGCATATGGAGAAAAGTTGTACTCCACATGAACCAGTCAAAAGCAAGCAAATAAGAGCCCAGTATGAAGCTACAACACCAAGCAAGATATCAGATAAGACAGCAAGGAAGGCATGCAAGCTCATCATGCATGTGTGCGTGCAAGCAAATCAGCCACCAAGGATCAACGGTTCGGTAGCCTCTGACAATCCGGCACCATCACATCACGGGAGAGCACCACGGTTGAATTCGACTAGGACTCTGTTTTGCAACTTTGCGAGTTCGACTCTGATTGTACGGACTCCGACTCTGTCTCACCAAGTCCCGACTGGCGAGGAAATACGAGTCCTATTCCTATATTGGAGCTGGTCAAACAAGCAATCAAACAAGCAAACGAGGCCAAATCAAAGCACCACGTATGCAAGATGACCACAACCCAACAAGGAAGCAAGCAAGGATGCAAGCTAATTGAGGATTGAAGAAACTCGTATATATATATATATATATACATGCAAGAAAGCAAGCTATTTGGCAACACACACGTATGTGCACATACAGCAGCTCAAGAAGGTAATCAAGGCCAAGACATTTGTGCATGTTCAAGACCATCAGTAAACAAAGCTAGGAGGATCCGATCAAATCAGCCGTGTGGCTACGTTACTTCAGACAAGAACTCTTTTGACTACATCGAAGACACGACCTCAAGATGAGCAACTACATCCGGACAGCTCAAAGAAGAGAAGAAGAACCTCATAGACAAAACACCTATAGAAACCAAAAATCGGCTTTCGAACAGCTCGGCGACACAGAGAGCAATAATATGAGGAGCCAATTAAGACAACATCACAAGGTTGAAGAAGGAGCTCAACGACAACTAAGAAGGAGTTTTACTCCGGGACCAAGCTTCATAGAAGAAGTACCTGAATCAAGTTTCCAACTAGAAAGTACTTTTAGAAGATTCAAGAATGAAAGAACTCCAAAAAGAAGAGAAGATGAAAGAACTAATGAAGGATTTGAGAACAAGACAAGCGGAGGATACGAAAAATTTTCTTGCTTCACGGAATGACTACAGATGGTCAAGTTACCCGCCAGACTCAAGCCATCAAATCACTCCAAGTACGATGGCAAGACAGAGCCCAAGCAATGGCTCAGGGTATATTCACAATCAATCAAGCTAGCTGGAGGAAACGACGACATCAAAACACTCTTTTTCCCATGGTGCTGGAGACCATGCCACTCCAATGGTTTGATAAACTCGAAGAAGGGTCAATAAGATGCTGGGAGGACTTGCAGAAGGCTTTCTGCGACAACTTTGTAGGAATCATAACTCACTCAGTCACTCAGGTAGAACTCAAAGGACTCAAGCAGAAGCCCAAAGACTCTGAGGAATTTCTATGGATGATTTAGAGAAACAAGAGTTCAAATTCATGATATCACAGAGCGAGAGGTGATCAAAGCTTTCTCAAACGAGATCTATGAGAAATGGCAGTTCTAGGATTTCGTTAGAGAAAACCCAAAGACAAATGAGTAGTTCAAGCAGACAGTAGAAAAGATTATCGAAGTAGAAGAAAGAACCCAAGAAAGGTTTCTAGAAGAAAAAAGTAACTCAAAGAATCAAAGAAACAATTCTCAAAAAAAAAAAGAGGGCTAGACCACACAACGGCGGTAGCAGACAAACCAAGAGAAGAACTTGAAAGCATGATGTGTCCATTCCACCCACAGGGCAAGCATACCCAAGGACAATGCTTCACATTCCAAAAAAGACATGCAAGATAGCTACAAGATCAAGATATTGAGGAAAGTTTTATCCAGGAGTTCATCACTTCATCAGCGTGCGAGCTTATGGAAGGACATAAAGCCAATAAAAGTCTTAGGGACTTCGGTATAAAAAGGAGTCCGACTCTCCAAGCACAAAGCGCCTTATGAGGCTAAACTGGGTTCAACAAAAGAACCTGATCTCTTACTAAAAAAGGCATGGAATACATGGACGCGTGCACTCCATAACCCAAGCGAGGCGTTTCGTAATAGAAACCCGCAAGCGGGGCGTTTCATAATAGAAACCCCGCAAAGCAGGGCGTTTCGTAATAGAAACCCGCAACCGATGCGTTTCATAATAGAACATCGAATCGAAAAGCGGGCGTTTCGTAATAGAAACCCGCAAAAGCGCGGGCGTTTCGTAATAGAAACCTGCGACCAGTGCGTTTCGTAAAAAAACACTGGATCTACAAAAAGCGGGGCGTTTCGTAATAGAAACCCACAAGCAGGGCGTTTCGTAATAGAAACCTGCGACCAATGCGTTTCATAATAGAACACTAGATCTACAAAAGCGAGGTGTTTCATAATAGAAACCCGCGAAGCAGGGCGTTTCGTAATAGAAACCTGCAGGTCTGAGGGAAAACCCCAGAGGCATCTCAGGACCAATACCTAGTGCGTTTTGTAATAGAACACTGGATCTACAAAAAGCGGGGCATTTCGTAATAGAAACTCGTGAAGCAGGGCGTTTCATAATAGAAACCTGCAGGTCTGAGGGAAAACCCCAAAGGCATCTTAGGACCAACACTGGATCTACAAAAAGATCCTAGAGGAAAAGAACTCTGGCATCTTCAAGGAGCACAACTCAACTTCAAAGGCTTCGAAAGCATCAAGAAAAGAGATCTGGCCACCTAGAGGAAAAGAACTTTGGCATCTTTAAGGAGCACGAATCCACTTCAAAGACTCAAGTTCGTAGCACTCAAGAACTTCGGTCCAGTACAAGAGAAGTACACCAATCCAGAGGAAACAACTCTGGCGTCTACAAAGAGCATGTACACTCAAGAAAAGAGCCCAGCTTAAATGCCTACGCCAAGAGAAGTGCATCAGAATAAGGAGGCATCAATAATCAGCCAAGTTCATAAGCAACCCGGATTGATCAGAAACAACTCAGATTGACAAAAACAACTTAGATGAAGGGCGTCAAAGATCAAAGACATTCAAACAACTCAAGAACTCATCACTTGAGATTCATGCATAAGTGTTGACGGTAGATAACGTCTATTTTTAACCGTCAATCTTCTTTGTGAATTACAACAATATCATAGAATAGGAGGTTATTACTGACAATTTCCATGAGTTTTGGTGAATTGTCTGTTTTCTAGGGAGTTATCCAGAAAGTGCACAATTGAGGATTAAAGTGTATAAAAGCCATGAAACTTAACCGCAACGAAAAATATCGCTAGATGGATCAGAAAGGATCTAGAAGACACCAGAATGAAGTGGAGCCCGAGCCCTTTTGGGGTGGGGCCGCCCGGCCCCACCAGCCAGGCCACCCGGCCTCCTAGGGTGGACCCCACCTATCATCTTCTGCGTGCTCCTCCACCACCTTTGAGGATGTATCTTGGCCCTACATTAAGTCGGTTTGATCCTACGGTTGATGTTCATCCCACTGGACTATAAATATGGACCTGCACCCCCTGGAGAGAGCCAGATCAATGAAGAGCTGAAGAGCCAGAAACCCTAATTCCTATCTAGTAGATCTAGGCTAGCAATCAAGAGAGGCTAGTTCAATCTAGAACTAGTTCTTGTTTAGAGATTAGAGAGAGAGTTAGAGAGTAGAGTTCTGGAGGAGTTCTGGCCTGTCGGTGCTTCTTCTTTGCTGTATTCTTCAAGATCAACCTCCCTCGCCTAGAGTTTGCATCTTGAGATCATTTGGTAGTCAACTTCTGGTTAAAGTAAGAAACTTCTGGTTAAAGTAAGTGTTTTGTTCATATTATTCTTCTAGTTTGCAACTCTTATTGAGTACTTTGATCTAGATAGCTTCTTGATTAAAGTAGTATTCGTAGTGTAGACGTGGTGTTTGGGCTATGTTTACTTGTGAATGTCCCCTGATTTTCTGGATAGTGGTAGCTCGCAAAGGTGACTTATAGCTTCATTGAATCCTCTGTAGTCCACTTCCTGTTAATAGGTATGGCAAGCAAAAGGTGCTTGGTAGGAGAGAACTCTGATTTCTACTCCTATCTTATTAAGTTATCGCTCGTGATCATATGATATAAAACAACCACTTTCAAAGACCAGAATTAGATAATCCACATTGTTCTCCTTGTTCTCGCTATTTTCTAACTTGATTGTGCATTAGGTTAAGTTTATAGACTTAGTCATCGTCACCAACTGTTCCTTTGGATTGGATATTTAAAACCGGGTTTATGTTGGTGAAGTGCTACAACGGTATTGTATCTGTGCGCTTGCGGATAATCTTGTTTCTTGTGTGTATTTAATTAATACCAACAAGTATTTCGGTATTTGTCTTCGGGAACGGTTTCTTTGAGATTGACTTTAAGTTTAGCTTAATTCCTGTATTATACTTTTCCTTTTTATTTAGCTTTTTAGGTTTTTGTTTTTATGTTTTAACATTGAACCCGTATCTTAACTCTTATATCAATACGGAGCACCATCGGGCTCACGTTTACAACCATAGAATCATCTAAGCCCATTACATCATCTGGTTATGAGCTACGCTCGAGGTTAATTCATTTAGTTTAGGAAATTGTCTTTTCTGGCAGTTCTAGCGAACACCCCTATTCCCATTTGAATGATTTTAAAGAAACTTGTTCATGTCTACACATCAAAGGCATGGCAGATGAGACGTTAAGGTGGAAGCTTTTTCCGTTTTCATTAACGGGGCAAGCTAAACACTAGTATAAGCGTCATGTTGGGAGTAGTCAGGGAGATTAGAAAGCATTATGTTCTAGCTTTGTCTTAAATTTTTCCCTATCGAGAAAGTCGCTAAACTTCGTTTTGAAATCATAGGCTTTAAACAATTAGGTAACGAATCACTAGGTAAGGCTTGGGAATGTTTTGATAATTTTATAAATTCAGGTCCTAGTCTTGCTTTGACAAAACCAATGCTCTTACAACACTTCTTTTTGGGCCTTAATGAAAAAATAAGGAATATCTTAATTTGGCTGCAGGAGGAGCGTTCATGTATACTACTGCTACACATGCAAAAAATACTCTTATAAA
Organism: Chrysopogon serrulatus; assembly: GCA_015844335.1. NCBI lineage: Eukaryota > Viridiplantae > Streptophyta > Magnoliopsida > Poales > Poaceae > Chrysopogon > Chrysopogon serrulatus. The sequence continues at coordinate 5,765 of JADLZL010001331.1, forward strand.
TATTTTGAATGATCTTCCTAAAGAGAAAGAAGAATCAATAGCTGAATCTGAATCATTGCTTGAATCTCAACCTTTAGCTATTTTGAAACCTAAACTTTTGAATGAAGAAGAGGAAATTCCATTTTCTGATTTTATGCTTGATTTAAAAGATGATCTTTTTGATGATTATGGAAATACCTCTAATTATCAAGTAATTATGAAACCTCAAGAATCTATGGAGTTTAAAAATATTGATCTTATTCATCCTTTTGAGGTAAAGTTCTTTAAAAAGTTTATGAAAGAGTTAATCTTTGTCTTAAGTAAAGAATGGTTAGAAGAATCAGAACTTTCAAAAGATGTTATTTGTTTGAATTCTTCTTCTGTTACTTTTGAGTGTCAAATTGATAAACATCCTTTTACTACTCATTACAATCCAGTTGTGAGTGTTAATATCATGTCTCTTTCGTTTGCAAAAAGATTTTTATAAGATATGTCGTTAATTCCAACTGTTAAAAATTTGAAAAGTCTTTCAGGTCACATTATTTCAAGTTTAGGAGTATTGTGTTCCCTTCCTATTTTAGTTTATAGAGTTCAAGTTTCGTTAAATTTCCATATCTTTAATGTTTGGGAGTATGATGTGTTAATAGATTTACCAATAGGAAAGCTCATTAGAGAAGGTCAAAAAGGAAAATTAGATATTAGTCTTGAGAAAGGTTTTAAGCTCTCTATGCCAATAACCCATTCTTTGAAAACTAAGGTAGAGCTGCTTCCTGAGCCAGACCCAATAGAGGAGGTTAATGCTACTTTTATTGAAGAGTTAATAGAACCATCTATAAATAATGAAGCCCAGTTTTTCATTGAAGAAGAGGAAGAGGAACCATCTGATCCTGAACCTCTCGATGAATTACTAGAGCCACCTAAACCCCCTATTGAACTTAAACCCTTACCTTCTAGTTTAAAATATGTTTTTTCTGAATAATGATCAGGAATCTTCTGTGATCATAAGTGATAAACTCTTTCAAGAAGAATCTTTGCATCTAATAACTATTTTAGAGAAACATCGTGCTGCTTTTGGATACTCACTCCAAGATCTTAAGGGAATCAGTCCTGTTCTTTGCACCCATCGCATACCAACTGATCCTGAAATTACACCTACTAGAGAACCCCACCATAGACTTAATAATGCGATGAGAGAGGTGGTAAAGAAAAAAGTTTTGAAACTATTACACGCTGGGATTATATATCCTATGCCACATAGTGAGTGAGTAAGTCCTATTCAAGTTGTACCTAAGAAGGGTGGTATAACCGTTGTTAGAAATGATAAGAATGAACTAATCCCCCAGAGAACTGTTACTGGATGGCGTATGTGCATAGACTATAGAAAACTTAATAAAGCAATAAGGAAAGATCATTTTCCTTTATCTTTCATTGATGAGATGTTAGAGCGATTGGCAAATCACTCTTTCTTTTGCTTAGACGGTTACTCTGGATATCACCAAATTCCTATCCACCCTGATGATCAAAGCAAAACCACTTTTACATGTCCCTATGGAACTTATGCTTATTGTAGAATGTCTTTTGGGTTGTGTAATGCACCCGCTTCTTTCCAAAGATGCATGATGTCTATATTTTCTGATTTGATTGAAGAAATCATGGAAGTTTTTATGGATGATTTTTCTGTTTATGGAAAGACCTTTGATGATTGTCTTGAAAATTTAGATAAGATTTTGCAAAGATGTGAAGAAAAACACTTAGTCCTTAATTGGGAAAAGTGTCATTTTATGGTAAGAGAAGGGACAGTGCTAGGTCACTTAGTGTCTGAAAGAGGTATAGAGGTAGATAGAGCTAAAATTGAAGTAATTGAACAACTACCTCCACCTATGAATATAAAAGGGATCCAAAATTTTCTTGGTCATTGTGGTTTCTATCATCGTTTCATAAAAGATTTTTCACAAATTGCTAGACCTCGACCAGTCTGTTAGCTAAGGATGTTCCTTTTGAGTTTGATGATACATGTTTATAATCTTTTAATATTCTTAAAGAAGCACTCATCTCTGCACCAAATCATTCAACCCTCTGATTGGTCTTTACCTTTTAAAATTATGCGTGATGCTAGTAATTATGTTGTGGGGGCAGTTTTGGGACAAACTAAAGATAAGAAGCATCATGCTATTGCTTATGCTAGTAAAACTATGACAGGAGCTCAACTTAATTATGCAACAACTAAAAAAGAGCTTTTAGCTGTTGTTTTTGCTATTGATAAATTTAGGTCTTACTTAGTGGAAGCTAAAGTAATTGTTTACACTGATCATGCTGCTCTTAAATATTTACTCACTAAGAAAGATACTAAATCTTGTTTAATAAGATAGATTTTGTTACTCCAAGAATTTGACTTAGAAATAAAAGATAGAAAATGAGTAGAAAACCTTGTTGCCGAATCACTTGTCTAGAATACAATTTAAGAATTCGCAGGAATTGCCTATTAGTGACTCACTGAGGGACGACATGCTATTTAAGGTAACAAGATCAGACCCATGGTACGCGAATATTGTCAACTTTATGGTTGCAGGTTATGTAGCACTAGGGGAAAATAAGAGGAAGCTCATTTATGAAAGTCATCTCCACGTATGGGATCCTCCATATCTCTTCAGAGTATGTGCTGATGGCTTGCTCAGAAGATGTGTACCAGCATAAGAAGGCATTCAGATTATTCAAAAGTGTCATTCATCACCATATGGAGGATATTATGGGGCATTCCGTACTCATGCAAAGATTTGGCAGAGTGGATTCTTTTGGCCAACAATGTATGAAGACACCAAAGATTATGTCCGAAGATGTGGATCATGTCAGAAGCATGGAAATATCAATTCATGAGACGTTATGCCACTCACTAACAATCTTTAGATTGAGCTATTTGATGTCTGGGGTATTGATTATATGCGACCATTCGTAAAGTCAAAGAACTGTGAATACATCTTAGTGACAGTTGACTATGTATCCAAGTGGGTAGAAGCTATGCCATGCAAGAATGCCAATTCAAAATGCTTAAGGAAGATGTTTAAAGAAGTCATATTCCTAAGGTTTGAAACACCGAGGATGGTGATCAGTGATGGAGGGACTCACTTTACCGATACAAAATTTCATAATTATTTGAAGAGTCATGGCATCCGTCACAATGTTGCCACTCCTTACCACCCACAGACAAGTGGCCAGGCAGAGACAACAAATAAACAAATCAAGAATATTCTACAGAAGATGGTGAATGAAATGGGTACTATGTGGAAAGACCGGTTACCTAAAGCACTTTGGGCCTACTAAACCGCCTACAAGACACCTTTGGGCATGTCACCCTATCAACTAGTGTACGGGAAGACTTGTCACCTACCTGTGGAATTAGAGCATAAAGCTCATTGGGCCATTAAGAGATGGAATATGGATTTTGAAGCCACTAGAAATAAAAAAATGCAACTATCAGAATTGGAGGAGTGGAGAGAAAAGGCTTATTATAATTCCAAGCTTTATAAAGAAAGAACCAAAAGATGGCATGACAAGAGAATCAAGAAGGAGTTTGCACCCAAAGACAAGGTATTACTTTTTAATTCTAGGGTCAAATTATTTGGGCTTGGAAAGCTGTGGAGTAAATGGGAGGGACCATTTACGGTGGTTAACGCATCATCGCATGGAGTGGTAACTCTCCAATCACACAAAGGTACGTTATTCAAGGTAAATGGTCATCGCCTTAAGATTTTTCTAGAACCTACTAGACCCCCAGAGGTAGTTGAGGAGTTGGAGTTTATCCAATTACCTTGATTGCATTTATATTTTAACCGAATCGATCCAAATCTTTAAATAACCGTCATCAAGAAGTAAATGGAGTACATAACCACCACAAGAAAAGTCAACCCGAGGGGCTGACCTGTGGGGCCGGCCGGCCTGGGCAAGGATGCCGGGCGGCCTCCCCCTGTTTCCTCTCGTGTGCATTCAACTCTCATCCCCTTCTGGAGTATTCCTCGACACAATCCCGTAGGTTTAAACCTCATTCAGTTGTGCCTAGGCCCTCCTCAATCTCATTCCATCCAAGCCTCCTCTCTCTCTTTCAGAGAAAATCCATCTAGTTCTAGTTCCAAGCTCTAGTTCCAATGGCTGGGAAGGAGATCGTCATCTATGGAGCTGACCTCAACAAGATCTTGAAGGAAGAGTCGCTGGCCATCGTCCCTGCGCAGCCGAAGCCTCTCGCCATCATCCCGCCGAAGGAGCTAGCTATAGTGCAGCCACACTGGAGCTATGAGCAAGCCTACTATGCTCAAGCTTAATGTACACTACCTGCACCTCCTGCTAGATTGCTCTTGGAAAGACCATCCAAGGGGAAGCAGATTGCTCTTCCCAGCGGTACTCAGCTTTCAACACCAAAGCCAAGAGAAGAACTTGTTAGCATCAAGACTAACAAATCTGGAGAGATAGAATGTGCTAAATACAGGACCCGTCTCATGCTTGCTGGAGTGCATGCTACTGAAGCTCAAGATCATTTCATGGACAAGAAGCCACCACCACCAAAGAGAGCTCCACAACCCTCTGCTGCATCAACCTCTGTGCCCAAGCGTCCTAAGCCTACCCTGGCTACACTTGAGATGAGACTTGATGCTCTCTCTCAAGTTGTCTCAAGCCTTCAGTCATCCAATACCATGCAAGTCACCACCATGACCACCATGACTACCTAGATTGAAGGGAATATCAAGGAGATTCGTGCCCTTAAAAAGGACAACGAGAAGCTCAAGAACGTGATAGACGTGCTTAGGAGGGCACAGTTACCCTATATACCTATGTAATAAGGCACAATCGAGTCACTTAGGTTAAAGAAGTCAGTTTCTAAAGTTAGGTTAGTCGCCCTAATTGGGGCAGTTATCATAGCTCAGCTGTTCAATCATTGGTTAATATATCATATTGAATAAAGTGCCTTATTCTTATTAATGTTTTTAGTCGCTATTATCTACTTTATCTTTCTATTTTTGGGATGTGTTTATCTCCACATGTTTTGCAGGAAAGATTACAGGAAGAACAAGTGTGAGGGAGACACACCGGAAACACGAAAATCAATTCACTCGGGAAAATTCATGATTCGGAACAAAATCAACCCAGGACCATGCATGGCGAAGTGGGCCCCGAGGGGACACCACAGGGAGCCGCCCGGTCATTTCGTCCACAGTCAGGTTTGAGCCCAATACTATTTAAATACATATGTTTAATCTGTTGTTCTGATTCGAATTAAAAATCACATGGTAACTCACTTTTAAAGAGATAAAAAGGCTGTTAATTCATGACTTTAGAATAAATTCACATAATTCTTTTCCTAGAGGTCATGATACTGTTGGAAACTTATTTAGGGACCCCATGATTGCTTAAGTTGTTGAGGAGTATGATATAGTAGGATAATGAGATTTTAATTCTTGATGTTCTGTCTCTGGAGACATTTTATTTTCAAAAAGTAAAAAGGGATAGCCACACTTCTCCTTTATAGCAAAAGCAAATGTCCTACCAAAGCCATACATAGGATAGATAAACTTTCTACATACTCTACTTGTTTGCATTGAGTTTTGTCAACCTTTGTGACCTTAAGAGAGATTTGTCATATTTTTGAATCAAGTGCCATGTCCACATATGCACTACTCTAATCTAGAGTAGGCACATTTATGCAGTATCTTTTATCAAAAAAATGTTTTACTCTTATACTGAGAGTAAATACTAAAAATATTCCTATAGGTTAGCCACTAAATAAATGCTCCAAGTCTTGTTGTTATCTCTCAATTATCAACTTCCAAACGGAGGTATGAGCTATGCAAAGGAAAAGAAAGAAAAATAGGTATCAAAAAGAATAAACAAGTGTCCAAGAAAAAAAAAGAAATAAAAGATAGCTTATACTCTCCCCTTGTGTTTCACATTTAAAAGAGAGATGTGTCTCAAGGAGTTTTATGCCTCATTTTTCTCTCTGGATCCACTGTTTAACTTTACAATAAATGACATACAAGTATGATTCAATTACTACCTACCTAAAGATCCACATAAACTTTTAGATAGAGGATAAAGGCTCCAATGCTAAAAGCCTTGGTGAGGACCCAAAAATACCACATATACAGTGATTTGAGAGTGCTAGTAAGGGAGAAGGATACGCTATGATTTGTTTTCAAAATTCTTAAAACTAACTCTCCTGTTGACAGCACTAAAGAAAAGAATGATCTACTCCATGCTGTTCTACTTTTCAACTACTCAAAGATTCATGGTAGACACATTAAATTCTGCAGTACATGATTAACTAGGGATGGTTTTATGATGGATATGTTCTCAAGTTATGTCTTGATTGATCTTTATTCTCTATAATTACTTTTCAATTTCTCAACCAACCTTTTCTCAAGGACGAGTAAAAACCTAAGTGTGGGCCGGGAGAGTTTGTTGATGGTAGATAACGTCTATTTTTAACCGTCAATCTTCCTTGTGAATTACAACAATATCATAGAATAGGAGGTTATTACTGATAATTTTTACGAGTTTTGGTGAATTGTCTATTTTCCAGGGAGTTATCCAGAAAGTCCATAATTGAGGATTAAAGTGTATAAAAGCCACGAAACTTAACCGCAACGGAAAATATCGCTAGAGGGATCAGGAAGGATCTAGAAGACACCAGAATGAAGCGGAGCCCGAGCCCTTTTGGGGTGGGGCCGCCCGGCCCCACCAGTCAGGCTAGCAGGCCTCCTAAGGTGGACCCCACCTATCATCTTCTGCGTGCTTCTCCACCACCTTTGAGGATGCATCTTGGCCCTACATTAAGTCGGTTTGATCCTACGGTTGATGTTCATCCCACCGGACTATAAATATGGACCTACACCCCCTGGAGAAAGCTAGATCAATGAAGAGCTGAAGAGCCAGAAACCCTAATTTCTATCTAGTAGATCTAGGCTAGCAATCAAGAGAGGCTAGTTCAATCTAGAACTAGTTCTTGTTTAGAGATTAGAGAGATAGAGTTGAAGAGTAGAGTTCTGAAGGAGTTCCCGCCTGTCAGTGCTTCTTCTTTGCTGTATTCTTCAAGATCAACCTCCCTCGCCCGGAGTTTGTATCTTGAGATCATTTGGTAGTCAACTTCTGGTTAAAGTAAGTATTTTGTTCATATTATTCTTCTAGTTTGCAACTCTTATTGAGTACTTTGATCTAGATAGCTTCTTGATTGAAGTAGTATTCATAGCGTAGACGTGGTGTTTAGGCTATGTTTACTTGTGAATGTCCCTTGATTTTTTGGATAGTGGTAGCTCGCAAAAGGTGACTTATAGCTTCGTTGAATCCTCTGTAGTCCACTTCCCGTTAATAGGTTTGGCAAGCAAAAGGTGCTTGGTAGAAGAGAACTCTGATTTCTACTCCTATCTTATTAAGTTATCGCTCGTGATCATATGATATAAAACAACCACTTTCAAAGACCAGAACTAGATAATCCACATTGTTCTCCTTGTTCTCGCTATTTTCTAACTTGATTGTGCATTGGGTTAAGTTTATAGACTTAGTCATCATCACCTACTATTCCTTTGGATTCGATATTTAAAACCGGGTTTATCTTGGTGAAGTGCTACAACGGTATTGTATCTGTGCGCTTGCGGATAATCTTATTTCTTGTGTGCATTTAATTAATACCAACAATAAGCAAGCAAAGCTCGGGGGCTCGACATCACCTCGACCCACTTTGATTTTACTCCCACTATGTTCGGGGGCTCGGATTCAAGGAAGAAAAAGAATCCTACCAGTAGGGATTAGAAGAAAAAGAATTCAACCGTTAGAGATCAAGAGAAAAAGAACCCTACTAGTAGGGATCAGAAGAAAAAGAACTCCAACTACGCTCAGGGGCTCGATCTTAAGGAAGAAAAAGAACCCAATCAGCCAACTAAGATCAGGATAAAAAGAAATCAACCAATAGAGAGCAGAAAAAAAAGAACCCTACCAGTAGGGATCAAAAGAAAAAGAACTCCAACTACGCTCAGGGGCTCGATCTTAAGGGAGAAAAAGAACCCAATCAGCCAACTGAGATCAGGATAAAAAGAAATCAACCAATAGAAAGCAGAAAAAAAACCCTACCAGCAGGGATCAGAAGAAAAAGAACTCAACCAATAGAGATCAAGAGAAAAAGAACCCTACCAGTAGGGATCAGAAGAAAAAGAACTCAACCGTCAGAGATCAAGAGAAAAAGAACCCTACCAGCAGGGATCAGAAGAAAAAGAATACGCTTGGGGGCTCGATCTTAAGGAAGAAAAAGAACCCAATCAGCCAACTGAGATCAGGATAAAAAGAAATCAACCAATAGAGAGCAGAAAAAACCCTACCAGTAGGGATTAGAAGAAAAAGAACTCAACCGATAGAGATTGGGAGAACAAGAACCCTACCAGCAGGGATCAGAAGAAAAAAAAAACTCAACCGATAGAGATGAAGAAAAAAGAACCCCAAACTCAAACTAGCACACATCAAGTTTGCATGTGCTATCAAATTGCTCCATACTATTCAAGTCAGGGTGCCAACTTTGAGCAGTACGTCAGGGGCTTTGATTAGTATATCTCAAACTTATTTCTTGACCCTGCTACAAGACTTCTACGGTGTCTTCTAGCAGGCTTGGGGGCTGTAGGGTACATACAAAGAAGATCTTTGAATTTTTCTATGAGAGACCCTCCAGCTTTTTGTGCCAAATAGCATGAGGCTCGGGGGCTACACTCAGTGAGTGCAATTTTTAAGAAAATTGCACTTCAGAATCAAAGAACTAAGAGAAAAAGATACACATCAGTCAAGATGAACTAAAGAAAAGAAGACCATCTTAAAGGTTTACTTTGAAAGAACTCGGAGCAAGATTGCAACAACCTGGCTTCCAAAGCTCAACCATGAAATGCTCGGGGGCTTATCAATGGGAGACCTATAGGGCTCCCCACGGAGAAGATAGAAGAAGATCTAGTCCAATTAGGATTTCTTTCATGTAATCCTACTAGGACTAGTTACATACAATCCTACTAGGATCTCTACTTTGTAACCGATTAGGACTCCTACCCCCTGTACTATATAAAGGAGGGCAGGGCTCCCTAGATCGGTAGACTAGCAACCAACCTCAAACAGAACCAATACTCAACAATCAACAACACCCCAACTAGATTAAGGCTATTACTCGAGATACTCGAGGGCCTGAACCAGTATAAAGTCACTCTCATCACGCGCAACCGCTAAGTTCCGTTAGATTCGACGAGACTCAAACAAACAACTGCCTCGGATAACCCCGAGACAGGCTATCGGTGATAAAACATCGACATGCAGGATGTTGTTGTGCTCAATTACTATGGATGAAGGCCACATTGAAGGATTTTAGAATCAAATTTGGACAAGTGCCATTGCTATGTGACAATGAAAGTGCCGTGAAGATCACCACTAATCCGGTTCAACATTCAAGGACAAAGCATATTGATATAAGGCATCACTTCATTAGAGATCACCAAGCAAAGGGGGATATTTCTATTGAGAGTGTTGGCACCGATGATCAACTTGCCGATATCTTTACCAAGCCACTTGATGAGAAAAGATTTTGCACATTGAGAAATGAATTGAACATTCTTGACTTCTCCAACATGAGATGAATGCACCCCCAACTATATGACATGCCTCTCCTTCGACTAAAGCAAAGGTGAAATTGTGTGGCATGATGCATTCATATTTGCTAAGGACTTGATTATAGCATATAGACATTCTCTAGTGATATTTCTTGTTAGGCTCATACATGAAAATCAAGTATTTTGAGTACATATTATGCCACTATTGCTTCTATATCTTGTATGATCTAGTGACTAAATATGACTTATTCATGAGAATGTGAACCTAGTGTTTGATCTAGTTAAATGAGTGAGAAAGGATCTAGTTCAATATTGATAAGATAACCATTGAAAGATGTGTGAAGAAGCTTACCATTGGTTCAAACCGAACTAGATTACTTATGCAAGTTTACTAGTCTGAACCACAAGAAAAGGAAGTTCATGGAAACAAGTGATCCTCAACTTTAAGTGATCATCTCTCTACTCCAAGCTCCCTCCATGATTTAAAGTCTACACCAAGCATGATCATACACCTCTATGGTCATTGATGACAAAGGGGGAGAGAATACAAAGATAAAGATAGCATGCATCAAGGGGGAGAGAATGCAAAGATGAAGGTAGAGAAGATAAAGATTGAAGAATGGAGATAGCATGTATCAAGGGAGAGAGAATGCAAAGATGAAGATAGATAAGATGACGATTGAAGAATGGAGAGGGATCAAAATTTTGAAGCACACAAGTAGGGGGAGCAAGCTCATGAACATGATTGTTTGCATTTGAATGTGTATATTCATATGATTGCTTACATTGCACTTAGAATTAGTTATCTCATAAGTGGTCTCTCTCTTGCTTGTGTGGTGCTTGCTAGCATAGATTTTAATTGATGAATTGATTACTAGCATGCATAGGTTCTAGCTAGAAGTAGTTCTATTCCTAATAATTTTCAAGTGGTATCTAGAAACCGTGTTTTTAATGTTGATCTCACGGGTTTCTAGCTCTGTGTTGTTTCTACCTAGATCTTGGTGCTAGGATGGTTCATGATGTGCAATCCAATGGTATCACGCTTCAAAGGTCCATTCTATACACCTTAGCATCAATTTGGTAGAAATGACTCTCCCAAAACCGATTTATCTATCGTGTGTGCAAAGCTTCTAAATCCAAATTCTTAGCACACATGTAGGGGGAGCCATAGCTACCAAAGGAGTTTTACATGACTTGTCCAATTCCTTTCAAAGCTCATTTGCTTGGACAAGTGGTGTAAAGACAAAATTGAATTTAACTCTTATCTTTGTGGAGGTTGTCATCAATTACCAAAAAGGGGGAGATTGAAAGCCCTAGTTTGGTTTTAGCTAATTGATGAAACCTAGGACTAACCCTATTCCTAAGTGTCTAGCATTAGAGAAAGGAGAGGTCCAAGCCAAGTGGTGGAGTGGAGATCAAGGTGATGGTGGAGACCAAAGATGATCAAGTGCTACCCTTAGAGATGAAGGAAGACGAGGAGCAAGATGGAATGCTAGAGACAAAGGTATATGCTAGGGCATTTCTATTTCGCTGGCTGTAGGTGAGTAGAGAAGTTAATGGCTGGGTTTAGGATTGACAACCGTACTATTAAGAGGGGTGATGTCACGCAATATCGGTTATCTAAGTGCCACTAGGTGAGCAATGACTTTGCATATGCATTAGGGACCTAGTGTGCTAACAATCTCTTGCAAAATTTATTTGAAAATGCTAATACACGTGCACAAGTGGTGAGACACTTTTTTGTTGGCACATGAGGGCAGGAGTTGATGGGGCTTGGGTGTAAATCCCTCCCGCCGAGCTTGTGAGGCGGGACTCGGAGGTTTTTGGAAGAAAAGAGGTCATCTGGAGGTGATCGGACACTATCTTGGTAGGGACCAGGCGCGTGGTCAAGCAGTGGAGTCCGGTGATTTTCCAGGGGTGACCGGACACCGGCGACCGGACGCTCCGGTGCCACGTCCGGTCGTGCGAGCTAACTCAGGCGATCGAAGCAGTGTGAGCACCGGACACTGGGCGCGTCCGGTCAAAGGCAGGGGACGCGTCCGGTCGAGTTTGGAGCTCTCTGGAACCTCTCTGGTGGCCGACCGGATGCCACTATTGGCGCGTCCGGTCATGGCGTAAGACGCTGTTGACGGCCATTATTGTATGAAATCAACCATCAACTAGCCATGAAAAGAATGCAATTGTGATCACCAAAGTAGACATAGGGTTTACACTGACCGAATTCCACGAGTTTTGGTGTTTCACTGTTTCTGCATGCGTAAACTGGAAAAGGCGCGATCACAAGAGGTTATCGGAATAAGAAAACGGAAAACGAACCTCATGGCAACACGTAAAGGTTCTAGAAGAGACAGGGAAGGCACCACGCCGAGCCGGGGGCCCGGAGGCCACCAGGCCGGACCGGCCGGTCGGCCTCGATCGGCCGGGATGGGCAGGCCCCGGTTCAGCCCCCGGTTCGCTTGGTTCGCTCCACCGCCTTTGAGGATCGATCCTAGCCGCCCGCCAATGTCGGTTTGATCCGATGGCTCACGATCATCGCTCAGGGCTATAAAAGGAGAGGCACCCCCCCATGGGAGGGGCACATTCATTCATTCTCCATTCGAAGTCCGATCATCAGCCAGAAACCCTAATCAGAGCTCCTTAGCTAGGGCCTAGATAGCTAGATTAGAACTAGAGGGAGGCAAGCGCAGGCTTGGATTCCGGAGCCATCAAGAGCTTGGATTTGGTATAGTTCTTACCTCCTCTCCCCTTTGTTCTCTTTCATTGTATAGTTATATGATTGCTACAATTGAATTGATGAATACTTATTTACTTATATTCATAGTTATCTTGTTCTTTGTCTATTATGGTTATATGCTTAGTATAGCTAGATTAACATTATACTTATCCATAGGTTCGTATAGCACTCATCTAATTGATCGTTGGGTGAGTGATAAACATTGTGTAAGCGTGGTGCTTATACATAGTTTATCTACGAATGCACCCTATAGGCCCGGTTTGGTAGATCACGGGTGTGACATTCCTATTGAGTCCTATGTAATCCAAACCCTGTCTATAGGCACAGTAGGGCTTTTGTATGAAGGAAGGGCGTGCTATGTTCTCAAACTTCCCTAGTATGCCCACTATGATTAAATATAATGCTAACCTTAGCCATGATTACTAGGTGTATTGCACAAACCATAATATACATTGACATGTAGCTAGGAATAACCCAGGAATATCTCTTGATGTTCTACTAGCAACCCTAATGATATAGCTAGGAGACTCTATCTGTTTATGCTGATAATTATATACTTATCATTTATCTTGTGACTTACCCCTGCATTGAGTAGCGAGGACATGGTTATGCCTATCCATTACAACCTAGGTTATCATGCCACCTTTACACGAGAGCCATGTAGACCTTCCTTTGGGAAAATATAAATGACAACTCGTAATACTCCAGGTAAAATGCTACAATGGTATTCGATCTGTGCGCTTGTGGATACTATTTCTATATTCTAAATGGTGGCATGATTTAATACCACACCCCTTGGTGTTATGCTGGGGATGACAACTTGGCATTCTAGTGGCGGTTGTACTGCACAAGCATTTTTGGCGCCGTTATTAGAGATAACATTAAGAGGTGTCAACAAGCATTTTTGGCGCCGTTGCCGGGGAAGGCAATTGGTGATTAAAAGAATAGCGATTGACCTAACAAACTAATGAGATAGAGGAAACCATAGACCCCTACTCAATGCAGGCTTACCCTTGTGTTTTCTATCTTTGTGAAATCTTATGCAGGGTAATGAATGAGTGGTTTTGATCTGCCAGATAACTACGTTGAAAATCCAGAGAAACTCTTTCAAAGAAGAAAATTTCAGCAAGTGAGGGATATCTTTGAATCTCCATCAAAGACACCCACCGCTGAGGTTTGTTCTTTGGAGGAGCAAGCTCCTATAAGAGAAGAAGAAGGGCAACAAGAAGGCAACTTAGCACCAGTCTTTGAGGAAATGGTCGATAAGTCACTGCATGAAGTTTCTCTCGCTCCGAACACCAACAACATCCGCCTTTGGACCTAACGTAGAAGTTGGGGAGAATGGATTTGAGCTCAAGCCAGCTCTTATCACTATGGTGCAAGCCAACTTGTTCTGTGGAAAAGCACACGAAGATGCAAGTGCTCATCTCCAACACTTCCTAGAGATTTGCAGCACTTTCAAGCGAAGGATGTACCAAAGGATACCGTTTCGCTACGCCCTGTTCCCATTCTCACTATTGGGAAAGGCAAAGCAATGGTTCTACGCCAACAAAGACAATCATACAACTTGGGACAAGTGCTCCACAGCTTTTCTGTCAAGGTTCTTTCCTATGGGTAAGACAAGTGCCCTAAGGGGGAAGATTTTAAGTTTCCAGCAACAACATGATGAGTCAGTCCCTGAGGCATGGGAACGCTTTCAAGACTACATATCAGAATGTCCTCATCATGGGATAGAGAATTGGCTCCTTATTTTCTATCACGGACTTACCAACAGCACCCGTAACAACGTGGATGCTGCTGTTGGAGGTGCATTTATGTCACTGACCATACCACAAGCTACTGCTCTTATGGAAAAGATGGCTTCCAATCAAGATTGGAATGATGAGCGCCAAACCACCCGCAAGAGGAGTGGAGGAATGCACTAGCTCAAGGAGTTAGACATGCTGTCTACCAAGATAGACCTGCTCATGAAGAAGCTAGAAGACAAGACGAGCCAGAGACAAGATGTCATGCGCATCAATGATTCATGCATGACTTGTGAAGTATGTGGCAATATGGGACACTCAGGCAACAGCTGCCATGAGACCCGTGAGGATGTGAACTTTGTCAACAACAACAATAACAATTATCGTCCTCAAAATCAAGGATGGAATCAGCAAAGGCCCAACTACCAAGGTAATTTCCCAGGTAACTTTCAAGGCACCAATTACAATAACTATGCTCAATTACCTTTGAGAGAAGTGATCTCCAATCAAAATAAAACTATGGAGACTTTATCTAGGAAGGTAGCATCTAATGATAAAATGCTAGAGAACATAAATATTAAAATGGATAGCTTTACCTCTGCTGTTAAGAACCAGCTTAGCTTTAATAAAATGATAGAACAACAATTAGCTCAGCTGGCGGCCGCTGTTCCACCGACCAACGAAGGTAAGATTCCAGGGCAACCTCTAGAGCCCGAGACTATGAATCTGGTTGATGTGTATGCAGGTTACTATATTGAAGCATCATCAGGATGGAAGGATGAGTCCATGCCACCCAAGAGAGGAGATCCAGGGAGACCTGTGATCCCCATCTCTATTGGGCAGCATGACTTCCCTGAAGTTGTCTGTGATCTAGGCGCCAGTGTCAACATCATGCCTAAGGTAATCTTTGATCAAGTCTTCCCATGGGCATCCTTGTTGTACACGAATATGTGTTTGCAGCTTGCAGACCAGACGGTTAAGCACCCTGAAGGAATCTTAGATGACGTGTGCATACGAATCGGGAGATCATATGTCCCTATAGACTTTGTAGTCCTGGATACCGGCAGAGATCCTAAGAGTCCAATCATTCTTGGCCGACCATTCCTGAGTACGGCAAAGGCTGTCATCTACACGGACAATGCAAAGATTTGTTTCACCATCAAGGGCAATAAAGAGAAGTTCAGTTTCAAGAACAAGACCCTTGAAGCTCCTATAGACCCAAGAGGAGCTTACTTCCCAGTCAAGCCAACAACTGAAGAAGCCAAGAGAAAGAATCCAAATGGGAAGAGAAAGAATAAGAATAGGAGGCAAGTGAGAAAGCAAGTCCAAGTAGTCAAGGCTGTCGAGTACAAGCATGACCACCTCTTAGCTTCACCATTCCTAGCCAAGAGAGATGATCCAGGCATGCCGGCTATTGATTGCACCATTGGACAATGCTCATTTTACAATGCTTTCTGCGACATCGGATCAGCTGTCAACATCATGCCCAAAAAGGTATATGACTTACTATTCGATACACCTCTGTACCCTACCTATATGCAGCTGCAGCTGGCGGACAACACAACAAGATTCCCGGAGGGAGTAGCAAGAGACATCATGGTCAAAATCCACACTCACTACGTCCCGACCGACTTCATGATATTGGACATGGGAGAAGAAGACGAGACGCCCATCATACTTGGGAGGCCATTCCTCAGCACCACCAACGCTATCATCTACAATGGATCAGGCCAAATCCACTTCCAATTCCCAGGAGAGAAGGTACGCTGTTATTTTAAAGATTATAACTCTCCTGGATTAGCAGCTTTTACCCTATCCAAGAGGAGACGTCAGTGCCGGAGGAATCGCTCTCAAAAGAGCAATGTTGAGGAGGAGGAAATCAAAGAAGAATCTACAAAGCAACAACCTACGAAGGTATGGAAGGAAAAGGTAACCTCCTCAACTGAGTCATTATCACCAGGAGGTCCAACGTCAGGGTCCCCATCCCTAGGATCCGATGAAGCACCCCAGGAGTGACGACGACGAGAAGTTTTGTCCGGAGAACTCTAAACTCTGAACCCTTGCCATAAGGTAACAATGGTAGTTATCTATTCACTTTCTTGCACTTTTAATTCATAGTTAGTCTCTATCATCTTTATAGAAAATCACAAAAACATTTGGAAAACCTCAAAGCCCCATGTGACATACCTACAGCCAAGCAAGCTAAAGGAGTGATCACCGTGGAGGCCTAAAAATAAAATAAAAATTAGCATGCATATTTTCTTTCTGTTTGAAAAAAAGAGAAGAAAAAAAATCTAAAAATAATCATTGAGCATCTTGCTGCACTACATGCACTGTAACAACCTTTGAAAACCTTTCACAACAACCAACCCACGAATGGCTAACCACCAATTGTTTATCCTAATCCGTTCCACGAGTTTTGGTGTTTTGTGAGATGTTTTTGCTGCAGATGACTCTAAGAGCTAGTCCACCGAGGAATCATCATCATCATCACTTTCACAAGTACACCTTTTGCGTACAACTAACCACCTGTGTGAAGGAAGCAACTTCTTGTTGGATGAGATGAAGGTTCCCAACTACACCATCTCTTGCAAGCATGAGCTCCATCAAGAGGACTGCTCAGCTTCAATGCTCAACCATAAAAATAACTAGCTTGGGGGAAGGCATCCCCTAGGTACCCAGGTAAGTGTACCTACATGATTATCGAGTCAGTCATGAAAAAAATAAAATACCAAAAATACGTGAGCACATGAAGGTTCACCATAGTATCTAAGAAAACCTAAAAATACCAAAAATATGTGGGCACATGAAGGTCCATGTTTTTTTAGAGTCTTTTCAAGTTTTATAGTTTGAGTCTTTGAAAAATAAAAAACCAAATAAAAATGTTTGTCTGTCTAGAGTCAATAAAAAGGAAGCTCTTGAATGAATTGAATGATGATAAGTTGCTCTGTTACAACACCTCTGAAATGCCTAGAGTTCAGACAAAAGTTTTTCCAAGTTTAGCTCCAACTGTTTTGACACGAGAATTTGCTCTGAGCCTGAAACTTGTGGGTTGCATACGCTTGAACTAAGTCTAGGTACCTGATTGATAAGATTGAGAACTCTGAGCTGCTATCTATCTTGTTCTAAGTGACACTAGAGTTCTGGAGATTTATCTTTTGAAAAATGCAAAAACATGATGAGTTCCTATATGACAAAGCCTACATTCCCACGAGCCAAACATGATGAGATAGGCTAGTTAAACTTCCACATATATCTTCGCTTGTCTTGCATTGAGTTTTGTCAACCTTTGTGACCCCGGTGAGAGATTTGTCATGCTCTTGAATCAAGATCCACCTTCATATGCACTACTCTACATTGGAGTAGGCGCAACAACATGCCATTCCACCTACATCCATTCCAAAATGTTTTTCTCCTACAATCGGGAGAGAACACAAAAAAAAAATATTCTACTAGGTTAGCCACCCAATAAATGCTCCATGTTCCTGTTGATTCTCTTCAAAATCCATCAATGCCAAAAAAGGAGTGCTATGAGCTATGCAAAAAATATATTTGAAAAAAAAGAAGAGAAAAAAGAGAGAGAAAAGGGGAGAAGAAAAAAGAAAGATGGACAAGTGCCCCAGTGCAATAATGGGTACGTAGATGCCCAACTCCCTGAGAAAGAGAAAAGATAGCTCATAACCTCAGGCCAGTTTCCAACGTTCAAGAGGAGAAAGAAGCATCTAAGGAGCTGAGTAGAATTAGCTTCCACTATATACCCACCATACCCATCCACATATACATCTTGATTCGACTGCATGACTTGCTTCTCCATGGATCCATTGTTTGACTTTACAACACATGCACTACAAGTTTGCTCTTTCAGTTTCTCCTTACCTATGAGCTCCACATAAGCTTTAGTTATAGGATGAAAAGAAAGGCAACCATCATAACTGCCTTGGTGAGAATCCATAAATACCACATATATTGAGAGACTTGAGAGTGTCATACATAGGAAGCTCTGAGTTTTATTTGAAAACCTCTAAAAAACTCCAGAATGATAGTTGATCGAAGAGCTTGAGACATAGTGCTTAGATGGGATCTTTTTTGTCTGTCAAGTGCTCAAGACCCAAGGAAGAGCTAATAAGCCCCACAGTCAAAGGTAATATGGGTAAGTTTGAAAGTCACTCAGTTATTGCATAACTTGGAGGAGAATTTCTATCTGACTGCAGGTATACTTCTAAAGAGTTGCTCTGAGATGGCCACAATGCTTAAACATATACATATATTCAATAACTTTTCTAAGTTTTCTTTGCTAAGGGACTAGCAAAGGTTAAGCTTGGGGGAGTTGTTGACGGCCATTATTGTATGAAATCAACCATCAACTAGCCATAAAAAGAATACAACTGTGATCACCAAAGTAGACATAGGGTTTACACCGACCGAATTCCACGAGTTTTGGTATTTCACTTTGTTTTCGCAGCGTAAACTGGAAATGGCGTGATCACAAGAGCTTATCGGAATAAGAAAACAGAAAAACGAACCTCACGGCAACACGGGAAGGTTCCGGAAGAGACAGGGAAGGCACCACGCCGAGCCGGGGCCGGGGGCCCGGGAGGCCACCCGGCCGGTCGGCCGGGCAGGGGGCAGGCCTGGGTTCGGCCGGGTTCGCCTGGTTCGCTCCACCGCCTTTGAGGATCGATCCTAGCCACCCGCCAATGTCGGTTTGATCCGATGGCTCACGATCATCGCCCAGGGCTATAAAAGGAGAGGCACCCCCCATGGGAGGGGCACATTCATTCATTCTCCATTCGAAGTCCGATCATCAGCCAGAAACCCTAATCAGAGCTCCTTAGCTAGGGCCTAGATAGCTAGATTAGAACTAGAGGGAGGCAAGCGCAGGCTTGGATTCCGGAGCCATCAAGAGCTTGGATTTGGTATAGTTCTTACCTCCTCTCGCCTTTGTTCTCTTTCATTGTATAGTTATATGATTGCTACAATTGAATTGATGAATACTTATTTACTTATATTCATAGTTATCTTGTTCTTTGTCTATTATCGTTATATGCTTAGTATAGCTAGATTAACATTATACTTATCCATAGGTTCGTATAGCACTCATCTAATTGATCGTTGGGTGAGTGATAAACATTGTGTAAGCATGGTGCTTATACGTAGTTTATCTGCGAATGCACCCTATAGGCCCGGTTTGGTAGATCGCGGGTGTGACATTCCTGTTGAGTCCTATGTAATCCAAACCCTATCTATAGGCACAGTAGGGCTTTTGTACGAAGGAAGGGCGTGCTATGTTCTCAAACTTCCCTAGTATGCCCACTATGAATAAATATAATGCTAACCTTAGCCATGATTACTAGGTGTATTGCACTAACCATAATATACATTGACATGTAGCTAGGAATAACCCAGGAATATCTCTTGATGTTCTACTAGCAACCCTAATGATATAGCTAGGAGTCTCTATCTGTTTATGCTGATGATTGTAGACTTATCTTATCATTTATCTTGTGACTTACCCCTGCATTGAGTAGCGAGGACATGGTTATGCCTATCCATTACAACCTAGGTTATCATGCTACCCTTACACGAGAGCCATGTAGACCTTCCTTTGGGAAAATATAAATGACAACCCGTAATACTCCGGGTAAAATGCTACAATGGTATTTGATCTGTGCGCTTGCGGATACTATTTCTATATTCTAAATGGTGGCATGATTTAATACCACACCCCTTGGTGTTATGCTGGGGATGACAACTTAGCATTCTAGTGGCGGTGTACTGCACAAGCATTTTTGGCGCCGTTATTAGAGATAACATTAAGAGGTGTCAACAGACGCGTCCGGTCGTCTGTCTGACAGCGTGCGAGTTGAGCTAGACGTTGGGCGCGAACGACTCTTTTCAAACGGCTAGTACGCGTGGCACTTTATGTGCGACCGGACGCTGGACCGGACGCGTCCGGTCAATTCGTTCTCCGCGTCCGGTCAGTGCGCAGATAGGCTGTTTTTGTGAGTAACGGTTGGATGTTCTTGGGGATGCCTATATAAGTGATTTGGCCGGCTCTAGGGAGTCTCTCTTGGCACTTTGACATACTTGACAACCCCTAGAGCTAAGCAAACCAACTCCCTCACTTTGCATGCCTCTTGATTGATTTAGAGAGTGATTGGGAGAGCTTCTAGTGTATTTGCCTTGTGATTGAGCATCTAGTGGCACTAGTGAGCGTTCATGCTGTGAATGAGCTTATTACTCTTGGTGATTGCCGTCACGTAGACGGTTGGAGTAGCGAGCCAGAGTTGAGCAAGGTTGAAGATTGTTCTTGGCCACTCCGAAGGTGATTGTGAGGGGTGTTGATCCCACCCCGTGGGAGATCACGAAAGGAATCCTTAGTAGAATCTCATGTCATTGAGTTACCCTCACTTTGTGTGAGTTCTTGTGACGTCCGGTGAGGGCTTGGCTTGTAACGCCGATTAGCTACCGAACTACCGAGTGTATGGTCGACACAACGGGGAGTAGCGTGCCGGCAAGCACGTGAACCTCGGGATAAAAATCTTGTGTCCCTCGGTATTCTTGGGTGGTTTGATCCTTCGAGATCAACTTGGATTTCTCTATTGGATCATCTCTTCGGGTTTCATTGTATTGACAAGACGGTGATTGGTCATCATCCCGAAGGCACAGTTTGCACCCTCTCGGTTTCTCTCCTCGCGATTAATTTGTGCCTAGCATCATATTAAGGTGTGTAGTGTTGCTTGATTGTTAAGGATACCATTCTTAGTGTGCCTAGTATATTAGGATTGCTAGAATTGGATAGGTTGGCTTGCAACCCCTTCTAGGCTAGTGCAACATTTGCTTCACCATTTGTTATACTAACTGGTTTGTTTAGTACTTTGTAGAAAATTTTATTAGGCTATTCACCCCCCACTAGCCTTTTAAGACCTTTCAATATGTCGTCCATTGTTGCGAGCTCATATGTTCCTGGTCCTGTTACTTTTTGGACTTTATATGGTCCTTCCCACGGACTTAGTAGCTTGTGTTTTCCATCTTTCTTTTGTATGAGCTTTAAAACCAAGTCTCCTTCTTTGAAAGATCGTGCTTGTGTACTTCTGTCATAATATCTTCTCAATCCTTGTAAATATCTAGCGTTCTATAAAATTACAGTGTTTCTGACTTCTTCTAAGGAATCGATCTCAAGTCTTCTTGTTTCCTCAGCTTCTCCATTTTCGTACTGTTCTATTCTTGGAGCTGTCCAAATCAAGTCTGTAGGTAATACTGCTTCCGATCCATATACCGAAAAAAAAGGAGAGTATCCTGTTGCTCTACTGATTTGTGTTCTTAGTCCCCACACTACTTTGGGTAATTCTTCTATCCATTTTCCTCCATAGTCTTTTAAGTCTTCATATAGTCTAGGTTTTAATCCTTGCAGAATCAATCCATTTGCTCTTCCAACTTGACCGTTGGCTTGAGGATGGGCTACCGATGCAAAATTTATTTTTATTGTGCAGTCTCTAGCCTATTCTTGAAATTCTCTCTCTGTGAAAGGTGAGCCGAGATCTGTAATTATCTGATTTGGTATCCCGAATCTATGCATGATTTCCTATATGAATTCTATTGCCTTATCTGCACTGTATTTGATTAGTGGCTTGTATTCAATCCACTTGGTGAACTTGTCAATTGCTACAAAGATGTATTCAAATCCTCCTTTTGCTTTCTTCAGGGGGTCCTACTTGATCCAGCCCCTAGCATGAAAAGGGCCATGCTGGTGGTATACATATTAAATTATGCGCTAGAACATGTGACTGTTTTGCAAACTTCTGACATTTTTTGCAAGTCTTCACTAGGTGTTCTACATCTTTGAGTGCTGTTGGCCAGTAAAATCCAGATCTGAATGCTTTTCCCACCAGAGTTCTTGATGTTGCATGATTGCCGCAGCACCCTCCATGTATTTCATCTAAAATCTCAATCCCCTCTGTTTGGTTGACACATTTGAGTAATACTCCAGATGATGCTGCTCTTTTATAAAGCTTGTCCCCTATTATAGCGTAATTTTTGCTCTTTCTTACTATTTTTGTGGCTTCTGTTTTATCTTTAGGTAGCTTCTTTTCTTTGATGAATTCTATGATTTCTTGCATCCAATCTGTTTGAATGATCATGACTTGTTGAGATATCTGGATCGTCTTATCAATATCCATTGCTTCACTGATCGTGTCTTTCGACTGTCTTATTGATGGTGCTAGTAACTCTTCCACGAAGATTCCAAGTGGTACCTTGGCTCTATCTGAGTCTAGTTTTGCTAGCACATCTGCTGCTACATTTGAATCCCTTAAAACATGGTGTACTTCTAGGCCTTGAAAATTTTTCTCTATTTTTCTAACTTCAATGCAATAGGCTCCCATGTTATCTTTGGTACAATCATATTCTTTGTTTATTTGGTTGATCACCACTGATGAATCTCCATAGATGAGAAGTCTTCTTATCCCTAAGCTTTTTGCCACTTTTAATCCGTGCAACAATGCTTCATACTTTGCTTCGTTATTTATGGCTTACCATAATATTTGTAGCACATATTTGAGTTGTTTTCCTTTAGGAGATATTAAGAGTACTCCTGCGCCAACTCCCCTTAGCTTTAGTGATCCATCAAAATACATCTTCCAATGGTCAATGATAACTTCTAGTCCTTTTTGGTTGATCTCTGTCCACTCTGCTATGAAGTCTGTTAGAGCTTGAGATTGTATTGTTGCTCTTGGCTTAAAATCTATCTTGAAAGTTCCTAATTCAACTGTCCATTTTGAAATTCTTCCTGTGGAATCGTGATTTCTTAGAATGTCTAAAAGCCCTAGTTTAGTTTTGGCTAATTGATGAAACCTAGAACTAACCCTATTGCTAAGTGTGTAGTATTAGAGAAAGGGGAGGTCCAAGCCAAGTGGTGGAATGGTGATCAAGTTGATGGAAGTGATCAAAGATGATCAAATGCCACCCTTGGAGATGAAGAAAGATAAGGAGCAAGATGGAATGCTAGAGGCAAAGGTATATGTTAGGGCATTTCCATTTTGCTGGCCATAGGTGAGTAGAGAAGTTGATGGCTGGATTTAGGATTGATAACCGTACTATTAAGAGGGGCGATGTCGCGCAACATCGGTTATCTAAGTGCCACTAGGTGAGCAATAACTTTGCATGTGCATTAGGGACCTAGTGAGCTAACATTCTCTTGCTAAATCCATTTGAAAATGCTAACACACATGCACAAGTGGAGAGACACTTTTGTGTTGGCACAAGAGGGCAGGAGTTGATGGGGTTTAGGTGTAAACCCCTCCCACCGAGCTTGCGAGGCGGGACTCAGAGGTTTTCGGATGAAAAGTAGTCACTCAGGGGTGACCGGACGCTGTCCTGGTAGGGACCGGACGCGTCCGGTCAAGTGTTATTGTCCGATGGGTTTTCAGGACTGACCGGACGCCGGTGACCGGACGCTCCGGTGCAGCGTCCGGTCAAGCATGTTGTAGCAGGCGTATGGCGCAGTGTGTGCACAGGACGCCGGGCGCGTCCGATCAGTGGGCAGCGGACGCGCATCCGGTCAAGAATTTGCATTTCTGGACCTCTCTGGTGGCCGACCGGACGCCACTGTTGGCGTGTCCGGTCATGGCGACGGACGCGTCCGGTCGGTTGCTCAGCAGCGCGCGAGGGTTCGACCGTTGGCGCGCAACGGTTACATTTAAACGTCAGTGACGTGGCTCAGCGAGAGTGACCGGACGCCGGGACCGGACAGCGTCCGGTCATCACTTAACCAACGTCCGGTCAGTGCGCAGAAACTATGTTTTGAGGGCAACGACTAGGTGCTTTGGTGAGCGCCTATATAAGTGAATTGGCCGGCTCTAGAGAGTCTCTCTTGGCACTTTGACATACTTGACATCCCTTAGAGCTAAGCAATCCATCTCCCTCACTTTGTATGCCTCTTGATTGATCTAGAGAGTTGTTGAGAGAGCTTCTAGTGCATTTGCCTTGTTCTTGAGCATCTAGTGGCACTAGTGAGCGTTCTTACTGCGATTGAGCTTATTACTCTTAGTGGTTGCCACCACCTAGATGGTTGGAGCAGCGAGCCGGAGTTGAGCAAGCTTGGAGATTGTTCTTGGCCACTCCGGAGGTGATTGTGAGGGGTTCTTGATCTTGTCCCCACGGGAGATCGTAAAAGGTACTCTAGTGGAATGCTCGTGACTTATGTTGCCTTCATCTTGTGGTGATTCTTGCGGTGCCCATTGGAGGCTTGGTGTGGTGCCAATTAGCCACCGAATCCTAAGTGAGTGTGCTGTCACAACGAGGAGTAGCATGTTGTCAAGCACATAAACCTCGGTAAAAAATCCGGTGTTCATTTGGGATTGATCCATCGAGATCATATTTAAATTTCATTTGATTGATTAGATCATCACCTTGGTTTCTATTTATTGATCAAGAAGGTGATTGGCACGACATCTCAAAGGCACGGTTTGCATCCCTCGGTTCCTATCTTGCGATTACTCTTGTGTAAAGTAGCATACTAGGTTGTGTAGTGTAGTTTGATTGCTAAGGACCATATTCTTAGTGTATCTAGTGTATTAGGATTGCTAGAATTGAATAGGTTGGCTTGCAATCCCCTCTAGGCTAGCACAACACTTGTTTCATCAATTGTTTTACTAACCGGTTTGTTTAGTGCTTTGTAGAAATTTTATTAGGCTATTCACCCCCTCTAGCCATTTAGGACCTTTCAATGTCACCGAGTGAAAAATCTGTTATCACTGTGATCTTATGTTCCTGAAAATAGTGTCTTAGCTTTCTTGATGTTATCAATACTGCATATAGTACTTTCTGGACTTGGGGGTATCTTGCTTTCGATTCTGTTAATACTTCGCTAATGTAATACACTGGCCTTTGAACTTTGTAGGCATGTTCGGGTTCTTTTCTTACGACTATGATAGCTGTGTTGATAACATTCCTTATTGCTATGATGTAGAGCAGCAATTCTTCTTTTCTTTGTGGTGGTACCATCACTGGAGCTGATATAAGAAACTCTTTTAGCTTCTAGAATGCTTCATCGGCTTCTTTCGTCCACTCGAATTTTCTAGTCTTTTTTAATAACTTAAAAAATGGCATTCCTTTCTCCCTAAGTCTTATATAAATCTGTTCAAAGCTACCATACATCCAGTAAGCTTTTGTACGTCTTTGACGTTTTCTAGAGGCGTCATCTTTAATATTGCTTTGACTTGTTTTGTACTCGCTTCAATACCTCTATTACTGACCAAGAATCCTAATAATTGCCTAGATGGCACCCCGAAGACGCATTTACTTGGATTAAGTTTCTACTTCCAGGCTTTTAGATTTTTGAAGGTTTCGTCGAGGTCAGTTATCAATGTGTCCGATGTTTTTATTTTTATCACCACATCATCGATGTATGCTTCAGCATTAACACCTATTTGATCTCTCAAACAAGTATGTATGGCTCTTTGATAAGTTGCTCCTGCATTCTTTAACCCAAAAGGCATTGATTTGTAGCAATATGCTCCATAAGGTGTTATAAAAGAGGTTTTGCTTTGGTCTTCTTCTCGTAAAGAAATTTGATGATATCCTGAGTAACAATCCAGAAAAGAGAGTAATATTGATCCTGTTGTTGAATCAATGATTTGATCGATCCTTGGTGGATTATATGGGTCTTTTGTGCAATGCTTATTGAGATCTGTAAAGTCAATGCACATTCGTAATTCGTCTGTGTTCTTTTCAGGAACTAGTACTAGATTGGCTAACCAGTCTAGGTTTAATATTTCTTTGATGAACCCTGCTGCCATGAGCTTGGTGAGTTCTTTCTTGATTGCTATTCTCCTGTCTGGTGCAAATCATCGTAGTTTCTGTTTGATTGGTCTTGCTCCTTTATTTACATCAATTATGTGCTCAGCCAAATCTCTTAGGACTCTAGGCATGTCTGCAGGTTTCCAGGCGAATATATCTTTGTTGTCCCAAACAAATTTGGTGAGCGCGAGTTCCTATTTGGGGTCTAGTTCTCAGACCGATTATTCTTTGTCTTTTCTGGGTCACCAGTTTGCAAGTCAATCTTCTTTGTCTTGGCTTCTTCCGAAGGAGTGAAATTGTTGGTCTTATTCATCTTCTTATTTGGTATTTGAATCCCTTCTTGCTTAAGTTCTTCTGCCAATGTAGCTATTTCTTCCCTGATCCTCAAATCTTGTAATTTTTGAGATACCTGAACTGCTTGAATATCGCAGTCAAAAGCTTTCTTCAAGTCATGTTTTAGTGATAGGACTCCCTTTGTTGTGGGCATCTTTAACAATAGATATGGATAATATGGTATTGCCACAAATTTTGCTAATGCGGGTCTCCCCAGTATGGCGTGATAATAGGATTCAAAATCTGCTACTTCAAATTTAGTGAATTCTGTCCTGTATTTTTCAGGTGTTTCAAAGGTGACTGGCAATGTAATTTGTCCAATAGGCATTGATGCTTCTCCTCGTATGATCCCATAGAACGGTGTGCTGGTTGAAGTTAGCATTTCTTCGTAATCTATTTTCATCTTTCTAAGTGTTTCTACGAATATGATGTTTAATCCTGCTCCTCCATCAATTAGAACCTTTGGTACTGCTACTCCAGCTATGGTTGGAGCGAGAACTAGTAGGTAATGTCCTGCATTGGCTGTGTTAGTCCATTGATCATCCCTTGAAAAATGTATTGGGTATTCTGACCAATCGAGATATCTGGGAGTTGTAGGTTCTTGTTGACGGTGGATAGCGTCAACATTTTATATATCGAAAGGCATGAAACATACATCAATATCTAGAAGGCTAGGGTTTTATCTAATAATTTTCACGAGTTTTGGTGATTTATCAATTTTCAGGGACTGAACTAGAAAACACTGAAAAAGGGGCATAACTACAAATTTACACCACGGAATTATCCGAAACTCAGGAATACGCCAAACTACTCTAGAAGGATCCAGAAGACTTCGGAGCGAAGGAGAGGCGAAGCCACCTTCAGGTGGGGCCGGCCGGCCCCCCGCCCGCCGGCCGCCGGCCTCTGTGGGGAACCCTCTCCCTCCTTCTGGAGCCTTCCTCCACCGCCTTTGAGGATCAATCTTAGCCCTACGTGAAGTTGGTTTGATCAAACGGCTATTGTGCATCCCACCGGGCTATATAAGCGGAGCCAGACCTCCCCCTGGAAACCCTAACTAACTAATTCATTCATTCCATCTCGAGATATTTGGTGATCAAGTCATCTAGAGCTTCAAGTTCTAGTTTCTCATAGCCTTCTAGTTCATAGTTTAGCCTAGTTAGATCTAGAGTAGAGGAAGTCAAGTTCTTCATCGATCTTGGATTCCCGACGTTGTCAAGAAGAGAAGAGTCTGGTATAGTTCTTAAGCTTTTCTTTCTTATTGTAATATCTGCGTTTGTATGATTATTACTAGCAACATTGTTCTTCATTATTATGTTCTTGATTGCATTGTTTATTGTCTACTTTAATATGTCTAGTATAGTTAGTTTGCTATTATATTCATGCACTGGTTCGTATAGCGCTCATCTATTCAATTGCATGGTGAGTGGTAGGCAATATGTAGACGTGGTGCTAGATGCTTTGCTTATCTGCGAGTATCCCCAGTCGTGCCGGGTAGCGAGGTAGATCGTGGGTATGACAGACCCATTGAGTCCTTTGTAGGCCTTTTCCCGTATGGTGGATTGGTGGAGTGGGATTGTCAGGTTAAGAGGAGGTTTCTGTACTCATCTTTTCCTATACATTGCTCTGATGTGTTAGAGAACTATAGTAGTATAACTTAGCCATGATTGTTAGACATACTTGCACTAAATGAAGAAACTTTGACTGTAGCTTGAATACTTAGAAGTTATTTCTCTATTACATGATTAGATAAATGCTAACATGATTAGAGTGCTATGATGGGATTAGTATCATTAGGAGATGACTGATCATATTTATCTTATTTTATTATTTATCTATTATTTATCTTGTGACACCTTCCTATTATTGAGGAGAGTTGACATTGGCTACATCTCTTATTCACTGCATATATAAGTGTTATCAATACTATAGAGTAGCTTCTTAGCAATGCCTTCCCAGTGGTAGAATATAAATGACAACCTGGTAATACTCTAGGTAAAATGCTACAATGGTATAATTATATGTCCGCTTGCAGAATCATCTTAGTTTATACTTATCTTTATTTATTTCTGCCTAGTCACATAAAATGATAAGATTTAGTACCAGAGTTTATTCCTAGCTTTACAATTGGGGATGACAACCTAGTTTCACAGTTAGAAGTAAGGGTAGAGAGGCTAGTGGCTAGTTGCTAAAGGCAAGTTAATTAGTACCAACATTTATAGTGTCATTGCGTGGGATAGAGATTTGGGTTTTATTGCAGTGACGTTAGAAATGCCAACAGTTCTGCTGCCATAATCGTTCTGTGAACTAATTTTTTTGCCTTCGGCTTCTTGTATTTGGCACTCCCGAGTAGATTACCTCGACAATCTCTCTTTTTGCTTCTTGGTAACCTCCCTCTGGCTTCTTTTCCTCTTTTGCTGAGTTGTTTTCCTCTTTGTCTGTCTTCCTTCGGTACTCATAGTTTCTTCTACTGTACTGATTCCTGAAGATGACGCAATCTATCAATTTGTGACTAGATTTTGGGTGGAAGTGACATGAAGTGTTTTTGAATTCCTTGATCTTTCTTTCCTTGTATTCCCTGCTTTCACTTTCGGAATATCTTCTTTTGTTATTTGCTGCAGCAACCATATTTTCTTGTCTCGGTCTTTTGTCGTATGTTCTGTTGTCAAAGCGATTTCTTCTATCGGGGTTGTCACACTCAGGAATCTGCTTCTTGTTCTTTTTTCAGAAGAGATCAACTTTTCAACTGCTCTTTTGAATTCTTCGTTGGTTCTTGGGTTTTCATTGCAGAAGTCTTTGAATTGCCATTTTGAGAGGATACCATTCCCGAACGCCTCTACCACTTCTCTGTCTGTAATGTCATACACTTGTGCCCTTATTTCCCTGAATCTTCTGTAGAAGTCTCTAAGATTTTTATTCCTTTATTGTCTTAAGCTTTTCAACTCTGCTGGTGTGATCGGATGTGTTATAATTCCTGTAAAGTGGTCGCAAAAGGCTCTTTGTAGATCTTCCCAATATCTGATTGATCATGGTCTTAATTTATCAAACCATTGTAGTGGCATAGATTCCAGTGCCATTAAAAAAAAATAGTGCTTTGATATCATCGTTTCTCCCTGCCAACTCTATTGATTGCGAATAAACCCTGAGTCATTGTCTGGGTTCTATCTTTTCATCGTATTTGGAATAATTTGATGGTTTGAATTTCTGGGGTAACCTAATAACTTGTAGCCTTCTTGCGAAGCATGGGAATCTATCGTAGGGTTGTTCTGTTTGATAATGTATCCTGTCGTATTCTTCTTCTCTCCTAAAATATTGAGTCTGAGTTCTTATCGATCTGACTTCCTTAAATTCGGAATTGCCTTGCTCTTCTTCTAAGAGTTCTATTCTTGTTGGAGCGTGATGACTTTTTTGCGGGACCATTCTTGTTTTTTTGCGGGACCGTTCTTGTTCTTGCTTCGTTGTTACTGTTGCTTTCCCCTCCTAGTCATTCAAAGGCTGACTTCCTAGGACGCTGCTGTCGATATCTGGGTTCTTTTTCTGCCTCATCTGCCTTGTTCTTTTTTGCTTCTTTTTCTTGTTCTTTCTTGTTGAGTTCCTCTAATTATTTAGTGAGATCTTGAATTCTTTGCCTATCTGAATTTTTCTGTTTTTCAGCCTCCTTCTTTCTCTTGTTAAATTCCATTAATTCTTCTTTATACTTATCCCAAGCTTGTTTTCTTTGAATCCCCCGGGTTCTTCTTTCGTGCTTCAATTTGTTTCTTTTAATCCTGACTTGTTTCTGTTCTTCGCTTTCATTTATGTCAGTATTCTCGTCTGGTGATATGTTTGATTCTGACCCGTCGGATGATCTAACATCTGGTGTTGCTGGTGGTTGCAAGGTGGAATCCGCCATGTAGATAGTTCTCTGGTTTCTTTTAAATTTGGATTTCTTCCTGCCTTCTTCAGAGGTGTCGTCAGTTGAGCTGCTGAATTTGTTTCCTTCTTGATATGAGAGTTCTTCATAATGTCCTTCATAATATGAATAATCCGAGGATTTGGCCAAGAATAGTCTAAATAATGCTTCACTATTTCTGGGTTGAACAGGTTGCTTCGTATATGATCATCTCGGATCTCATGCTTCTTGGGATATAGTTCCTGTACAATACCAGCTGTATTTTTTAATCCGAAAGGGAAGAGGGTTGTTTTGTTACCCGATAACTTCAAAAAAAATTTGCCCTCCTTTTCTCAGTCGGTTTCATAGCCTTCGCTAACCGCCTTGGATTTGGATATGTTGAGCTTTTTCATCCTCTCGGCGAGTTCGACTTCTTCTAGGAATTTTATGCCTGGTTTGTCTTCTTCGTCGAGGAGATGACTGTGAAGTTGTCCGTTGTGATCTGCCTTGCAGATCCATGAGGCGAAGATGAAGGTTGTTCCCTCGATGAAGCTCATATTGATGCCGAGGTCTGCCAAGCTCTCGAGAAAGAATTCGTCGAAAGCCCCTACTTGGCGCGCCAGCTGTCGGTGTTTTATCACTGATAGCCTGTCTCGGAGTTACCCGGGACAGTTGTTTGTTCGAGTCTCGGTGAATCTAACAGAACTTGACGGTTGATGCGTGTGATGAGAGCGACTTTATACTGGTTCAAGCCCTCGAGTATCTCGAGTAATAGCCCTAAATCCAGTTGGGGTGTTGTTTGATTGTAGAGTATTGGTTCCGTTTACAAGGGGTACCCTCGGCAGCCCTTTATAGTCCGGGTGCTGCCTAGGGTTCTTTTGTTTCCTAGTCAGATTACAAGTTAGAGTTCTAAACTATTCTCTGTATTGATTTTCTAATATACACGGATTAATCCCGTGTTGTCTTTGGTGAGGAACCCCTATGTTCCTCTGTCGACACCAATGCTCCTATCCAGCCACAACTCATGCCCTTGATCAGTAATTTCTTCCAGACCATATTCAATATCAACATTATACTTAGGAACTTTTAGAACTACTCTAAACGCATTGCTAGGTTCGATCCTGACAAGAATGTAAACATAAAACATTGGCACGGTTAGCTAATACCATACTATCTGTTACTTCCCCTACATCTCAACACCATGACTTACCAGGTGGGGCAGCCATCAGGATCCATGTTCACCGTTCTAAATCGATCGACTTCTACATCATCCACCTAAAAACCAACAGCAAAGAAACGAGTTGAAGCCAAAACCGTCGATTGCAGTAACCCTAACCCTAATACGACATAACCAGTGCAAGGAATGGCCTCACTAACCTGGACAGCGTTGAGACTAGCTGTGGGAGCTGCAGATCCGTCTTGACTTCCTTCGCGTCCCTCCCTATTGGTCGGATCTAGGCCGTCGCCGTCGGGTCACCGGAAGGGGGCTAAGGGCTGGGGAAGAGACGGAGAGGAACGGAGGGGGCCAAATGAACGGGAAGAGAGAGCAGACAGATCGGCTCGGGGGGAAGCAAAAGATCACAAGGGCAACATCGTCTTTTCCCATGCCCCATCCACGCTGGCAAGCTGATTTCCACTGCCACGTCGATAAAAATGGCAAAAATGAACCAACGAGTATTGTTTATGTGACAAATTTATAATTACAATTATAAAACTGGCAAGTCAAGCAGAGCCAACCATAAGGATGGCAAAAATTTAAAACGCCCATGTTTTGAAGTTGGAACCCTCTCTTACAAAAGAAAAGAAAACCCTCTCTTCCACCTCAAGCCTCCCGCGCCGCAATCGTCCATGCCGGGTCCGACGCCGTCTTCCACGCCGCCGCCGGCAGCCGCAGACACCGGCAACAACCCGAGGCGGAAGCGGAAGCCCAGGCCGAAAACAGAGCCCCCCTCCGCCCTAAATCCTAACTGGGCGCAGCTCCAGTCCAAGCTCCCCCACCGCCCCGCCGCGACCCACCTTGGCAAGCGCAAGCACGACGGTGGCCCTCCGGCGCCCGCGGAGCCGTCTCCACCACCCGCGGTGGAGGAGGTGAAACTCGAGCCAACCTCCGATGACACCAGGTGAGCATGCCCTGGCATCGGGACGCTTGGAATGTCTGTTTGAGATTTTTTTTTTTTTTTTTTTTTTTTTGATTTCGTGGTTTGGGAATGGTGTTTGGGGGTCCTTAGCTTGACTAAGGCGGTGGCGATTGACTGCGAGATGGTTGGAGTAGGATCTGATGGCAGCAAAAGCGCTCTCGGCAGGGTTACCTTGGTAAGCACCATCTTTTACTTCAATTTTCTTGTTTATTCACTTGCCTATACAAGTAACTAGTAATGACGTACTTAGTCATCAATTTATGGAATGGAGTAGAGAGCGCTTGGGATTTGGAGCGATTAGATCTGTGATTGTTGATTGTTGAATTGGAAGGTTGAAGGTTCAGGATGTGCCAAAAGCTATTATTCATGAAGCATTAGTGTAATAGTCTGCTCTGTCCATGGAATGAGATTTGCTACAATTCAGACGTGGAGATGTACTGAAGTTGAATTGGGGAAATCTGTAGTTGGAGGTTGGTCATTTCAGATGTCTGGGGAAATCTGTAGTTGGAGGTTGGTCATTTCAGATGTCTGGTTTAACAAATAGGTTTGTGGTTTTGTGAAGGTTTTTGTTACAAGCTTGCATTTGACACTAGTTGTATTCAGGTGTTTGTTTCAGTAACATGCTATTAGTTTATATTTGGGTTTGGCACTACAGTAAAACAATTTCCTATCCTGTGGCCTGTGGGGTTTTTGTGTTTCGTTTTACTTACCTGACGGTAAACCCAGGTGTTACGCTAATAAAGTGGCATATACTTAGAGTTTTATTTAGATATAATGTCTATAGCAACTACAATGTGATCCTCTTCCCTTGTGCTGTTGTTTTGGCTGTTATGAACTTTGTGTATGTCTACTTGTGCTTTGAAAATGCTATAGGATTACTGTTTCAGTGTACAAACTTAGTGACCTGAAACCATATAAGAACATTAAAATGGTTAATGGTTTGTTTATTCACATGATTTTCTATATCCTTGAATCTGGAATTAAATAATGAGACCGATTTCATGTTAAATTGCTAATGCTCAATCTATCCCTGTGTCAGAAGGAATATTGAGTAGAGTCAGTGACATTTGTTTATGGGGTAAGTGCACAGAAAACATTGTGTAGTCCTTTGTAATGTCCTCATGTATTTTGTATGCATTTATGCTTGGACATTTGATGTGATGTTAATGTTCAAGCTTCAAGCAGTTAAGGTTATTCTTGAATTACATGCTTAAATTTGATGGAAAACTGATTAAAAGTGGAGGGCATGTTTAATTAGCCTTGCTTTGGGAAAAGAGTGGGTAAGGATTCCTTGCTTTCTTCAGAGAGCTTGGGGGAAGAGCCAAACTTCCGCGAACAAGGATTTTCTAGATCTGTAGCATGCTGAACATGGGAACAACACATGTCATAACTGTTTTTTGTTGGTACTTGATATGTAATTTTTTATAATTCCATACGATAAATGCACTTGATGACGTTTGTCTGAAATGTCCAAACATTTGGATAATGTAAATGTGTTCCCGCATTTGAATTATCATCCTCTAATCTCAGTATGCTTGTTGTCAGGTTAATTCCTTTGGCAATGTTGTATATGATGAATATGTTCGTACGGTGGAGCGAATTGTGGACTACCGTACCCGAATTAGTGGGATTAGACCTAAGCACATTAACAAAGGTAAATAGATCACTGCATTATTGGTCCATCACTATATGGTACTTTGTTGCTGTCAAGGGTGGTGATCTTTGTGGGTTATGCAACTGTCTTATGTCACTGCAGCCAAAGAATTCTGGGTCGTGCAGAAGGAAGTAGCTGAGCTGATTAAAGGAAGAATTCTTGTTGGTCATGCACTGCACAATGATCTCAAGGTTGGTGGTTTTAACTCTTTTCTTTATGCACCCTGTGTGTGTTCTTGTCTAATTTAATTAGCATTTTCCAGGTCTTGCTACTAAGCCACCCAAAGAAGGACATTAGGGATACATCAGAGTATGAGGTTTTCCGAAGGTTAGATGGTCTGGGCATCTGCTCTGACATGATTATTCTTGTGATTACCCAACACTGTATTAACATGTGAATTTCCATTTACTAGGGAGAGAAAGAGGCGATCATTGAAAGATCTTGCTGCTGAAGTACTTGGTGCTAAAATACAACAGAATGAACACTGCCCTGTAAGTGTTACATTATATGCATGGTTCCTGATTTGTGCCGTGATGATCTGAACGCTTCCATTTCTATGTCACGCCTGCTCATGATTGTTTGCATGACCACTTTCTTGTACTCTTACAGATTGAGGACGCGCGAGCTGCAATGTTCATTTACAACAAGCACAAGAAAGCATGGGAGAAAAACATGAAGGAACAATTCAGATTCAAAAAGAATAAGCTCAAGAAGCGAGGCAAGAAGAAAACTACCGAGTCCAATGGGAATGACCCCAATGTCCCCACTGTTCTTCTATAAAGAGAGACTAACAAAAAGAGGACTGGGAGCCAGCTCAAACACTTTTCGTTGATTCATCAGTCTATGTAGCACTTGTCCCAGGGAAACAAATATCTGTAATGAAAATTTTGTAACTCAACATTATTAATGTAATGTAGTGTATAATTGCACTCTACATTCAGATTCTTCAACATTACTGAAAATTTTGTAGTTCAACTGAAGAACGTAACAGGTGACAGGACAGGGTTGCTGAGCATTGGATTCTGAGGACTGGGCTGCTGCTGCCTCGTAGCGATGGTTGAGGTGAGGAGAGCTCTCTGGTCGTGCCATTTCCTAACTGTGAACTGGTGCTGGTGCAGGGGCAGGGAGTTGGTGTCCAGCATGTGCAGGATGGCCACCATGAGCACGGAGCAGGCGAACATGGGTATTGGCCCGAAGATCCACATGAGCAGCGTGGTGGCCAGGTAGAGTGCCCGGAGTCCCATGGACCAGAAGTTGCCGCCCCGGATGACTGCGTGCTGCACGTAGGCCGCCGGTACGTCGGAGTCGAGGGTGGTGATGAGGAAGCTGGCCTGCACGTAGTACCTGGCGGAGTGGATGAAGCAGGTGAAGGAGGCGAGGAAGCAGACGAGCAGGGAGATGTACTTGACGGTGGCTGTGGGCTGGCTGCGGTCGCCGTAGACGAGCTCGGTCATGAACATCTTGGTGGTGCTGCTGACCCAGGCGCCGATGAGGGAGCCCAGCGCGATGGACAGCGACGCC
This sequence comes from Chrysopogon serrulatus, assembly GCA_015844335.1. Taxonomy (NCBI): domain Eukaryota; kingdom Viridiplantae; phylum Streptophyta; class Magnoliopsida; order Poales; family Poaceae; genus Chrysopogon; species Chrysopogon serrulatus. Next base: position 41,150 of record JADLZL010001331.1, read on the forward strand.
AGGTTGGTGGACGCCGAGATGTTGCTGGAGATGACGCTCAGCGCCAGCCCTGTCTCATCCGGCGTCGCCTGCACCATGTGGCGCACCCAGGCGAGCTTGTTGTGGTTCTCGTAGCCGATCACGGTGGTGGCGGGATGCCGGAGGATGCGGTAGAGGAGGAGGAGGTGGTAGCTCAGCATCACCACCAGACCGCATGGCACCAGCACCAGGTCCAGGGACCCCTTCTCCAGGTGCATCGTCTCTATCTCTTCAGGCTTTGTGCTCGGTCCCTACGCCCTAGTAGGATTTGCTATTGCTCGTCTCTTCTCTGCAGCAGGAACCTAGCTAACATTTTGATGATGCTATTTCTTTGAGCCGATGGCTTCTGGCTTTCATTTGGATTGCTACTGCTAGTTGTAGCGAAACCAGCTAGCAATGACCACTTGCTTATGATTTTTGCTCAAGAGTTGTATGTACGTAGCCGTGGTACTGACGATGGTGTGGGCGTGTGGCTTGTGTCTTGCGGGCAAAGACTGCGAGCACGGCAAGCAAAACCTGTGAGCTTGCTTCCAAGAAAGGCCGGGAGATATAATTGCTTTTGACGGGTTCTCAGTTAGATATAAAATCAAATAACAAGACCCTTTTTTTTGTCTTAAACGTCGGTGGCAACTCGATCCACTTTCTAATCTCTGTTCCATCATCTCCCAGACATGGAAGAACATCAGGCGTACTGGCCATACTCCATCTGTCCCTTTTTATTTGTCGCCGTGAGATGTGTGCCACAAGTTTGACTTGATTTATAGAAAATACGTACAATATTTATATCTCTAAATAATTTTGTTAAAAAACTAGATCCAAAGATCTTTCCGATGATATTAATTATAATACTAATCAATGTTATTTATTATTTATTAAAATTGTCGGTATTTGTGTCTTAGGAAGCGAAGCGACAAATAAAAAAGAACGGAGGGAGTAGATCTTAATACGTGTGGGGGTGGTTCAATTGAAGGCTCCTGGATAAAAGCGTGGATCTGTTGTACACCGCAATCTGCGGTTCTGAATGGCCACCGTTCTTTCTAATAATAATGATACAAAAACGTGAAAATAAACAATTTGTTTCCTAGTGGTTCCGAGTTCAGGAGGACACCAAACCCGTTACGTCGCCCCTGTGTGTACCATCTTGTGTTTGCTTGCACTCAAGAGGCTCGAACCTATTTTGTACTGCGTACTTCCTCCATTTCAAATTATAAGCCATTTTTTTAATATATCTATTTTGCTATATATCTAAATATAATAATATGTTTAGATACATAACAAAATAGATGAACCAAAAAAAAAAATCAAAACAAATTATAATTTGGAACGAAGGGAGTACATCACTTCATTGACTCCATCGGAATATTTGAATTTAGTTTTCCCTGTCAACGTTTCTACTATTTAGTCCTGCTAATTACAAGTTATTTTCATCATTTTACGGAAGTTCAGACACGGGTGATAAAGAAGAATACCAACCCGACTGGAATGGAATGAAGAACCCATCCTGTGTACTAGTTCACAATTCAGACTAGTTCAGACTTCAGACTTCCGATGAAGAATACCATCTCTTCCTTTCTTTCCTAAACTAGACAAGTGCCCGTGCGTTGCACCGAGATAACAATTTATATATAGATGACAAAGGTGATAAATCAACACAACCAACAATTTATTTCCCCATATAAAATAAAATGAGTTTAGGAATTTTTCAAAACGGCTGCTAGGCGTGTTATGGGAGCTCCCAAAGTAAGATGACGACAAGTAACACGTGTCTAAGCTCACAGCAGGGCTACAAGAATTGTTGTCTGGTGGAACGAGAATGGGATGACTACTTTTTGTTTGGTTGAGAGTAGAGTGAAGTGAGATGATCCTGTCTCTGATTTTTGGGTGGAATGAGAACGGGATGACTACTTTTTGTTTGGTTGATGATAAAAACGTATATAATATGAGCGATTTTACCTGTCTTATGATCTAAAAAAAATACACGTTGGCCTCCACATAAAAAATACCTAAATAAACTAAAACCACTCCAAAGCTTATCAAAATATTTTCGACCTCTTTTTTTCGTCATCCAAAAATCCAAAATAATTTACAAATTACCTAAAATCCAAAACAAATTACAAATTACTCGATTCATATTTTACCAATAAACTTAAGAAATTTATATTTCATGGATTTTTATTGCTAAATTTAGGAGCAATATATTTAGGACGCTTAAATCATCACAAATTACATAAACAAAAATACATACAATATGAGTGATTTTATCAGCCTCACGATCTAAAAAATACATGTTGGCCTCCACATAAATATTACCCCCATCCTAAAAATTAAAACGAAGCAAATAGGTCATATAGAGTACATCAAAATGTCAAATTCGATAAATTTAGGCTCTAACCATTTATCAATCTAAGTATAATTTATCAAAACCTCCAGATTTATTTATAACAACGGATGTTATTGATATATATTGTGGTAGTCATATAATCAATTTTTAATTTTTATATAAAATATAGAATTTTGATTTTTTTTTTTGAAAATTTGAGATTGGGCAGGAACGTTCATATAGATGGAGAAATTGAATTGCTAAAGGATGGCGCGTGGACCCGTACTGGTGGGCTCGGCTCCTGCTCCCTGGTTCTTGTGGACCTGGTCTACTGAAGAGAAGAAAGGGACTTGGCGCGTGGGCCTGTACTGGTGGGCTTGGCTGCTGCACTGTGCTCGTGTACCAATGTGTAGACTCACCCGCCGCCTCTCCCTGGTTCTTGTGGACCTGGCGTACAGAAGAGAAGAAAGGGAGTAGGGTCACTACCATGCCGGTCCCGAGGCGAGGTGTCGCGTCCTGATTGGTCGTGGTGACGTGGTTGGGGAGCGGCATTGGATGCCTGGGCATCCGCTCGTCCATCCCTGACATGTCCCATTCGCTGGCCGGCATCAGAGAGGAGAGCCAAAAAAAAAAAAAAAAGAATGAGAGAGAGAAGGGAAGGGAGGGAAAGACAGGGAGACGGAAGGGAGGAAGGCGGAGATGGTAGAGGAGCACAGCAGGGCAGCGGTGGACTCGGCTGCCGCGGAGTGTAGGGCGGCGAGGGTGCCTGTGTCCACCGAAGGCAAACAGAGAGGAGAGGAGAGGAAAGGAGAGGAGAGAGAGAGAGAGAGAGAGAGCAGAGCAGCGGCGGCGGCAGCTCCGGGCCGGGCTCCTAGTGCCGCCCGCGGAGGAGCACGAACGCAGAGCTTCGGCGGTCTCGTTGGCACCCTCCATCGCGTGCTAGACTTCTGCGAGGCCGGCGAGGCCGCTGTGGCTCGCACTGGCACGGCTGCGCTGTGCTGTGGGGGCTCGCCCTTGCTGAGGGAAGGAGCCGCCGCTGTCGCCGTGACCTCGGGCTCCTGCGTGCGAGGGCACGACCTGCTGCGCCGCCATGAGCTCGCGCGAGGAGGAGCTGCTGATGCCTCCACGACCTGGCGCGAGGAGGCAACGCCAGCTCGAGCGCACGGCCTTACGACGCTGTCGACTGGGGATGACCCCGTCCGCTCGATTTTTGGGGGCGGGGGGCGTCCCGCATCTGGGCGGCATATTCCGGCGCGGCGAGGGTGGTCCTGGCCAGTGGCCACGGCTGCTTGTGGCTGTGGGTGTTGGGGTCGGCGTGGCGCGTCGACGAGTCGAGGGCTCGGCGGCGCGGTGGAAAACGACGATGAAGGCGTGGGATTCCGGCGCGGGCGCGGATTGCGAGAGCGATTGCGGCGCGGAGGATGGCCGGTGAAGGCGAGGGCGAGTGCACAGGCAAGGGCAGCAGCGGATTTGATTTGCGGAATCCCAGGCTTTCTTTCGTCTTCTGCAGAGGGCGCGTGCCAAAGGCTGAACCTCGGGCTTTACCCCTCAGTGCGCGCGTGCGGAAGCCTCCGGGTGGGCCCGGCACCGAGGGAAGCCTGGGAGCGCCCGACAGTAACTTTCGCAGGTGGGTTTCGTTCTGCCGGTGGACGATTGCACTGTAAGTTTTTTAGGTGTAGAGATTTGTTGTATGTTACTTTTTTATCCCTGTTCTTTCCATGTTGAGAAAACATTGGTGGAGCTGTCAAGGAGTGCTGCTTCAGCATACAAAAGATTAGCAACATTGCTAAGCAACCTGTTCTAAGCCAGCAGATTACAGAAGGACTAAAATTGAGCTTTCGTTATGTTTGTGCATGGCTACATAGGGAGCGCCCAAATAAATAATGTTAAAGGGCATCAAGAAAACATTTCTGAGTACATGCCAATAGTATTTTGCCTTTTTCTTATTTAGCAAATTGTGTCCTTGGTATTCTGTGATGCTGGAGTGAAAAAGGCTAAAGGGCATTAGAATCCCTCCATCAAAAAGGAATGCAATTGTAGGTTTGGTGGGCCTAGTCACTTTATAAAGTTTGACAAAAATTATAGAAAATATTCTATAATATCAGTAGTTATACTTTCAAATATATTTATTATGAAAATATATTATATATTATTCCATCATAAGCATGTACAGATTGTCGTCTCCATCCGCCAACCAAAATATTCATCTCCATCAAAAGATCATGAACAATACACAGATGCTGACACTCATGCATGCATATATACTTACCAATAAATGCTACATCTATAAACACTATGAAACACTAAACTGGTAGACCTCGAGTTTGACACAGTTAACACAGACGTCACGTTATCGTCAAATATTAATATTATTAATCCTAGGATAAGTTTAGAATATACAGGCACTGGTGTCAAGTCATGACTTAAAATAGCTTAGCCACGTTCAATTTGCTTGTGGTTATCCTAATTGATGGTATCTTGCGTCTTAGATCGAGCTTATTGTACAATGATATCCTTAACACTGAATATTTTATTTCTTTTGTTATCGCTCTGTTTTGTGGTTAACAAAGAAGTTCTGCGCACGGCGCGCGTAGTGGCATTTTCGGCCGGGGATTGAGTATACGGCAGGCATCCTCTCTGCCAAATCTGACACAAAAATGCGGCTTCCACACAAAAGCCAGCCCACAGCGCAAGGCACCGAATCCTCTGGCAAGCACCTGTCTGAAAGACTGAAACTATTCATTTGAAGGTCAACGGACACCAGGGATCTTGAACAGTGAATCAACGGCCTGCTAGACATGCATGAAAGCTCTCTTGATCGATTTGTTTTAGAAGAAGAGATATATTTTATTTCGGCCTCTACAAGAGTTTTGCAGCTCTCTTGATCAATGTTAGTCGGCGTGACATAAGCCGATTAATAAGACAAGCCTACTGGTTTACTGTGAGAGAAAAATACTGTTCAAATGGCTGATAAGCCTGATTATAAGACAAACGAACAGGACTGGTAACTCTAAAACTATTCCTTCCAAATTGCTAAGAAGCAAGGCAATTATGTGAGCTGATGTTTCTAGATGTTATCCTACGATGATCCATAATTTAAAATTACTCACTCGAACAGGTGGGTCTTTTTGAAGAAATTCTGTGTTCGAAATCATCCAATCACTTTGAAACACCCGGATGCTCAAATATATTACGTACATTCTGCTCAAAAATCTCTACCGTAACTGTACATTCTTTTTAGAAAAGAAAGTAAAAAATAGTTTCCGAAATAATTGTGTACAATTTCATACAAGCACGCACGTTTCCTACCCAACTACTAGTACTCCCAAAAAAAAAAAAGGAAAAAAAAAAAAAAACTACAAGTAGTATAAGTAATCAGTTGATCAATTTCTCCAAAAAATTTAAGCTTTGATTGGTTTCTTCACATCAGTCACAGGGAAGGCCGGAGCAGCATGTCCGCCTTGTGGATGCTCCTGCTCCTGCTTGGGCCAAGAAGGCATCCACTGAGACGGCTCTCATCGCCCTCGTCGTCGTGCTCCTCCTCCTTGCCCACAAGTGCGCCGTCACGGCGCCGGTACGCGGCCTCCACGTCGCTGAGGATAGCCGACACCTCCGCCATCCCCGGACGGCTGCGCCCGTCGTTCCCCACGCACGCCAGCGCCACCCTGGCCACCCGCGCCAGCAGCAGCGCCTCCGCCTTGTCGGCCGGCGCGCCGGCTCGCCCGACGTCGAGCAGCTCCATGCTGGCGCCGCCGCGTATACGTGGGAGGGCCCAGTCCGCGAGCCGGCCGCCGTCCCAGCGCCGCCCAGTGAGCAGCTCCAGCAGCACCGCGCCGAACATGTACACGTCGTCCTCCGCGCGCACGTCGCCGTCGCGGCGGTCGAGGAAACCGGCCAGCCCGTAGTCGGTGAGCCTGGTGGTGGCGTGCCTCCAGCGCGCGCCGCCGCCGCCGCCGGAAAAGGAGGAGGCGCTCACAAGCACGTTGCAGGGGCCGCACGCGGCCGTGGGCCACGCCGTGCGCGTGCAGGTGCGCCAGCCCGCGCGCGGCTCCGGCGGCGACCGCGGCGCGCTGGCGCCACGACAACGCGGGCACGTGGTCGGCGTCGTCGCCCCCGCCGCCGCCGAGGAACCTGTCGAGGCTGACGGCGCCGACGGGGGGGCGCGCTCGACGAGGATGACGCGCTCTCCCGGGCCCTCGGAGAGGCCGATCACGGCGGCGACGTTGGGGTGGGGCGGCACGGCCAGCGACCGGACCGCGGCGGGGAACCGCCTCCCACCCGGGTCGCCGAGGACGAGGTGCGGGTGCATGCGCTTGGCGGCGATCCCGGGCGCCGCGGCGTACACGGCGAAGTGCCTCCCCTGCCCGATCACCCGGCTCGGGTGGAACCCGTCCGTGGCGCGCTCGACGTCGGCGAGCGGGATCACCGGCAGAGGCGCGGCGGTCGAGGGCGAAGAGCCTGAGGTGGCGGCGGCACCGACGGCCGGGGCTCTCGCGGCTGCCATACGCCTCCTGCGCCAGAGCAGGAAGAGCGCGACGGCCAGGGCGACGAGCGCGGCTGCGGCGCCGGCCATGACGGTGTGGTGGACGGCGGCCACCGCGGCGTCGTGCATGGCGTGGCTGGAGGTAGAGGGTCGTGGAGCACACTGTGCGCGCACGCGCGCTCCGGCCGGAGCACGTATGGGATTAAGTAGCCCGTACTCCCTCCGTCGTCCATAGAGTATTTCGTCCATGCGTGTTTGTGAGGAAGCACGGTTTTCCAACGACACAGAGGAGTACGCAAGTTCAGTTCAGGCTACACGAGCGATGGTACGTGTCTTTGGCTGTAGGTCAAACCTGCAACTGCAAGGCCTACACCGTGAAGGAATGGACTGTCAGTGGAATGTGTCGCAACTATGCTGAGCAGCTCACATGGTTGAAGCATCGTCGTCCTGTTGTTTTTTATTTTGTTCCATGTTGTAGCATTCCACTGTTTCTTTTGTCATTTGTTAAGAAAGAAGACACTGATTCTCTGTGACACATAGTATTTCTTCTGTTTTCTTTCGGCTACAATTCGCTTTGTGCTTAGCGTGCTTTGATTGCGGTAACCTAATTCCTAACGGTCAAACTGCTCTTTCCCTAAGACAATCTTCAATGGTGGTCAATTTTTAGATAAATTTTAGGGCTCAATCTTCAATTGGTTGAAATTTTCGATAAATTGTTGTTTTTTATTTTGTTGGTGTTTTGCATTAAAATTTTCGATGTTTTGTCATTTGTTGCTAGACACTATACACTGATTCTCTGTGAAATAGTATTTCTTTTGTTTTCTTTCGACTACAATTCGCTTTATAACTTTAACTTCTTTATTTTGTAAAAATATTCATCACATGGTAAATATTTATACTTTTAAGAAAGTCTTTTTCAAGACAAATTTATTCATAAATTTTAGGGCACATTTTCAAACTTAACATTTTAAGAGTTATTCATGATTTATGTTCCAAATGTTTGATTAAACCTTATTAAAACTTCTCGATGTTTCCTATATGGACACTATAACTATTAAAATAATATTTTCTAAAAGTAGATGTGAGGGAAGTTAAAAGTGACCAAAATGCCTCTCACTATGATCCCTACTCTAGAAGGACATGTTTAATTCGTGTCCTAAAAGACAATTTACCAGTCAGGCAACTATCCTAGCCATCATGCCACCAAAATTGATGACTAGAAACGTTGCCTAGCAAAAAAAAACTATTTGGCCGGCAAACAAAACATGCCCAAAATATTTGGAAATAGAGTCATGGCCATATGTTTCTTTAAAAGATGTGGCTAGATTATTGAAAGAAGATAATTACTTTTTGTTTCTGATAAAACCTAACGAGACAATGCTTATTGCTTACTAGGACACTAACAAATACGATGAAAACAGAGTGAGTGCCACTCAAGCAATCACACCAAATTAAATAGCCTCATTTGCCGGTTTAGGGTACCGAATTTACATCACGCTAGTTATGGGAAGCCAGACTAATCACACTAGGTCAGAAGTTGGGAATGAAAAGCTTGTATTCTTATGTTTGTGTGCATCCAACCAATGCAAGAGCACTCGAACAGGTAGTACAAGTGGTTCTAACTAACGTGATCGTGCAGAGTTTGTTAATTTCAGAGCAGGTTAGTGTGGTGTTGAAAGTGCTTCTAAGTCAAAATTTTGTTCTCAACTTCAAATGTTTTCTTCTCAACGTCATGTCACTTCTCACTTGTTGCCGATGACATATCCATCTTTGACATATCCATCTTATTCAAAAAATTTATGCAAACATAAATTTTAAGTTATTCTTGAAGACCTTTCACTATAACAAAATTTTTGATATTTGACAATTTTTTTGAATAAGATCCCAATTACAAAGCAATCACACGAAACCGAAAGGACAGACAGTTAGTTGAGCATACTTCGTACCACCTCATATCATGTGCTTGTCTTCTTCTTTCTTGGGTTTTTTTTTTTTTTGAACCCTTCTTTCTTCGGGTTTGTATATCAATGTTTTGGTCACGACAACTTTACGTGCATTGGAAAACGTCACGACGGGGAAAAAATAATAGGGGCAAAAATGTCTTTTTGTTAGGATATAACACCATTACAGCTCTAAAGTAAGGAAAGTGTCAAATAGTAGGAAAGAAAAAACGAAAGGGATGACAAATAGGGAAGATTCTAAGTTTAGGTGTTAAATAACAAGCAAAGTTTTTCTAGTGTGAAGTAGAAAACTTTTTCGATCTTCTGCTCTAGGCCATTGTTCATGTACTCTCTCCGTCCTAGAAAGACTATCGTTTTTGCTTTTTGAGAATCAATTTGAATTATATATATAATATTAACATTTATGATACATAATTAGTATTATTGGAAAGATCTTTGAATCAGTTTTTAATAAATTTATTTAGAGAATAAATGTTGCATACATTTTCTAAAAATTAAATTAAATTTGTGATATAAAAATCTAAAATAATAGTCTTTTTTGGGATGGAGGAAGTACTTTATTAGCTTCCACCCTGGTCATTGCAGCAGTGAACTACGAAGAGACAAAGCTAGAATCATGATGCACGCTAACCAATCGAAACTACAGTGATGCACGTGTTCGGCAACTGCCTAAAGAGTTTCATCAATAAAATTGATACGGTGCTTAATAGTGACCTGTTTTGTACACTTTCTCCAACAAACGTTTCCAAAAAAGCTGTACAAATGAAAAAATATGTGTGATTAATATAAAGTGGTATATAATCTAGATTCTATATCTATATCTTTTATAAAGTTAAACCCCCTATTAATTCCATCTAATTCCACAGCAACCCATGTCATCAAATAGTCTAAACCATTTGATTCCTACTGCAAGCCAGATCTGACCGTCATTGATGGCTTTTCGTTGTCTTCTTCCCACTAACAACACCTACTATGTATGCCCATAACTCTTTTGCTTACTCACGTTGCCTCTTCTCCGTTATATCAAATTTTATTAACTTCAGTTTCTTGCTAGATTAGATGAGATGTCATTGAAGATAATCTGTCGTCCTACACGATTTATTATATATAAACAAAGCCATGATATGGGTCGGGACTGGGACTCCAAATAGTCTTCTCCATTCCTCTGTCCTTACTATATCAAGATTGTTTCCATTCTAAACACTGAAATATATATGTTACTGCCAATATACCATATGGTACAATCTAGCATGGCTTAAGAGATGCCCTCAAGTTAGCCATGGTGACAGTGTTGCCATTGCTTGGAGACTTACTGCCTGACGTTCTAGTGCAGCCACTAGACTTGTCAGTTCCAACCTTAAGAGTGCCCTGCAGACCGCAAGTCAGGTCCATAGCATATAATACATGTTCAAGAACTGCTCCTAGGCAGCGAGCTGAACAACCTAATTAGGTATTGCATTCAGTCATCAATGTCAAGGAGAAACTAATATATCAATTTGTGTCTACCAGATCATATATTACATTGTTTTCAGTGTGAACTTTGCTTTAGCAAATTCTGTTAGTCAAGCATCATTATTTTTCTCAAATTTGGTTGGAAGTTCATTTATCAAGTATAAGTATAAAATATATATATATATATATATATATATATATATATATATATATATAAATTAATTAAGCTATCACCATTCCCAATCAATGTACATGGAAGGCGTAACCAATCTGCATTGTAATTCATGATCTCATTTTTTTACTTTGTCATTTTCATTCCATAAAAGATACCGCAGCAACACGCGGGGCATCATCTAGTTTTAGTACAAATAGGGAATGTGGAAGCAAAACGTGGAAAAAAAAGCTATAGAAAATATATTATTTGGCTTCTAATTTTATTTTATTTTAACTTCTTACATATAAAGCCCGATGTGTTAGGGACGATCACAAAATGGGCTGGTGATACATCATGGGCCAAGCTGTCTAATTGGCTGGAATGTTCACAAGATGGGCTGGTGATGCGTCATGGGCCAACCTATCTAATTGGATGGACTATGGGTCCATGGAAGAAGCAGATCAAGAGCATCAGGGGAGAAATCGTAACACACAATTTTCCGTATCATGTCACTCACTATTCTTTCTTCATCCTCTGCTACTACTCTCTGGTAAGGTGTACCCTGATCCCTTGCTTAGTGTCTTCTAGAACTTTCTAGTATATTCCACCTATCATCGATTCCCTCTACTTGTGCTTCCTACCTATTCCAGACTCCATCTCATTTTTTAGTAGCCAAAGTTTTGCTCTGTCTCATTAAAAGATCCTAATGGGCAGAGAGGAGGATGAATAGCCTATAAAAATTTTCTTCAAAACACTAAACACACCGATTAGTAAATTAATTGGTGGAGCAATGCTGCGCTAGCCTACAATGGGTTACAAGCCTCTTAACCGTTCTACCAACCTAATATATTAATGCACACAACTACAACCTATTATACACTACTTGCAACAAAGTAAACTATGAGAAGAAGACTCAAGTAGTGCAAACCCTGCCTTCGGGATGACGAAACCAATTACCGTCTTGATTGCAATTTAACCCGATGAGATAATCCAAGCCAATCCATGAAAACCAATATGATCTCGAAGGATCAATCCATGAGTGAATACCAAGGGATACACGATTTTTATCCCGAGGTTCACGTGCTTGCCATCTCGCTACTCTCTATTGTGTCGACCACACACTTGGCAATTTGGTGGCTAATCGGTGTCACAAGCCAATCCATCACCAGGAGCTATAAGAACTCACACTGGGTGAGGATAGCTCAATGACACAAGATTCCACTAAGGATTCCTTTTGCGAACTCCTGCGGGATAACATCACAAACCCTTCACAATCGCCGGTGTGCCCAAGAACAATCGCCTTCTCTTGCTCAACACGGCTCCGCTGCTCCAACTGTCTAGGTGACAAGAATCATCAAGAGTAATAAGCTCTCCATGTAGCAAGAATGTTCTCTAGTGCCCCTAGATGATCAATCACTTGACAAATGCACTAGAAGCTCTCCCAATCACTCTATAGATCAAGCAAGATGCATGTGAAGTACATGTGGAAGTTGGTTTGCTTAGCCCTAAGGATGTCCAAGGATGCAAAGTGCCAAGAGAGACTCTTCCAAGCCGGCCACACACTTTAAATAGGCGTCACACAAAGCACCCCTACCATTGCTCTCAAATAGCCTGCAAAACCATCTAACCGGACGCTAGAGTTGGGTCAACTGGACAGTTTGGTCCACCGATGGCGCCCGTGGCCAAGGTTTACTCATTGCCACACGATCCCAACGGATATGGTATAGCTCTCGCGCGGTCAAAGATTGACCGGACGCGCCAGGTCCACTGACCAAGCGTGTTTGCTCGCTGGAACACCCTCACGCACGCGCTTTGTATAGAATGACCGCCACTCGACCGGCCCTAGCCATCCGAGTCCAATCATCGACCAGAGACGTCCAAAACCTGCAAATCTTAATCAGATGCGTCCGCTCGACCTTGACCGAATGCACCCGGTGTCCGGTCACTCCTTTGCCTTGCTCGACCAAGCCAGTCGCCACTGACCGGAGGTGGCACCGGACGGTCTGGTCACCGCGCGTCCGGTCACTCCTGAAAATGTCCTAGACGCCACCACCGATCGGACGCATCCGGTCCCAACCTGGACAAGGTCCGGTCACCTCTGAGTGACCCTTTTCATTTCTAGAAATCATCAAGTCTTGCCTCGCAAGCTTGGTAATAGGGTTTTTTTGACATAAACCCCATCAACCCTTGCTCTCATGTGCCAACACCAAAGTGTCTCTCCACTTGTGCACATGTGTTATTATTTTTTAAATAAATTTTGCAAGATTTTGTTAGCACACTAGGTTCTGATGCAAATGCGAGTAAAAAATCACATAGTGGCACTTAGACAACCGTTTTCACTGTGAGATCACCCCTCTTAATAGTATGGTTATCGATCCTACAACCGGCCATTAACTTCTCTACTCATATATGGCCGGCGAAATGAAAAATTCTAACTTATACCTTAGCCTTTCGTTTTTCATCACGCTTCTCTTCTCTCTGTATCTCCAAGGGTGATATTTGATCACTTATGGTATTTTCATCATCTTGATCTCCACTCACCACATGGCTTAGACCTCCCCTTACTCTAATGCTATAGATTTAGCAATAGAATTAGTCTATAGTTTCATCAATTAGCCAAAACCAAACTGTACTTTATGCTATACACTTAGCAATAGGGGTTAGTCCATAGGTTTCATTAATTAGCCAGAACCAAACTAGAGACTTTCACTCATCAAATCTTTGGACACATGCATGGAGACATAAATATAGACTAAAAATAACTAATTACATATATTGCAACTATTTTGCGAAAAGAATCTTTTAAGCCTAACTAGTTCATGATTTGACAATGTGGTGCTACAATAAATATGTGTTAATGATGGATTAATTATACTTAAAAAATTTTCTCATGGTTTATTGATGAGTTCTGTAATTTGTTTTTTATTAATATTTAAACACCTCTTCCAACATCCTATATAACATCTGAGGTGACACATGCAAAATTTTTTCCACTACATCCAAACACCCCCTGCTAGGTACTAGCTCTAGCTTGTGTTGGTGTTTGAGTGATTTGGTGTTCTACTTTTATCTAGCAATGTTCGTTTGTTTTATCGGTCGAACTTATCAGTCATTCAAATAATAATTTTTTTTCTCATAGTAGATCAACCGTCTTATCTTATCAGCCAACTTATATGACCAACTGAACCGCCAAAATGTTTTCTTTCATACAATCGTAGTGTCTTCCAATGGACCATCACCTTTCTTCCACATCATGAATACCTGATGAATCTAGGTTGATGCTGAACTTTTATAATAAGTGAATAGTAGGATGCTTAGTAAATAATAAAAGTCTAAAAGTCTAGAACCTTTTACATCATCTAAAAATATACTCCCTCCGTCCCGATTTATCTGTCGTTGAGGCTACAGTCACTTGTTCCGTATTAATTGTCGTTTGCTAGTAGACTATAGCTGAACTAAGTAGCTGTACCCCACTGCATGTATGTCTTATCTTTTCCTTCTCTCCCCTCACTCCCTCACACCATGGCCACTAAACACACCCAAAATTGCAACAGGTTCATCCGATCATCATTGCTCAGGGTGTGCAGGGTCTTTGGCCACTTGCCTAAATTCTTGAGCCAGCACTCAGACGGCAGATAAAGCAGGACGGAAGGAGTATACAACTTACAACTAGAGAATTGAAGATTCAAATCACTCTCGTATTTTATTGTAGCTTAAAATCCCCGACTCGTCCGTAGGTGGGTTAGGGATTTAATTCAGCTTCAGCAAAGATTAATCGAGGAAATCAAAACATCTTATTGAACAAATAGTTACTATTTGCACTTTTGCATCCCAGTCAAAATTGTCTGGATGCACCGGTTGATTATGATTAGTAACAGAATCCTTACTTTCTTCTGCTAAAAAAAAAAAAGAGAAAACAAAGGGCATGCTGGACGTACTACGCACACCTATTTTGACTTTTCACAGGCAGAGCCAAACAGTGTTGACTGAATTCCTACTAAGCATTCGGTGTGTAAGCCAAAACAGCGTACACCGCTTGCACCACGGTACAGACGAGCCCCACGGCGGCGGCCGCGAGCCCGACGGCGAGCCACGGGTTCCTGAAGTACCTGAGCATGAGCCATGCCGCCCACCGGCGCGGCCGGCTCCGGAAGCTCTCCTCCAGCCCCTGCCACGTCGCGCGCAGGTAGTTGCCGCCGGGGTCGTCGCCCCCGAACGCGACGCCCTTGCAGAGGTCCGCCAAGCACGCGGCGACCTCGTCGTGGCTGCCGAGGCCGTGCGCGATGATGCCGCGCCTCGACAGCAACTCCACGTCCCGCACCGTGCCGGCCAGCTGCGACAGGAAGACGCAGTACGCCGTCACGTGGCTCCCCCGCCGCCGCCGGGTTGCTCTGCTCCAGCGCCATCAGGTTCCGCAGCAGCCGCGGCGTCTCGGCGTCGATCTTCAGGCGCGGGATCTCCAGCGTGCCGCCGCGGCCGTCCAGCTTCACGTCGAGGATCGAACGGGCGCCTTTGCCGCCGAGAGGCCGGCTCCGGAAACCCACGCCGGCGCAGTAGTACTCCGTCGCCGACCGCCACCGGCCGAACCGACGCTGCTTGCCGATGACTCTGTCGCCGGTCGTGCGTGAGCGGCGCAAGACTACGGCGGTGGGCGTCAGGTGCATGTGCAGCAGATGCAGAAGGTTGCCTGGCCCCGGAGGCGCAGCCACTGCCGGCAGCGCCACGGAGTACTGCTGGCTCCGCAGGAGCTCCTGGACGTAGCCCGCGATCGCGTCAGCCGCCGAAACGCCGCCGCCGCCGTCCGGAATGGTGAGCTTGTGGATCGCGTCGACGACGAAGAACGGTATCTGGTTCTCCGCGAGATATATCACGTCGCGCACCACCCCGACGGCCTCCATCATGTCGCCGCCGCTCCCGCGGGCCCCGCCGGCGCCGACGCCTCCGAAAATGACTAGAACGTAGCTTGCGTCGAGCAGCAGCATGCGCACGAAATCGTCGCTGTCCATGTCAAACCTGTGGGCGTAGCAGTTCCTAGCTTGGGCCTCGACGCCCGCGACCAGACGGAGGTAGTCCTCTAGCGTCACGCCGCCGCTCGCCGCCGACAGGACGGTGCGGAGGCTCCTGATCTTGTCCTCGTCCCTGGCGAGGTCTGGGTTCTTGATGCGGTGGTACGGGCCGATGGAGACGTGGTGCGGGTCGTAGGCCTCCGGGCTGACGTTGCGGGTGAGCATGCCGACCTCGGCGATGACGACGGGGTAGCCGCTGGCGGACCGCGCCGCCGGCGCGTCCGCGGTGGCTAGCTCGTCCCTCAGCCGCTGGGCCAGGGAAGCGATGTCCACCACATGCGCAGCATCCATTTGTCAAGTAGACAGACTTCCTAGCTCACTCTGCCACTCTGCTCTGCTCTGCTGCCTGCTAAGCACAGCGCCATTTATAGAAAGGTATAGGTTTAAATTCTATTTCCTCCATCTAATTTACAAGACGTTTGATTTTTTTTAACTCCAAATTTAACCACTTATTTTATTAAAAAATTTATAAAATATTATTTTTTTGTCGTGGTTTGCTTTATCAATAAAAGTCTTCACGAATGACTTAAATTTGACTATTTTTATATAATTTTTTGAATAAGACAAATAGTCAAACTTAGAGTTAAAAAAGTCAAACATCTTATAAATTAAGATAGAGAAAGTATTTTTGAAGCTTGGATTCTAATTATTCATGGTAATCTAATTTTAACCTGAATTACAATATACATGGTACACCTGACTACTAAAACTGTCTAAAATAAAGACTATAAGAGCATCTAATAGTTTCTAGAAAAACACTTGTCAAAGTGACTAAAAAAGTTGGGAGTATATTTCTTATTTCTCCAAACTGTTTCTGAAATCTCGGTGCTAAAAGATAGAAGGTAATTTTGCATTAGGAGTACTTGACTATTTCTAAATCGCGTCAACCAGCCTTATACTTGCTTTCTCTCTTATATATTTGCATCAGTATCCCTGTCCTACTTATTATTCTTCTCGTGGTCTTCCACCTTCGGGTTGGTTGATAGATTCATATGCCTATATATAGGTGTGATTAGATTGAAGTGTGGAAAGTTGGGAGTTGAGATAGGGAGTTTTTGAAGAGTAGGTTTTTTTCAATCTTGCCAAAAACAAGATTGGGAGTGTGGTTTAAAAACTCTTGGAGATGCTCTAGATAATGTATTGTACATGTCAGATAATTTTGGCACATAATAAAAGGCTAGATGGTGTTTTAACAATAAAGGCCCCTCTAGTACATTTCTACTTCGATCCACCCCTGCTACTTTGCCCATAACAACAACACCCACCCTAGCATCATGTACCGCTGGTTGTGCAACCCACCATGGTGCCATCGTCCGTCACACCTCGCCTCCACAGATAAGAGGGCAATTCAGGGAGGACCTGCACGCTCAGATGGAAGAGCGAGGCGAAGACTCTTTTTGGGGCTCCCATGGATGTTTCCTATTCCAGATAGCAAGATTTACCCAAGAAGTTGAGTTTGTGAACGCTCCCAGCCCCATTTGGCAGGCAAAGTTGTGGAGCTACTCCAGAATGCTACCAAACATGGTCTAGAAAATAATGGACGGACCACATGCTAGTATTGGCTTCTACCCTTCATTCCTTGGTCTGCTTTTAGTAATCTTCCAAGGAACCTAGAGCTCTCGCTGGCAGGTCTCCCTCATGCCATTTGTTCACCACTTCTCTCATGTACCGTATGTAAACATCTATGTCTATATTGTGTTTTAGAAGAAAAAAATTATGTCCTCTAATAAGGTCAAGATTTATGGATTTTATGTGATTTCCAAAGGGGGCTTTTGAGAGGTACCAGTATTAACAAATTTAATTTTGGCAATGTTTGGTAAATGGGATATGAAAGATGAGATTGGGAAAGGGAAATAGATAAATGTGGATGAATGGCTAGAATTAAATAAGGTGTAAAAATTAGATGGCTAGGATATAATATTACTTTTTGAAGGGTGGGGTATCATTTTCCTATCCCACTTGCCAAATACATTTGGGGAAAAAATGGTTTTAGAGCTCACACGAGTCAGTCAACCACTACAGGTCTCCCTCTCCTCTTTCTCTTTAGCTTTTGAAGAGGGGCGCAGGAACGACGAAGGTGAACCTATCGCTTTCTACTTTATGTAGTTTGGGTGATTGCGTGAACCGCACATGTGCACGAGACAGTTTGTACAAGTGCGTCTATCCAATTTGTGCACGGGCCGGGTTGACCTCAAGTCAATGAACTTAAGTCTCTGGCTAGAAAGGTTCAATGCGACAAGCATGTCTCTATAGGTCTGCAGATGTTCGAGTGGCTTCTAAATGATTCGCAAAAAAAAAAAAGTGGCTTCTAAATAAATGGAGAACCTCTTTGGCTCTTTATTTATGCAAAACTCGTTTTTAATCCTGCTATAGTATAATGTTGTGGGATTCTTTTATGACATTGGCTAAGAAAATCTATTTCATCAATTGGTCACCCACTCAAACTTCTTTTGAAATGTAGGATTAAAAAAAATACAGGAATAGAAAAACCATAAGAATAGGATAGGAATGCGTATGTAAAACAGAGAAATGAAAACGTAAGAATTTTACTAGAAGAGTGTTTAGATATAAGTGTAGGAAAACCATAGGAAGCAACAGTATATTTAAATTAATCCATACTTGAGGTACTGGCTAATTAATTCCATGTGAGCTAGTACTACATCATTATCCAATCTGTATCATAATGTGCTGTTTCAGTTAAATTCTTTTTCTGCTGCCATTGGCTTGTCATCTACCTCGATCCTATGCGCGTATGTGCATGAAAAAACGAGATCGCAGTGATGTTCTCTTTCCCATGTTTCTCCGGTGAAACGCCTTCCAAAGGAATTTTTTCTCCAAAATTCTTATGGCTCAATCCTCCTAGCAAAGGACATGCCAGTTCCTATATATGAGCAACGGGCCGTGCCGGCCCGGCCCGATCCTGGCCCATGCTGAGCACGGCCCTATAGGACACGGCCCTAAAGGGCCCTAAGGCCCACCGTGCCATGCCAAAGTGGCCCTCCGTGCTTGCTCGCCGGCCCAGGCACGGCCCTATGGGCTCTTTTTCGTGCCGTGCCGGCCCTAAAAAGCACGGCCCTATAGGGTTCAGGGCCGGCCCTTAGCCCGCTAATAGAAAAAAACAACAGTAGATTCGTCTAAATTTGAATTTTGACAAGAATTTTACAGAACATGGCACAATTCATACATTTCTCAAAATCATCTCAAAACTATCTTCAACAATTCATAGTTTCACTGCAACATATAAAAATTCGTCTCTAAATTCACAGCCTAACAGGCCGCCGCCGTGCCTTCTCTTTTTAGCGGGGCGTGCCGTGCTGGCCCTCGTGCTTCAGTGGCGGCCCAGACACGGCCCGCTGACCGTGCCGGGCCCGCCCTAAGCCCTATGCAGCCGTGCCGTGCCGTGCTTGGGCCGAGCCAAAATCCACGGGCCGTGCCGGGCCGATGGGGTTTAAGGCTGCATGCTCAAGATTGCCAATTCCTATAGAGAAATCCAAATCCTACATTTTTCCAACATTCCAAAGGGGCCTCAACTCAGTAGCATGCGAATAGATGTGAGTGTTAGTGGACAGTGAACTAATAGTCGATGTCAGCTCTATCCTCGTCGGTGGCAGCATTTTTTTTTTGACAACAAACGATAATTATATTAACAGCAAGATGCTGTAAGTAACCTTACAGAGTTCAAGGTTACAGACTGAAGTGCCTCTAGGAGAGTGCACTGTTCATGAGCTGCATTTGTACAGGTACATGATAAATCTATGGAATCAGATGATAGAGACTGTACTAGCGCTTGCCTCGCAAGAACATCAGCAGTCTGATTTTGAGACCTTTGGATTTTGCATATTCTTGTGCTTCGTTGACCTGTAAAGTTGGAGAAGATCTGAGTGTAGTATTTGATTCTCCATTCTGGTGGATTAGCTTGGTCTTGTTGGTTCAGGAATTGAACCATCTGCTGGCTATCTGAGATGAAAGTGACCTGCTGAACATCAAGGAAGTGAGTGATGATTGCTGCTAGGGCCAATGCAGCTGCCTCAGCCATAAGAACCGAAGTTGTTGCATTTAGGGACGCCTTTATGTAGATAGTCTGCAAAGGCTGGCAAGATGTGTTGACTATAAACACTCCTAGACCTGCATTCCTCAGATTAGTAGAAAGGTTATCTGGGGGTGTCGATGCATCAGTATAGCATCTAACTCCCTCCAGTGAAGCAGGACAAGTAACGAGATGTGGCTCATGTGGTAGCCGACCTGTATTATGATTTGCAATACCTATTTCATGTAACTGTTGATGAGATGTGGAAGCATCTGTTGCTGGACTCAAAGGCGCAACATCAGTGTGCGTCATGACCTGTGAATTTAAAGCTTCAAAGTAAGAGGACATGTGGGCCTGTGCTGCATGATG
The DNA here is from genome assembly GCA_015844335.1 of Chrysopogon serrulatus. Taxonomy (NCBI): domain Eukaryota; kingdom Viridiplantae; phylum Streptophyta; class Magnoliopsida; order Poales; family Poaceae; genus Chrysopogon; species Chrysopogon serrulatus. The sequence goes on from JADLZL010001331.1 coordinate 61,000, forward strand.
GACCTGAGTCGGCGTCCATTGCTTCCTGTTAAAACGGAAATCATTCCGAGCTTTCCAGATGTACCAAAGAGTATATAAAAGTTTATTAATAGAGGAATTGGACAAAGAGTTAGAAATGATAGCTTGAAGAATTAACTGGACACCATCTGATTCTTGTGGTAGACCATCAGTAATAATAGGGGTGGAAAAGGAAAACCATACCGCACGAGGTAGATTGCAGTGGAAGAAGAGGTGGGAGTCATTTTCTACCTCCCCGCAGGTTGCACAGTGACTGTCAATGTGACTTGTGTATCGTCCAGCTCGTTCTGCAGTAGCTAGAGCCCGCCTAATTAGCCTCCAAGAGAAGGTCTTAATTAAAGGAGGGAGTTCTTTGCTTTTCCATATTCGGATCAGCAGGTGATTGATGATGGGAAGGATGCTTCTAGATCCCTGGTTAGGAAGTTGGATAACATTTTGTGCTGACAAGTGCTTGTAAACTTCTTTGGTGGAACAGACACCTATCTTGGACGGTTTCCATCTAATTATATCCTGCTGAGTATTTGGAACTGGGAGAATAGAAGTTATTGCATGCACTGCCTCTTCATAAAAAATGTTAGATAAAAGGTTCAAATTCCATTCCTGAGTATTAGGGAGCCAGAGATCAGCAGCTTTAGCAGGAAGAGGGCTTACTGTTACTGGTAACCGCAGATGGTCATGGATAGAGTCCCAAATGGTGCACCAGGGGGCCGACCATATGGAGGAGTTACCTGCCTGGAGTTGCATGATCACATTGTTGTGTAGATCCTCTCTAACCTGCGTGATGGAAGACCAAAATACAGATTTGGTACCTGTGTTTGGTGTTGTCCAGAAAGATGGGTGAGGGAAATATTTAGCTTTAAGAACAGCAGTGAGTAAGGGATTTTTGTTGTTTGCAATATTGTAGGCTGCATTGATAATTAAGCTTTTGTTGACAGTATTGAGATCTCGAACTCCCAAACCGCCATTATCCTTGCTCTGGCAAATGTCATCCCAAGACCTGTAAGCTATGGAAGTTGATTGATTTTCTTCTTGGACTCCTGTCCACCAGAATCTTCTAATGATAGAATTTATTTGCTGCACAAAGGTCTTAGAAAATAGGACCGCAGACATGTAGTAGACTGGAATGGAAGCTAAAACAGATTGAATGTAAGTCAACCTACCCGCATGGTTAAGCTTGTTGGCTTTAACAGTGTTAAGTTTAGCTCTAAATTTATTTAGAATAAAGTTATAAGCTTTGTTCCGATCACTATGGTTAAAAATAATAGGGTGGCCTAGATGCATCGAGTGTGGTTGGAGAGTAGGTACAGGGAAGATATTGTGGATGTTACCTCTAACGCTAGGGTTGACATTTTTACTGAAGAGGATGGCTGATTTTTGCATATTGGGTACCTGTCCTGACTGCTGGCAGAACTCATCAAGAATTGCCTTGATAGTAACTGCCTCATGTTCTGTCGCCTGCCCACAGAGAATTAGGTCGTCTGCAAAAAGAAGAGAATGGATAGGGGGACATCCTGGACCGAGCGTGACACCTGCAAGGTTAGATTGTTGCATAGCATCTTGTAGGGCAATAGATAACTTGTTAATAGCAATTACAAATAGGTACGGAGAGAGAGGACAGCCCTGTCTAATGCCTCGCTGAGGTTTAAAAGCTTCAGTTGGCTCACCATTAAGTAAAATAGAGAAGGTAGGGGTGGAGATGCAAGTATGTACAAGCCTGATAAAGTGGGTGGATAGGCCAAGACGAGTAAGAGCAGCGTCAATGAAACTCCATTCCAATCTGTCAAAAGCTTTAGCAAGGTCTATCTTGAGGAGAAAAGCTTGTTGGTGCCAAGACCTCAGATTGAAGGAGTGAATAATTTCCTAGGTTATGATGATATTAGAGGAAATGTGCCTGTTTTGGACAAAAGCCGCTTGAGAGTGATCAATAAAATTAGGCAAGAGAGGTTTTAATCTTTCAGCTAGAGATTTAGCAATGATTTTATAAATAACATTACATAAACTAATAGGCCTAAAATCTTGAGGGATAATCGGTTGAACTTTCTTGGGAATAAGGACAATGAAAGTATGATTAATTTCAGGTTGGAGAAAGGCCTCAGAATAGAAAGTAGTTACCAAGTTGTATATATCCGAAGAGATCCAGGACCATGCAGTTTTGTAGAAAGCAGCGTTGAGACCGTCTGGCCCAGGGGAAGCGTTATTCCTCATATCTTTTATGATGGCATGGAGCTCTTCAATGGTAGGAGTCGAGTCTGTAAAAGTTTGTTGCTGGTATTGCTCCTGGTGCGTCGATAGATTGGCTGCATCACTTAGATGGGGTGAGTGTTGAGCTGCAGCATTAGAAGTAAAAATATTTTGAAAATAGGAGACAAGAGTGTTAGATATTTGTTGAGGCGTAGTAGCCTCTGTGCCATCTGGGTTGGTGAGGTAGGTAATGGTATTTTTCCTGTTGCGTTTTACAATAGCCTGATGGAAATATGCTGTATTTCGGTCCCCTTTGAGAGCCCAATTCTTTTTTGCCCGTTGGTGATGGAATTCTTCGTCTTCTAGGAGTAGGCGGTGGTGCTGGTCTGTGAGCTGCGCCTAGCGATCGAAGTCCTGTTGGTTTGGAGGTTTCTGCTGTTCCTGCAAAAGTTGGTCCTCAACAATGGCTATTTGATCAGACAGTTTTGGTTTTGTCTTACGCCATTTTTTGAGGTCTGAAGCAAGGTATTTTGTTTTTTGGTAGAATGGCCTCCTAGAAGAGCGATCCCAACTCATCTTGGCCACTTCCCTGTAGTCATGCTCCATGAGCCACCAGTTTTCAAATCTGAAAGGCTTATTAGTTGGACGTCTTGATGAATTTAAAAGAGTGAGAATAGGTGCATGATCACTGCAAAGCATAGGGAGATGATAAACAGTTGTTTGAGGATAAGCTATACACCAATCTGCATTAGCTAGACAACGATCTAGACGTTCAAAAGTGGGAGTGGTACTATGACGTTTGTTAGACCAAGTGTAAGCCGGCCCACTGTAACCCAAATCAAATAAACCACATTGTTTTATATGGTCACAGAAAGCAGAAATACGCCTAAGATCAGATCTCCCAGGACCTGATTTTTCATAAGGATGCATAATATCATTCATGTCACCCATACATAAGGTTGGTAAGGTGCTGTTAGCAAGAACAAAATCAAGCACCTTTGTCCAGATAGCATTGGTAGTTCTGTGATGCGGATCACCATAAATACAAACTAGAGCAAACTGCTTATTGTCTAAACTACTAGAACACAAAGCAAAAATATAGTTGGGGGAATTATCTACTACATGGACATCAACCTGATCATTCCAGATGAGCCAAAGGCCACCTGACTGACCTACTGCAGGGACTACAAAAGCATTAGAAGCATTAAAACGATTGATAAGAGAGGAACGAGTAATAGAAGAATTGCGAGTTTCTGAGATGAAACATACCTGCGATTTAGTAGAGAAGATCAGTCGGGCGAGATGCTTCATGGTAGAACTACTAAGGCTCCCTCCCGAGCCTCGGCAGTTCCAGGCCAGGAGCGTCATGGTGCCCCAGGCGCACTTTGAGGTGGTGCCTGAGCCTGCCGCAGGCTAGTGGCAAATCCCGATCGTTGACGCCAGCCGGAGCATGCTGTGGCAGAATCGGAGTGAGGGGCGACGCCAGCGCTCATCAGGGCAAATAAGGATGGGTAGATCGGTGGGAGCTTGTAGTGGTAGAATCAGAGTGAGCTCCTCTCCCACAGATGAAGCAGCGAGACAGCGATGCAGATCGAGGCGGATTAGTGAGGGGATTTAGGGAATGGAAGGGAGGGGAAAGATGAATCGGTAGCAAGATTGGAAGGGTGGGCAAAGATAAATCGGCAGCAAGCCCACCACAGCTGGGATAGAGAATGGAACAGGCGCGTTCGTCTGAGCGAGCGTAGTGGACGTCCACGGGCATGAGACCGACGACGCACGGGGTGGGATGGAGAATCAGCTAAGGGGATTGGGGAGGAGCAGCTCCAGGGCGGGATGAAGCTTGCGAGCTGCCTGCAGGAATGCAATCTCTAGTGGCGCAGCAAGTCGCAGGGAAACCTTGCACGCAGAGAACAAAATCGAACGGATCTTGGGATGGAGATGGTTGCAAGTGGAGCTGACTGGATGGATCGATAGATCAGCCAACCTGCAATCAATCAAGGGTTGAATCTTGGCTTGGGGCAGCAGATTGGGGAAGAGGCTTGGAGCAGATTGGAGAAGGATCTTGGGAAGGAGAAGAAGATCTTGGGAAGGAGAAGAAGATTGGGTACTGTAGAGAAGGGGAACAGGCAATCGCCTACGTCACCATTACGGCACTACCACTGACGGGATATGAGAGCGAACCGTCGGTGGCTGCATTAGGTGCAGGAGCCAGCTGTGGCAGAACCTTCTAAATTATATGGCCCACAAGCATCTGACATTGTCCCTAAGACCTCTGTCAGCCATACTTGTGTACCACATAACTTAAAAAGTTCTGTCGGGTGAAACCCCGATGAAACCACGATCCTCCAGGATCCACTTCTTACAAAGAACTTGCAGTATTACAACCATTTATACAAACATAACAGAGTAGCGGAAGATTTACAAAAGAAGATTACAACACTTGATCAGAGTTTAATTAAACAAAACTTAACTGAGTTTGCGGAAGCGAGAAAAGAACTTTATAGACGGAAGATATTCGATCATGCCAAGCCCACTGGTATGACCAAAGTCAGCAACACTAGTCAACACCTGCAACAGGGGTCAAACAAACCCTAAGTACAAAAGTACTCCGCAAGACTTACCCGACGGAAAAGAGGTGAGAAGACTCAGGAATGCTGGTTGATAGGAATCAAGGTAAGGCTTTAGCAAGAATCAAGGACACCTTTGGCGGAAAAGCGACTAATGTTGATCCTTACTATTCATTCTTATCTGATATTTTCATTAATCATTAAGCTATCCATCTAGATTATCCTAGTCTAGAGCAATCACTTGTCAAGCAAGATCTCGATTTCCAAAACTTTCCATCCTCAGCAACTTTCCTCATTACTACGATGCCGGGACTCGGATCAAGTCTCCCATATCGTGGAGCAACGATGATTCGAATCGCTTATATACCCGGCCGGGGCTTCCTAGCCACACGATGTATGCATGATCGACCATCTTACATACATCAACTCAACGCTCGGATTTCTCCACACCGAACGGGCGCACAAGTACTCTCCACCGCTCTACGGCCGCTCGGTCACTTCGGGCGGTGCGCATCGTAGGATGGGTACACGCCATTGTCCGTTCTAGTAACGAATAGTCCAAGTGGAGCTTACCGCCATTAGCATGCGACTAGTACTATCCAATAACCTCATGATCCCAGCGCCAAACAACGGACGGTCCTTAACCGACACAAGTGGACGACACTACACCAGGGCAATAGCCCCTCCTGATGCAAGTCACTCCACCGGCGTCTCAATTTACTCATCATCATGTTCTTGTTGCGTACCCTTAACCCGATCAAAGTGAAGGGATACCAACAAGTAACATCAGGTTTTCGTAATTGCCCTCAAGGGGGAACTTTTGTTATCACACCTTTAAAAACATTTCATCAAACTCCTACACTAGTAGCCAGGCTAAGCGAGTACTAAGCATTTCGAAATCAAAACAGGTATCCAGGGTAATATATCAAGGTACGGTAAATGCATCAAAGTAGGATATCACACAACTCATAATACCTAATGCATCATATCTGGAACATAAAATTATAAAGAACTTTCAAAATTCAAGAAAGGGCTTAATGCATCCGGGGCTTGCCTGCGTTGCAGAGAAGGTTAGATGTTAATCTTGACGTCGATATCCTTGGTGGAATAACCTTGATGGGGTTGGATCATTGCAAACCTTTTTCGAAGCTTGAGCCATCGCAAACCATCGCTCTCACGCGTAAACTCTACGTAAAGGAATGATGCATGTTTAATGACATGACACGATGCGAGATGATGCAATATGGATGAGACAACTCAACTTATTATTATCTTGAGTACAACTTTCCTTCATGGTATACTGATGCTAAGAGATCATCATTAACACCGACGACGATGGACTAACGATACGCAAGCAACATAAAATGCCGAAGGTCATTTAGGGTTAATGACCTAAGGTCATTACTCAATCCCAAACTCAATCAACCCTATGGTGAGTAAGGTAAATTACTAATTTATTAACCATTTTTACAGTTGTTGAAAGCCACTAATTAACTTACCAATTGGAGATTAAGTAAAACCCTAATTAATTAAAGAATTAACTATTTAAACATTAATTAATTCTGGTATTAATTAGGTGTAATACAAAACTTAATCAAAATAGGATCAAACTTCATAATTAAGATCATTAGCATCTAATTAGCACACAAAACAAATTTCATAATTTTTTGGACTTATATTTTAATTATTAAAAATCATTGAAGTGGCATTTATTAATTAAAAGAGCAAATTAAAGCACAATTAAATTTTATTGGAAAAACAGAGTTAGTATTTTTTTCTGGTATAGAGCAGCACTCAAGGAACACATACATATTTTTCTTGCATTTTTATTTGCCCAAAATAAATTGTAGCAAAAAGATGAAATCAGCTTTTGGAAATTGAATTTGGAAAAAGACAAGCATTTTCCTCTCCTCCCTGGGCTGCTGTGCGGCCCGAGCGGCCCAACACGGCCTGCCCAGCCGCGCTGCTCCTCCCTCTCTCGCTCTCGCTGACAGGGGGCCCCCACCTGTCGGCGCCTTCTTCTTCTTCCTTTTCCTCCGGCCGAACGAGCGACGCCGGCGATCGACGGCGCTACTCGCCGTCGATGACTCCTCCGGCGAGACCAACGGCACCACGGGCTCCCTCTCCTCACTGCGAACCTAACAAGCTATTGGATGAGCATCAACGGCGACCAGAGCAGCTACGGCGGCGCTCATGGCGGCTTTGCCCGCGGCAGCACAACAACGTAAGGGCGACTGCACACGAGCACGACGCAAACAAGGAAGGCTAGAGCTTTAGGGTGCTCACCACAACACGGCGCGCGTGTTGGTTTGAAGAAACGCCGAACAGGGACGAACGAACGCGGCGGCGGGGCGTGCGGCGGCGCTGGTGGACGGAGGTGAGAACGACAGCACGGTTCAAGCCACTCCGGCGATGTCAAGGAGCGGGGAAAGGCTCAAACGGTGCGCAAAGAAGGGGCGGAGCTACTGGCAAGGTGGTGTGGGTGATGATGGAGCACGGAGGGTGAATTTCACCGGCGATGATGATGGCGGTCGTCGGTGACAGGGAGGATGGAAAGCAAGAAAGGGCGGCCGGCGATGCAAATTTATAGGGCAGGGTGGTTCAAAGAGGTGGCTCGGGCCTTCGCGACCTTGGGCAGGTGGTCGGTCTCGCGCAAAAGCCGGAGAGCCGCGCGCGGGAGCGGCTGCCACCTCGCCGGCGACAGAGAGGAATGGGGAGGAAGAGAAAAGGAAAATTTCCCCCTCCTCGGTACTGTAGCAGAAGACAGCTCACCTTGCTCTTTTTTTTCAAAATTACTTTCAAAAAAAAACTGTACATGAAAATATACCAAAATACAGATTGCTTAAAATTTTGTGCTCTACAACTTTCATTAAGGGAGTTTGGTCAGATTTCAAATATATTTTGAATTTGCATTTCAAATTCAAAAAGAGGGCAAAAACCTTAATTTTAAGGATTTTAAAATTACTTTTGATTTTTGAATAAAAGATGAAAATCTCCAAAAATAAAAGTTGTTCCATTTAGCAAGATCTACAACTTTCATTTAGGAAGTTTTTTATGAAACCAAATAATTTTTGAATTAGAGTTTAAAACTTCAAAAGGGGACACTTTTCAATTCAAATAACTTTTGAAATTACTCCAAATTTTATTCAAAAACTTGAAAAACTTTATATACCAAAGTTGTAGAGCTCAAAGAGATGTACAAACTGTATTTTTGGAGTTTTCCCAAATTTTAAATATTTTGAGATGAAATTGTAAAAAGGGGCAAAACACTTTGAAATTCAAGCCTTTTGAAAAGGAATTTCAAATTAGACCTTTGGGCAATTAATTAATGATGTTGTGGCACTTTTTTCAAACACAACCAATAGCACACTTTCAAAGTACAAAGTTCATACTTTAAAATGGTGCCAATGGTTAGCAAATTTTATTTAGAAAATTAATTGCGGTTAGCTCCCGAAATTGAAACTGAAATTAAAATTCCAACACTTGGCACCTTTTTGGAAAGTGTTGGCATTTGAATTCAATTCAATTTTTGTTCTTGCTTTGCATCATTTGACTTGTAAAACATGTTTGGAAGGTGAAACATAGTTAGCCACACAATCTCAAACCTCAAGGTTGGTTTTAGTGGATTGCTTTTACAAACATAGTAAAACATATAAGTGAAGTTTAAATAAGATACACATACACATATAATATAAAGGGTGCAAACAAACCCTAGAACTTGTAAACTTATTTTATTTAATTAACAAGCTACACTAATGATCATTAGGCATAATTAACATATCAAAACACACTTGACATACAAGACAAAGCATTACTTATGCAGGGGTCATTAATACCATGACATGCGCTAGTGCACTTGATGCTTGGTGATTAAGGAATTAATAAACATGATGCTTAATGTATAACATGATGACATGGTGGGTTTATGGTGGGTTTAGGTTAACGTAACACCAGGGGTGTTACACCAGCGATACTGTATGGGAGGGGTTGTTGGCCTACGGGAGTAATGGCAAGATAGCAGGGGTTGTTGGCCTACGGGAGTAGGGCAGTGGCCCGGTAGCGTCGGCCCAGGGCAATAGGACATCAGCGACATTCTGGCGATGGCGGCGGCCTGCTGCTGAAGAAGTGGAAGAGTTTTTTTTCTTTTTGTTCTTTCTTCTTGTTCCATGGATCCCATGAAGCAATGCTGAGCAGTGTCCACTCATTGCAGCTTATGAAGCGTGACGCCAAAAATAAGAGGTGGGGCTTAGTTTTTCTAGCACCACTATACGTAACATTTTGGAAGGCCCAAGGGGGAGGTATTGCTCTTGATTTATATGAAGGTGACTCCAGAAGGTAAATTAATGCTAAAGTATTAATGTAATTAATTTGAGGCGAGCTAAGTTGTCACTAGCTTCTAGATCTTCTCTAGAGTTAAACTAAGGTAATATAGAAGTTTATAGGAAACCTTTATTTATTCATTCAGTGTTCTTCCAACTCACTAGGCCTTCTACGTTATATCTTAACTTCTATTTATCTTGTAGCCCCTCTTAGTTACCAATATTACTTTTATTTGTCAAACCCATAATAGGATAGTTGTGATTATGGATGAAAATGGTGCGGATATTTATCCGACCGTCCGTTCGACCGAATTCGTTTAAAGGGGTTTAAAGGTCCGGATATTCAACATCCGGTACCATATCTGTATCCGAATACTCAAATCGCATATTTATAATGTCGATATCCAATCATACCCTATCCGGCATGGATGACACTATCCGTATTCGAATCCGAATCCGGACAGAAATATGAAAACAAATATGGTATCAGTGATATCTGTCCGTATCCGATCCGTTTTCATCCATAGTTGTGATATAATCAACGGGCTTGTTTATCGATACTCTTATTAGTCGTAGCTGCTCCCGATGATAATAATATATTACTTAGGAATACTTCCGAATAAAATGCTATAATGTAAATTTACTAGAAATTGATTCTCTTGAACATAAAAAATACAACCAAGATAACCCTCGATTTGATAGAGAATTAATAGACATGCTCTAGATTCTGATCAATAAGACCAAGGAGGGCACTAGTGAAAGTGGACAATGGCCACTAGGAGAGACACTGAGGGCGGAGAGAAGGGGTGGCACCAACTGGACACGCAAAGTGACAAGGGAAGAGGAGTGGCATCAGTAGGGATGAGCATAGCGTTTTGATGTTTTTGAGAGTAAAATACATTTTTAGATAGAGAGTAATTAAGTTCAATAAGAACCACATCATGAAGATTGAATGCACAATAGAATTTTCGCTGACATGGACATCGCTACTAGCCTTGGAGCATCGTGGCTGTCTTGATAGTAAATTTGGAACATAGTTTGAGTTTGAGACATTTTTATGGCTACAAATTGAATTGTTTACTCAAATCAATAGTAAAATGTCCACCATAATTAATAGATGAATTTTGATTCTGGATCTATCAGATGGCAACAGCTGTGAATATCTTCGACAACATGCTAAATCATACCGGCATATCACATGTTCGGCGACGACCATGGCAAGGAAGAGTTCATTCACAACTCAAAATTGTGCAGACTTGCTCACTAGTCTCACCGAATCCATACGGCAACGGAAGATTGTGGAGGTTTTCTTTTATTTCTTTTACCAACGGAAGATTGTAGAGTTGGGAAAACTCTCTCGGGCATTACGCGGGCCAGGCGCCCAGGCCACTTGGTCCACGCAGGGCTGAGCGGGTTCTGTCACCGGCAATGCCAATTTGGGCCACATTTACAAGCCCACCATCATACTAATACTAATAATTCAATTTATGCATTTATTTAAACTTTTCCGTAGTAGCCAACTCCGTAGTAGAGTATATTGTAGCTTAGATGAGAATCCGTAGGATTATTTTAGTTTATTTTAATGTTTATTATAGAAGTGGTTAATTTAAATATAAATTTAAGGGGTATCCCTCGTAATGTAAGGGGTGGATAATTCAAATAGATTGTTTTAGAATAGCTATATAATTGTAGCGGTGGATAATTCTGATGTGGTGAGTTACTTTATGTTATTTAAAAAAATGTAGAATTCAAAATTTTTTAGAAATAGAACAATAGATACGATAGCTGTATCAATAATGGTTATCGTTTGATAATAATTTAATAATTAGTAAAGTAATGAGTGAATGATTGTGGAAAACATACATTTTTCATGAATATCGCAAGGAGTCAGATTTTCTCTACTTGACTACTTCCTATATCTCATGCCTGCAATGTGTCTAAAATATATGTATTGGGAAAAGATGAGAAAAAACATTTCTTCAACAATTTCTAATCTTTTCTCTGAAAATGTATGCACTTGGAAAATCTCTCCTGTTCGGCATAACTTTGCTAGGCTCCTGCATCACGCGTATCCTGCTCATGAGTTTTGTAGGGTCATCTACTTGTTGGCGCCTAAGCGTCCATGGCCGTACTTTGGGAGCTCCTCCCTCGCCATGTGAGATAGCCGCATGTGTGCCCTTCGCTGCTTCATTGTCTGACCGTGCCGCATAGGCACGGGCCTCCCTCGTCGCGCGCCGCCGCATGGCTGGTGGTCGGTAGCCGGAACCTTTTTCTATATTAGACTACTCTTGACCTGTTTAGTTGGACTTATAAGCCGATTAGTTGGACTTATAAGCCGATTGTGAAACAGTTGATTTGCTCTGAGAGAAGAATACTGTTCGAACGACTAATAAACGGCTGATAAATGAATGCTTATGCAAAACATACATTTTTCATGAATATCATGAGGAGCCAAGATTTTTTGAAAACTGTTGTACTCCCTCCGTTCCAAAAAAATGTTATAGGAGGTGTGGATCAAACTTTCTCAAATTTAAATATGTTTATAGAAATATAATATGCAATATTTAAGTTTTCAAATTAATTTATTATAAAAACATTTCAGTGATATTAATTTTATATTAAAAATATTAATATATTTTCATGTATAAATGATTAAAATTAAAAAACATTAACTTCTCGAGTACGACTTTGTGGCTCCCAAGACTTTGTGAGACTCCCTATATGTCTTGCTTGCAGCGTGCCCAAAGCCTAACTGCCGATGTTGTGCCTCAAAGCTGAGACTGGGCCTACATGTTAGCCTCCCACGCTTAAAACCACCCCCACCCCACTCCTTGATGACGGTTAAGCGGAACGGAAGAACCCCGACTCGCACCACTCACCACGTCGTCGCTCCACTCTCCCTCCACACCTCCCCCATGACTCCCCTGCTGCTCCTCCGCCTGCTCTGCCTCCTCCCCCTCGCCGCCGCCGCCGCGCTACCCGCAGATTTCACCGCGCTCCTCGCCGCTAAGTCCTCCCTCTCTGACCCCGCATCCGCGCTGCTCGCCTGGGATCCGCGACTCTCCCCGTCGCCCTGCCGCTGGCCGCACCTCCTCTGCTCCAACCGCTCCGTCCCCGATGCCGCGGCCGTCGTCGCCTCGCTGCTCCTCTCCAACCTCTCCCTTGCCGGCGCGTTCCCACCCCCGCTCTGCTCGCTGGAGTCGCTCGTCCATCTCGACCTCTCCTACAACTCCCTGACGGGGCCCCTGCCGCCCTGCCTCGCCGCGCTGCCGTCGCTCACGCACCTCGACCTCGTCGGCAACGCGTTCTCGGGCCAGGTGCCAGCAGCCTACGGCGCCGGTTTCCTGTCCCTCGCCACGCTCAGCCTCGCTGGCAACGGCCTCTCCGGCGCATTCCCAGGGTTCTTGTTCAACCTCACCGCGCTCCAAGAGCTCCTCCTCGCGTACAACCCCTTCGCGCCGTCGCCGCTGCCGGAGGACGTCTCCGGCCCCGCGCGGCTCCGCCTGCTGTGGCTCGCCGGGTGCGGCCTCGTCGGGGAGATCCCGCCGTCCATCGGGAGCCTCAGCAGCCTCGTCAACCTCGACCTCTCCACGAACAACCTCACCGGCGAGATCCCGTCAAGCATCCGGAGGATGGAGAACGTCATGCAGATCGAGCTCTACTCGAATCGGCTCACCGGGAGCGTGCCAGAGGGGCTGGGCGCGCTCAAGAAGCTGCGGTTCTTCGACGCGTCCATGAACCGCCTCTCCGGCGAGATACCGGCCGACGTGTTCCTCGCGCCGAGGCTGGAGAGCCTCCACCTGTACCAGAACGAACTGTCCGGCCGCATTCCCGCGACCTTGGGGCAGGCGTCCGCGTTGGCAGACCTGAGGCTCTTCACCAACCGTCTCGTCGGGGAGCTGCCGCCGGAGTTCGGGAAGAACTGCCCGCTCGAGTTCCTGGACTTGTCGGACAACCGGATCTCCGGGCTCATTCCGGCGGCTCTGTGCAACGCCGGGAAGCTGGAGCAGCTCCTGATACTGAACAACGAGCTGGTCGGTCCCATCCCGGCAGAGCTCGGGCAATGCCGGACACTGACGCGGGTGCGGCTGCCGAACAACCGGCTGTCCGGACCCGTGCCGCAGGGCCTGTGGGCCCTGCCGCACCTGTACCTCCTGGAACTCGCCGGGAACACGCTGTCCGGCACAGTGGACCCCACCATCGCCATGGCCAAGAACCTGTCGCAGCTGCTCATCTCCGACAACCGCTTCACTGGCGCGCTGCCGGCGCAGATCGGCGCCCTGTCTGCTCTGTTCGAGCTGTCGGCCGCGAACAACATGTTCTCCGGGACGCTGCCGGCGTCGCTAGCAGAGGTTTCTACGCTTGGGCGGCTTGATCTGAGGAACAACTCGCTCTCCGGCGATCTGCCGCAAGGTGTTCGACGCTGGCAGAAGCTGACGCAGCTGGACCTCTCCGACAACCATCTCACCGGAGCCATCCCGCCAGAGCTCGGCGAGCTGCCCGTGCTCAACTCGCTTGACCTGTCGAACAACGAGCTCACCGGCGACGTGCCGGTGCAGCTGGAGAACCTCAAGCTGAGCCTGTTCAACCTATCCAACAACCGGCTCACCGGCATCTTGCCTCCTCTGTTCTCCGGCTCCATGTACAGGGACAGCTTCGTGGGCAACCCGGCGCTATGCCGCGGCACGTGCCCGAGTGGCCGTCAATCCAGAACCGGCCGTCGAGGCCTCGTGGGCACCGTGGCTTCCATCCTCGCCGCGGCCAGCGTCGTCCTGCTCCTAGGCGTCGGGTGGTTCTGCTACACGTACCACCGGAGCCACCACAGTGGAGACGCCGCGAAGCCCGGCGGCGGCGGCGGCAGGCCCAGGTGGGTGCTCACGACGTTCCACAAGGTGGGGTTCGACGAGGACGACATCATGAGCTGCCTCGACGAGGATAACGTGGTCGGCATGGGCGCGGCGGGGAAGGTGTACAAGGCCGTCCTGAGGCGCGGCGGCGAGGACGTCGCCGTCGCGATCAAGAAGCTGTGGGGCGGTGGCGGCAAGGCGGCAGCGGACGGCACTGCCAAGGACAGCTTCGACGTGGAGGTGGCGACGCTGGGCAAGATCCGGCACCGGAACATCGTGAAGCTGTGGTGCTGCTTCCACAGCGGCGACTGCCGGCTGCTGGTGTACGAGTACATGCCCAACGGCAGCCTCGGCGACCTCCTCCACGGCGGCAAGGGAGGCCTCCTGGACTGGGCGGCGCGGCACCGGATCATGGTCGACGCCGCGGAGGGCCTCGCGTACCTGCACCACGACTGCGCGCCGCCGATCGTGCACCGCGACGTCAAGTCCAACAACATCCTCCTCGACGCCGAGCTCGGCGCTAAGGTCGCCGACTTCGGCGTCGCCAGGGTCATCGGCGACGGGCCGGCCGCCGCCTTCACGGCCATCGCAGGCTCCTGTGGCTACATCGCTCCCGGTACAAACTTCACCCTGCTGATGCCTTCCAAGATTTCTTTCTTTTGACCTGTGAGCTGACTGTGATTTTGTTGCGTGCGTGTGTGATCAGAGTACTCGTACACCCTGCGCGTGACGGAGAAGAGCGACGTGTACAGCTTCGGCGTGGTGATGCTGGAGCTGGTCACCGGCAAGAAGCCCGTCGGGGCGGAGCTCGGGGACAAGGACCTGGTGCGGTGGGTGCACGGCGGCATTGAGAAGGACGGCGTGGACTCGGTGCTGGACCCGAGGCTCGCCAGCGAGTCCAGGGACGACATGGTCAGGGCGCTCCACGTCGCGCTTCTCTGCACGTCAAGCCTCCCGATCAACCGCCCGTCCATGAGGACCGTCGTCAAGCTGCTGCTCGAGGCTGCGCCGCGGCTACTGGAGATGGAGAGGAAACCACCGAAGGCGGCTGAGGAGAAGCCTCTTGATGTCTGACATTGTCGGGCAAGATCTACCATGCATGTCTCAGTAATAAGGATCACTGACAGTGAATTGCTAACCACTAGTACCACCACTAGTAGCACGCATCATCCACATTTCGCATTTTCGCAATCTTTCTTTAGCTCTCAAATATTCAGTACAGGTACGTACTAGCAGTTGCTTATAAATGGACTCAACACAAGCCAGAGTTTTCAGGGCTTGACTCATATTTCGTCGTCACATTATAATATATAGCTCACTTAGGTCTCTTTATTATGTTCCAGTTTCTTACTGTACTTCGTAGAGGGAGATTAGTTTATCTGATGGCAAAGATTTGGTTTAGGAAATGACACTACTTGGACTTTGTGGATCATTAGGATATTCCATGCTCATGTCTGGTCCTGAAAAGTGCTTCTGCTGTATGTTCCAGTTTTCCAGCACTACTTTTTTGGATATTCCATGCTCATGCTTTGCTTCTGCTGTATGATTTCCAGCTTTTGAGCTTATGATTTGCATCCATAGCCATCGGTTACAATCTGAGCTTATCAATTCCAACTGGCAAGGACTGCGTGTGATTAGCTACTGATTAGCACTGGTGTCAATCTTCATTTCTGCCTTTCGCTGCAGTCTTTCATTGTGCCCTTTATGAGCACGAACATTCAGCTGTAGTGGAAAAGGCCAACAACAGAACAATACATTACTGTACAGAACCTGTGCTGGCCTTCGGATTCATGTTTGCTCAGATGAATAGAGTAGTATACAGTACTGCAGTGTTGAGATCGAAAGGATGAGGAGATGTTAGTGTGTTTGCTTTTAGCCGCAAGCATCTCCATGTGTTGAGCCAGCGGTGGGCTTCATTCAGTTGCACTGCATGACTGCCACTGGCTGTACAATAATGTACCCCCATTTGTGGGCGAACTGGCCCTGAATTGAGATTAAAAAAGAAACAGCAGGAAAACAAATAGTAATGTGCCCAATCAATCATTCGCAGCCGTGACAAAAATTCTTTGCGGTTTGGAGGTTGGAAATGTCTCGTCTCACCTAATTTTTTTGGCCGGCTAATAAATTGGTTGATGCCGACACCGGATTGCGGATGCAAATGACGATAGGACGATGTGCAGTGCAGGGATATATTGCGTGAGCGTTTCGGTTTCAAGTTTGCAAATCTCTGTGACTGCAGGCAGGCATTGCATTTCCATTTCAACTGCTTTTTATGGATCGAGTTGGAAACTGCTTCGCATCCGGGCATCGGCTCGTTTCGTTCCAGGGCCTTGCTAGGACTGTTGGATGAACAAGCAGCACCAGCACTACTGTAGGTGGCAGAGCCTGTTAAGACAGGCTAGACAAGTGACACTTCCGTGCAGCTCAGATGGTAGTAGACGGGTAGGCTCCAGTACTCCATGTTTACTGTTCACGCTGCTGCTGTTTCCGGTTGCCATGGCTCCTGGGGTGTTTGGAACTTGGTCATCTAAACTACTCCCTCCGTCCCATGGAGACCGTCGTTTTAGCTTTTTGGACTTCATGTTTGACCATCCGTCTTATTTAAAATATTTATGCAAATAATAAAATCAATCAATCAATATTCAAGTATCTTTGTTGATAAAAGAAATTATAATAAAATAAATTATATTTATACAAAAAATTTAAATAAGGCGAATGATCGAACAAGATGGACGGAGTCCAAAGTGACAAACTCAATGGGACGGAGGGAGTAACCATTACTTATGGTTTTGTAAGGCAGATAGGACTAATCGTGAACTAATATGAACTAGCAGAGGCTTAACTGATGTGTAAACTTGTTAGATTTTTTTGATTCTCATGAACTCACATGGTACCGGCGTCGTTTCAGATGAGGAGCAGAGTGGCATGGCACCCTGAAACGAAACGGGACGGATGGGACTAGACTGCGGACAGGAGCACGCCTGCCTGCCCAAAGTGGCCTCGTCTACTCGTCCTAGTAGCACTGTAGATGTAACCCTTTTCATCTGGCGTCGCAGTGCTGCTGTCCTTTCCGTTCACAAGTGAACACCCATCCCTTGTCTCCACCCACAACGACAAGGTTCGCTGGGGATTTCTATCCCGATTCTCCATGTTTCGCCGGACCCATTTGTCTGTGCATGAATTTAGAGCAAACAACCGAAAAGAGCAGCAAGCGCACTTGCTCGGGTATCATCATCTAATCTATAATCTACTAGTAATTCGCACACCAATGTCCTTATTAAACCTTTTAATGGTGTCACACGAGGTCTAAACATCTCTCAGAATGTATGTATATGCCTGTGTGGTGTGCTAGCAAGACCCATGTGAGGGAGATAAAATACGCTAGGAAATCATGAGTTGGAAAATTTTGGGTGACATGAACACCATATTGATCCCCAAGTATGTGCTACAAAGGTTTGGAACTAATTAAGTGAAATACTTAGCAAGTCTACTCAGAAAAGAAAAGGGGTGAGGATGTCATTCACTAGTTTATCTTGACCAATAGACGAAGCAAACATGTATAGGCAGTAGCAATGCATGATTGATACTAATTGATGTCCAACCATGGAGATGGAGATGGAGCCCCCACATTATGAACTCATTAAGAATCTCAACACACAACCCATGCCTAGTGTAGTGGGCTTCACCAATCTACTCCCGATTCGAGCAGCAGCCATTCACGACTATTTGGGTTATTTTTCTTGATGCCCGTGAAAAAAATATTGCACTACCTACACAGACCAATGATGACCAAAGCCAGCACAAGTGCACAAGCACAACAAAAGGCAACAGAAATGTGATGTGAACTTTGTCAACCGTGTACAAGTAACTGATAAAAGCAGAAGCCACATACTCTGCTTTCGGTTGCACAAAAGAACCACCACCATCTGCATGCAAACTAGGAGAAGCACACACTACTACTGTTATCAAGTACCATTTATCTTTCATCTGCTTTTGTGTGTCCAGTTGCATAGCTCATACACAAGTTACCACCAGCAAAAGACCATCTGGGTCAAGTTTGGTTAGGCCACTGGAATTTGTGACACATCAACATCATGAAGCTCAACACCAGTAGTGTGATTGACGTGGACCGGGAAAAAAGGCACACCATGTTCTGAATGCAGTGAGCAAAATAGTCAAAAGGAGACTGAAAGCCGCTCAGCACAGATTCACCAGAACCAATAGCCAAACGCAGGTCCAGTAAGATCAGCAACATGAAAGGTGTTGGAAAAGTTGCGCAACCCTTTTTGGACAGAGCACTCAGCAGAATAATCTGACTTGTGCAACTCAATGCCATTACAGAATACAGAAAGTGTTTGGTGGCACCAACATTGTTCCAAATGTTAATGCTATTACTCCTATCTTGTGAAAGGTTGTGAAAAGAATATGAACCGTATGGAACCATATGACTTGAAGTTCCCTTAGATTCTACAACAATTCAGTGTGTAGTCTGTTGTATGCAGTATATATGCTACAATTGATATAGCGGAGCTCATACTGTAGAGATTTGTGCTCAGGCTCTGGTCATGGCATTGAACGACATTCCTTTGAGTACTTTGGCAAGTTAAACTGTGCCCTTTTCTCTGCAAAATCTGGTGGTCGCTGGTAAACAACTGAAGCAGCATGGATCAGGATGCCAGCCGTCAGACCCCAAATCATGTACTTCTCGTTCCCTTTCGCATAACTGAAGTGATGAATTGTAAATTCCTGCCCCATCCATTCTAGATCATTAGATGTCCAGTTCTCATCCTGCACCATTCACGACAAACAGATCACAGGATGAACGAATGGCATTGGACATAATACTAGGTATCACAGATAATGGAACATGTTCCTTTGGTCTTTCTATAAACCAATTACTAATTCTGTATGTCATAGTTTGATATTCCGCCAAGTAAGACACAGTAGCACATATTGTCATATAACATTTGCAGCAGTATAGTAGAACATAAGGTTAACATGTTGAATCAGTAAACTAATAATTTCTTGGTACATGGCAAAGCCAGCAACACAATTCAAATTTACTAATGTCAAATACAAAAACTATGATAAATTCTACAGTCTTTAGTTAGGATAGTAAGAACACCAATTTACTAACCTTGAGGAACATCTCCAGGGGTACATCAAAAATTTTGTCCACCTCAGCAGCATTAAGAACAGGCTTAAATGCGTTTATGTCTGAAAGTATGCCAACAATAGGAACAACTACCAGAAGATGCTGCCAAAGACATGCAGGACAGTATTTATAATGATGTATCTTAAGTGCTCCCTCCAACCACAAATGTAAGTCATTTAGGATAGCTGAAGGTGGAAGTGAAACTAGCAGTATCTATAAAAATATGACATCTAAAATAACCAAGACTATATGTTATGTAACAGATTTTCATGAGGAATCTACAAGCATCTTACATTATAAATCTATCTATTTTTTATATATTAATGGTTGAAGTTGAAAAAAAATTGACATCGATCCTAAAATGACTTTTCATAGTCGAGTATGTAATACTACGACTACTCTACTACTACTGAATTAAAGTCTAAGTCAGGCATCCTAATATGTTAGGGCATCAATCATCAGCCATATCAAAGACTGGCACTTCATGATTCAAGATGAATATGTCATTTCATGAGTCACTGAAATATGGGTCACATGTCAGTGAGACAAGGGATAAATGTATTTTTTTAGGGTGGCAAAAATTTTGTATGCGAGTCTTGCACAGAAAGGAGAAACCCTGAATCCTTGGCCTACTTGATTAGACATTAGAAATTCGGCAGCTGAATTTTAGGAACTTAGCTTCTGCTCTACATCTGAATGATATGGACTGACAAAACTGCATGGTTATTTTCTATGAATTTCACATGAACTTCATCATGTGATGATGCGGATAAGCACCACTGTAATCTCGAGACTTAAGAAACATTTGACAATTACATTTTAAAGACCAAATTTATCACATGATCTGAAACAAAGCAATGATAAGGCTAACATGTACATAGTCTAATCATGAACAAGACCATCAAGATTAGGAAGATGACCATGTATACCAGTACAGCTCCTTAAGAGCAAAGACCATATGTACCGTCTTGGCAAGCTGGATAGTTCAAACATAGGAATGGCAGCATAATTCGGTTAACATCGTGTTACAACATATAATTTCCATATTTTTTGATAGGTAAAGCACTTTCTGTGCAATTCATTTAGTAGAACTTATGACGATAGTCCTAGACACTCGAAGGATCAGAATATGAGCTCCTATGTGATAGAAAATGATTGCTGTCCTGTTCATGAAAGATTTTTAACAGAGTAATTGTGATCTCTTATCATGAGTGAAGTTAGTTTAGCTGCACACATGTATTTGGTTCTGGCATTAGAACAACAAAAGGGAAAAACCCTATGCTCCTCCATTGACATATTGGTAGTTTACCGAATGTGAGAAAATATTCCATAGGGATTTAAGTGAGAACAGAAGTATACTTTGGACAAGAAATGTTCAAGCGATGTAACAATGGTGACCAGAGCTGGATCAAGCCCAATCTCCTCTTTTGACTCCCTTAATGCTGTTGCTGCATCATCAGCATCACCCTCCTCAGCCTTTCCACCTGGTAATGCAACTTCCCCTGAAAATTACAGATGGAGAAAACAATTTCAGAAAATAAAAGGATGGATAAAAAGTGATCACCTGTCATGTTCATGACCTCATCAAATATTACCTACTAGTTTTCATGGTTTTAAAAGTAACGGTCCATTTTGAGCCTGAATTTCGAAATGTAAAAGCGATTGCAAGTCTAATCTGAACAAAGTAAAAAACAAGGTTAGCTGTGCCTGGATTAATGTTGCCTCAGCATTGTTCCATTCAGGGAAAAGTAAAACCTCAAAATTACAACCCCTCAAAGCCTTGTCCTGAGCCAGGGAAATAAGGCCTTGGAGCCCTGGTAGCTTGAAGATACAATTAGTAAGCATCTGCAGCACCTAACTTTAGTATTTAATTGGTCTGTCACTGTTAGAATATAGGAATGCATTGCCATTATTCATAGCATGTATTAAGGATAGTAAAGTTATTGAGTGGTGCGATGATCAGGTTAATTAATACATGAGCAAACCACTGGAAAAAAATATATGACTCTGATTTCATTTCTAATGCATTATCTTGTGACATTTTATGAGAAAACAAACGCATCTAACCATTCTGAATTACAAGAAATGATCAGAACACTTTGCAAGTCTTTGTATGCTTCTTTTTTTTTTAACAAAAAAAAGGGTAATCCTTTGATGCTTTTGGAGAAAAGAGCATCATCAAAATCTAAAACCAGAGCACAGGACATGATCACAAACAGAATCCTCACAGATTATAATCTAATAAATTCCTAACACGATAATGTAGCATAACTGAGCAGCGAATACCACCTAAGCTGGAAGCCTGGAACAGGGGCCATTCACTGGAAATTCACCTAACCTTGATTTTAGGTAGATGAATTTTCGGCAGGTAACCAGTCAGAGTTGTTCCAGTGAGCAGGGCCGACAGATGAATTTTCGGCAGGTAACCAGTCCTCAACCCAGAGCTTAACTAAGCTCCATACCATCGTGTATATAGTAACATATTCCCACCAAGGACGCTACGCTTTTTATTTACCAAGATTGGGATCGATTTCGCGGAGAAGCAAGCAAACGGGGTGCTCACCGGAGTGGGTGGAGAGTGAGGAGGAGCGCTTGGTGAGTATGACTCGGAGCTCTCCGGCGGCGCCCCGGAAGAGGCAAACCAGAACGGCGGCCCTCCGCGGCCGGAACAGCTCGCCGGAGCCAGGAGCAGGGGACACCGCGGCGGAGGGCTCGTACGGGGAGGGGGGCGGGCGGTGAAGCCTCAGGCGGCGGACGAGCGCCTCCATGTCCGTGCCGGGGCCCACCTCCTCTTCCATGGCGGCGGGAACCGGGATCGGAGAAACTGGTACCCGGTGAGACACGCTGTCGGCGGAGGATTTGCCGGTTTGGTTTGGCTCACACCAAGACTGTCAGGCTCTGCTAACAGTTGCTCCTAGTCCTAGCACACTGTCTCTTACTATTTGCTTTGCTTCATTTCTTGTATTGTTTCTTATTATTAATTCACACAGGTTTTGCCACACCTGTGAACAATTTAAGCCACACAATTACAGAAGAGCCTTCTGCTATTTTCTATGCGTACTAGATAAACAAGCAATCTGCCCTCTTTCTTAACATCTAGTACGTACACCATGAAGAACCAGTGTGATGGAGACTTGAAAGGCACATGGTTCGGTTGTCGTGAGTAACAACATCAGAGCCGAAGGCAGCCTATAGCATCAGGGACATGAACGTTGTTTTGAAACTTCTGATCCTTGTAGACCAATGGATTCAGTAGAACAATCTGATGTATACATACGAATATACGATCCAATTGCATCCGAGCAAGTGCTCAATCTCATCAACAGCATCAACATGGACGATTTGCATTGCATCATATATGAACATTGTTCTATACATAAATGCCACTATTGTGTAAGTAGAAGATTGTAGTAGAAAGAATCTAAATTAATATGACAACAAGTGATTTGGACTCCTCTTTGATTCTATAAACTCTGTTGGTGCAACGTCCTGTACTCCAAAATCCAGTTGAGACAGCAGCGTAGGCACTAGTGTTTAGCAAGCCCTGCTACCATTGAAGAGCAGTCCTTTGTGAACTTTGGCAATTTGAAATGTGCTATTCGCTCTGGAAAGTCTGGAGGTCGCTGGTATACAACTGAAGCAGCATGGATCAAGATGCGGGCAGTCAGACCCCAGATTAAGTACTTCTGGATTCCTTTCTCATAAGTGAAGTAATGAACTGTGAATGTCTGGCCCATCTTTTCTCGCTCCTCTGATGTCCTGTTCTCATCCTGTGCCATTCATAGCAAATTGGCCATGGGATAAATGGATCTAAGGTTCAAATGAAAATGACAGAGAACTGTTGGTATTTGCAATTGTAAGTTCTGCCGGCTAACCTATCATAGTTTGCTATTCTTTACAGTAATGTAATTACTATACATTATCATTATGCACGTGCACTCAACATGTTTTTTAACCTGGTGGGTATTTTTAGTAAAACTGCATAAGGCAGTTACAGGCAAAATATTATCAAAAACTACATGACATATCTTAGCATGGTGCGAGCACAAAGTTACTAACCTTGAGGAACATCTCCAGGGGTACATCAAATATTTCGTCTACCTCATCAACATTAAGGGCAGGTTTAAATGCTCTTCTGTCTAACAGTATGCCGACAACAGGAACAACTACCAGAAGGTGCTGCCAAGTACATGAGAATCTTTTTAGTGATGAATCCTGAGATTAAATACTGATATACTAGAGTACATAAGTTTATCACTTCAACTAATGTGATAGTACACTCTACTAAAAGGATGGGGAAAACTACTCTCCCTCCCTATATACAATGCAACCAAATCCTAAACACGACCACCAGAACCAAGAAAATGATCATAGCATCACTGCTTAAAAGGTAATTACAAAGTTTTGGCCCAAAACATACTACAAATCAATTTTCCACATTTTAGATAAGTAAAACACTTTATGCAAATCATTCAATAGAACTTCCGATGGTAATCCAAGATACTGGAAGGTGGAAGCATAGTAATACAAATTCCTGCTGGATTTAGAATGATTGTTATCCTGTATATAAGAAAAAGGAATGACTATTGAATGTGGCCTGGCAAGAAAGAACAACCTATGCATGATCCTCACGACATTTATAAGCAGATCCAGAGTAAAATTGATTTGGCTGCACATGAATGTTTGGTTACATAGTCTAAAAAGCAAAAGGATGAGTTTTGAACTCTTCCACTGATGCATCATGACTCAGTGGGCAGAGTACCCAATTTGAGGGAATTTTCTGTTGGGGTTCAAGAGAAAACAAAAGGCATGCACCTTGGACAAGAAGTGTTCAAGCGAGGCAACCACTGTTACCAGAGCTGGATCAAGCCCAATCTCCTCCTTTGACTCCCTTAATGCTGTTGCTGCATCATCAGCATCACCCTCCTCGACCTTCCCTCCTGGCAATGAAACTTCACCTGAAAATCCCAGATAGAGGAAATGAAATTATAAAAAAATGCACAAAAGTTATCCCACAAACTTAATCAAGAATTGACCTATATTCATAGAAAGCTAAGTAAGATCAAGTGTAGATGCTGACATGAGCTGAGCAAGGTCTTTGCGGCAACCAGAAAGATATAGCAACAGATCAGTGACTAAGCTCCCGTTGTTCCTTTTGTTGGCCTTTGATGCCTCTTATCTTTTCTTTTATGTCGTTTCTATTTCTATTTTCTTCTCCTCCTTTTTTGGAGGGGGAGGGGAGGCATAGGCATTATGTTTCCTTTACTAAAACGAAAAGGCATGGCACCTGCCATTTGCCCTTAAAAAGAAAGATAAGGCAAATTCACCCATGTCTGAGATGAAGGTAGTAGGTTGTGCTCCATTTTGTATTCTTGATTCTCCAATTGTAAAAGATATTGTATTGCAGGCAACAAACCCAGGCAACGCAAGTGATATGCTCAAAGACCAGGGAGTAGTGCCTTTGAGGGACCAGGACAAGCTGAAGATGCCCAAGGAGTATGGGAGTGCTAGAGATGAGCACAGCGAGGAGATGTGTATTGAGACTGAACCAGACGAAGGATGATAGTGTGAGCTCCAAGCTGCACACTGAAGTTTAGAGTACTCCTGTAGTTCATTTTCATAATTCTGAGATGTTTATGCAATCTGAACCTAGTAGAAGTTTTTGATCTTGGATTCTGTGTGTGTGCTGCGTCGAAATTGGGGGTCCCCGAAATTGGAAGCCAGGGGAGCCCTGAGAGCAACGTATTAAACTCAGACATATTTGTCATGTTGCTTAATGCATATGGACAGGGATTGTTGTGCTCTGCAACTCTAAAAAACAAAGTTCACATGTACAACATTTGCCAATTCTTCAGCTTATGTTCTTTAGCCGAAATTCACAGAACCACATAACTGAAATGGTAACAAAGCTAAGGGCAGGAAAATGAGAAGCAAACCTAAAGGCTAAAACCCAACTTCCCAACCCATCGCGTGCATTGGCACATTTCCGCCTAACAGCAGGCCGGCAAAAATAATATGAAAAAGCAAGCTGAGTAACTGCTCACCGGAGTGGGTGGAGAGGGAGGAGGAGCGCTTGGTGAGGATGACGCGGAGCTCGCCGCCGTCGCCCCGGAAGAGGCAGACGAGCACGGCGGCCCTGCGCGGCCGGAACAGCTCGCCGTCGCCGGCGTTGGCGGGGACGGGGGCCGCGGCAGGCTCAGGATCGTAGGGGGAGGGGGCCGGCCGGTGAAGCCTCAGGCGTCGTACGAGCGCGTCCATTTCCGCGTCGGAACTGCAGTCATCCCCCGCCATGGCCGAGATCGGAGGTAGTTGGTGAAAGTGGCGGAGGGGGTTTGGTATGCACAATGGCGGTCGCCGGTGACCGGTCACCGGTCACCATCTCGACACCTTGTCGTTGCGGTGTCCGTGGACCGCGGTGTCATAGATCTTTAACCCCGGAAAAACTGTTTGAATAGTAGCGGGTTCCATTAGTCTCATTTCCACTGTTCCGGGTCCATTCAAGTATTTCCACTGTTCATTTAAATAGTAGCATTGGAGATGCGTGGGAAAAAAATTGAACAGTAACAGAAGGGGATGAACAGTTCGGGCGGTGAAAATCGGGTTGTATTAGATGAACAGTGGAAATTTGAATGGCCTACTATTTGAACAGTAACGGAGATTAAAGATCTATGTAATTCATCGTGTCAGTATAATTTAAATAGTAGCATTAAATAAAAAAAATTTCCGTGTTCCAAAACATTTCTTTGATGGCCTACCTTTCTAACTCGTCTGAACTCATCTACCTCTAATAATAGGCACATACTCCCTCCGTCCCTTTTTATTTGTCGCTTTGCTTCCGGAGACACAAATACCAAAGAATTTTAATAAATAATAAATATCATCGATTACTATCATAATTAGTATCATCGGAAAGATCTTTGGATCTAGTTTTTTAACAAAATTATTTGGAGATATAAATATTGTACGTATTTTCTATAAATCAAGTCAAACTTATGGCACGCATCCCACGGCGACATGTAAAAAGGGACGGAGGGAGTATATGTCATAGTTTAAACATACTAGTCCGTTTTTTCAATTTTTAGTTTAAATTTTTCTAATTTTATACCTACAAGTTCAAAGGAATATACTATTAGCACACTTTTATGAATTATGAGTGCACTTTTTAAA
The DNA here is from genome assembly GCA_015844335.1 of Chrysopogon serrulatus. NCBI lineage: Eukaryota > Viridiplantae > Streptophyta > Magnoliopsida > Poales > Poaceae > Chrysopogon > Chrysopogon serrulatus. The sequence continues at coordinate 87,254 of JADLZL010001331.1, forward strand.
ACCTTGATAAAAATAAAAAATAATTTATAACAAAGAAAGTGAAAAATAATTTAGAATCATGGAATCATTTCTAAATGCAAAATGATTACACAAGCGCGTCACTATGGGAATGTGCACTTTGATAAAAGAAAATCAAAACTAGCAAATCTTGAGAAGTTTAATTAGTCATTATAGGCATCATGAATGCATGACTTACCATGAGGTACAATTTTGCTTTATTAGCGTGGAGTGTTTTTAAGCTTCAACTCCATAAGCAACTCCACTAATGGAGCTAAAGTTGTTTTGATGTAACAATAGGCAAAACAACTCCTTATCGTAGTATATCAAAAATAATGAAACATTGATATTACTTTAATCTTTTTTCTTGCTTTCTCTCCTCCGGCGTTCCTCTTTTCTTCCCTTCTCTCCTTATCTGCTTGCCCCTCCCTATCCATACTGTTCCTGCTCTAACTACGCCACCTCTGTCTTGCCGCACACGAAGGAGCCGTCCACCAACACCCTGCACGAAGGAACACCCTATCGCACATCCCCCGCTTCAGGCCTCGCCCTCTTATCCATCTGAAAGGTCCTAAATGGCTAGAGGGGGGTGAATAGCCTAATTAAAAATCTATCAAAAATACTAGAGCAAGAGGTTAGTATAATAAATAGCGTAAATGCGGTTTGCTCTAGCTCTACTTGTTAGGCAAGCCATCTATTGACAGTTTTAGTAAGCTTATGATCTCTACTTATCATACAAAGGCTAAGTTGCTAGTATACTCCTAGGTAATCAAGCTAGAGAACTAAACTACTCTAATGCTATCACTAGAACAAAAATAAAATAATATAATACAAGAGATAGGGTGATTGTTACTGAAGCCTGGCAAGAGATGAATGTATCAATCACAATATGAATATTAATGAATACCAAAAAATCCAAGGGAGACAATATAACACAATGATTTTTCTCCCGAGGTTCACGTGCTTGCCGGCACGCTAGTCCCCGTTGTGTCGACCACCACTTGGTGTTGCGCGCGCTAATAGGCTTCCAATGCCTAACCCTCCACGGGTGCCGCTAGCAACTACCCACAAGTGAGGTAACTCAATGACACGAGCAATTTACTAGAGTCACCTTTCGTGAATCTCCCGCGGGGAATAGGCGCAAGAACCCCTCACAAATCACCGGGAGCTGGCCACGAACAATCACCAACACGTGCCGGACCTCCACCGCAGCTCCAAGCCGTCTAGGTGGCGGCAACCACCAAGAATAATAAGCAATCCCGCTGCTCAACGATCTCTAGTGCCACTAGATGCTTAAACTCTAAGCAAATACACTAAGATCACTCCCAATCTCATAATGGATGCACAATCAAGTAAGAGAATGAGTGGAAGAGGTTTGCTTTAGCTCACAAGGATATAACACCAATGAAAATGTCCAAGAGAGTGAGCTAGAGCCAGCCAACAAGCTTATATAGAGGGGCAAGCCCTCATCCAACCGTTACTCTGCATTGGCCCTGACCCGGACGCTCAAGACGAGGTGACCGGACACGTCCGGTCCAGCGTCCGGTCGCCCATAAACGTCCACGTGTACTAGCCGTTTGAATTTCAACGTTCGCGCCCAACGACTAGCTCTCACTCGCATTGCCGACAGCAATGAAGCGCCTATGCAACCACCGGACGCCCCAACAGTGGCGTCCGGTCGCTACCCAGAGAGCATCCAAAACGTGCAAAACACGACCGGACGCGTCCGGTCTGGGGTGACCGGACGCGCCGAGCGTCGGTTCGCCTTCTTCCCCTTCGAAGAAGCTGCCGCCACAGCCGGCCCACGGCCGGACGCGTCACCGGAGCGTCCGGTCGGCCCTCAGGGACCAGCGTCTGGTCGATTCCAGAGAGCTCCCCGAGAGCTCCCCGAACGACCGGACGCGTCCGCAGCAACACCAGCCAACGCGCGCTTTTTCACCAAAGGACCGGACGTGTCCGGTCAAGCCGAGACCAGCATCCGGTCACTGCAATCAGCTCCGGAAAACTCTGAATCCTGCCTCGCAAGCTCGGCAGGAGGGGTTTAGACCCAAACCCCACTATTCCTTGCTCTCATATGCCAACACCAACATGTGTCTTCACTTGTGCGAGTGTGTTAGCATTTTCAAATCATTTTCCAAGGGATTTGTTAGCTCTCACTAGGTCCTAATGCAAATACATGGAATAAGAACATATAGTGGCACTTGATAACCGCTTTTGCATTAAGATCACTCCTCTTAATAGTACGGCTATCTATCCTAAATACACTCACACCCTCTATGGTGTCTTGAGTGCCAAAACAAAATGGCCCTATCAATTATACCTTTGCCTTGAGCCCATTTTATTTTTCTCTTTCTTTTTTTCAAGTTGGAGCACTTGATCACCATCTTTTGGTGTTCACCACCATCACCATGATGTTTTCCAAGTCTCCTTCACTTGGTGTGGACTATCCTTTCTTTTGCTACACACACTTAGCCACAAAGGATTAGTCCAAAGGTTTCATCAATTATCCAAAACCAAACTCGGGCTTTCACCATCTCGCATAGAGGAGCTCATGGTTCGTCCATGTCTTGCTCCTACCATCGTCTATCGCACCTTGGAGGAGCCCGCCATCCACCCTGTGCCCTACTTCGACCACCATTTGCTGCACTCTTCGTGCCCGCACAGAAGAGGGGCAATTTGGGAAAGGCCCATGCACACGAGCAAAAGAGCTAGAGGAAACTTTATTTTTTTAGCTCCTTATTGACGGTATTTAATATTCATCATAAATCGTAAATATACCCTACATAAAAGCCTAAAATGTATCACCATAGAACTAGGGGTTAAACCGATAAATTCCACAAGTTTTGGTGAATCTGTATTTTTAGGAGGATTTAGTCATAAAACCACAAGAAGGACTTAATTATCAAATTACATCGAGATTACTGATTACCCGCAACAGGAACAACACAGGAAGACTCTAGGTGGCTCTGCACCGAAGAAGGGCCTGAGGCACTGCCATGTGGGGCCACTGCGCCGGCCTGTCAGACTCTCCTCGCTATGTCGGTTCTCCACCACCTTAGGGGCTTAAAGACATTTTTTGTGTTATATGTATAGATGCATATACACTGGAGTATAAGATATTTTTTAGGAATTTGCCTCATAGTGCGTATACATATAAACTTTGTTATTTTTGTATGATTTTTTACAAAACTTTCGCTATAATGCACATCTACAAATGCTATGGATACACATCGTTTTCTATATATTATTCTTTTTTAAAAAAAACTCTTAAGTATGTTCTTACAGAGTTTTAACGGCTATATCGAAGATGTGATTTGAAGAGTATTTCCATATCCATAACATCACAGTCCAAACTCCAAAGAGGACTTCATAGTTGGTAAGGGAAGCTCCACGCTCTTCGAAGTGGGCAAAAGACGAAGGCTTGCTGCTTTCTTGAAGCTTTTTCTCAGTAGCTCGCCCTGGGATACTTCTTGCCACTTCGGTCATATAAGGGCTTCCTTAACGCACCACGGTAGCGTGCTGCCCCAACTACCTTGTGTACACAGTGTATCCATGTCAGTGTAAAGTGTTGGCCTCGCAGTTGTCAGAGTCTCATGTAGAGGCAACGGTGGTCTGATCTGACAAAAGCTCGAAGCAGCAGTCCAAACGCGCGTTAGGGCAGCCTCAACGCAGGCATATAGCAGTAGTAGTCTCAACAAAAAGCACGGTACAAGCAGCACCTCAAACAACTAGCACACAATGTAGGCAGTGGTCTCTTTTTTATACAGTGTTCCTATCTCAGTTCTTTCTCCTTTCTGCAGGTCTCTTTTAGCTTATCTCCTCTCTCACATAACTAGTAGCCCCATGCTTTATGTCGGCCAAGCTATAACATCTTTTGCAAGAGAATATGACATCTCTGCAAGCTACAAGCAAGGTGAGTTGGCTGCTTTTGTCAGGTGAGGCTGCACGCCACGTATGAGCGTTGGGGAAGCCCTTAGGACGAGGAGCAACAACCTCAATGATGTTTGTCTACATCTTCCATCTCACAATAAAGTTGAAAGGACCTTTTAGGAGAGAGAAGAGGGCAGTAATAGGACCCAAGGGTACTAGTAGCTTGCACGGTAGGAATATAGGCTTGAACCTATCTACTGTCTATGTGGAATGTGTATTATTGATGAGGCTAATACTACTGTTGGCCTGCATTGGGCTTGCCCTAAATGACATCGTTTCATGTATCGCTGTAGGATTCACATCATTAACGGAGTGCAGAAAGTCTCCAATGCCTAAGCTGATGTGAGAGGAAGTAAGGCTATCCGCACTCGTCGTACTCTAAATCCACCATCTAAAAGGAATATTCTAGTCTGGTTATCGAGATTCTCTCCTCCACATCATTTTCTTCCGCACTCATACATCCTCTATACATTACTCTATTTGAGTGGGACCCAGTGTCAGTTTTTTTTAATTTTTTCTCAACCCTCGCCTTCTCTCGGTTCCTCCGCCCGGGGCATCCTCTCTCTCGCGCGAGTAGTACTCTCGCGGCCGCGTCGGCGCACGGAGACGCACCGCACGGCCCGCTCCTCTTCCTTTCCGGCTGGGCGAGCAGCACGCTGGAGGTCCCGGGCGCCGGCCCGGCGGCGCACGCGCGGCCTCTCCCTCCCCTCCCGGGCGCGCGGCGGGCCTCCTCCCCCCCCTTCCCGCACCGGCGAGGGCGCGGGCGGAGCAGCCCGCTCCCCCCTTCCTCTCACCGAAGCGCGGAGGTCCTAGTGCCCGGCGAAGCCTCCGCGCCGTTAGCGTCGGCGAACTCCAGCGAGCTGGCGGCCGGGTGGAGGCTCCGGTGCGCCCGTTCCGATGCCCGTTGGCGGCTCGCAGCGGTTAGCCATGGCGGCCAGCGCGGCGGCGGCCGCGCCCGGCGAGCGGCGGCGGCCAAGCGCCCAAGGCGCCCGATGAAGCCATGGCGGTTAGCGCTGGCGGCAGCCTGGGCGTACCAGCGGCGGCTGGCCAAGCGCGGGCGAAACACGGCAGCGGCGGCCATGGCGAGCCCGACGGCGGCGCTTCGCGGCGCGGCGCCGAAACTCCCGCGCCAGCGTTCGGCGCTCGCGCAGCAGCGCCGAGCCCAGCTTTCTTCAGCGGGCCGGCAGCGCGCGAGCCGCCCGAAGCGTCGGCGGCGGCCTCACCTCGCCAGCGCCTCCCGGCGCGCTCGCGTCGGCGGCCGCCGCGCCGCGGCCCGGCGCCACCCAGCGTCGGCGGCGGCCTCAGCGCCCGCTGCTTCGGTGGAAGCGGCGAGCGCCTTCCTCGGCGGCGGTCGGTAGCGGCGGCCATAAGCGCGGCTTCGGCGGTAGCCCGCTTCTCTCCCTTCTCTCTCCTCCCTCCCGCAACCGGGCGGCGGCCAGCGTGGGCGCATGCCATAAGCGTCCCGGGCCGCGTGCCAGCGCCAAACTTGGCGTCGCGGCGGCCCGCGATCCGGCGCCCGCGTCCAGCGTGGCGAGCGCCACCTGCGGCCTCTCCCGTCCGGTAAGCGCCGCGGCTCCGGGGCGAGCGTTACGAACCTTGCGGTCAGGCCAGCTAAAGCGGCCCCAACACATATAGTCAGATGGCAGCCTTAGCTTGCCACTAGGCTCAGATGCTACAATGTCCAAAAAGTATACTCCCCTAAATAAGTGTCACTTCACTTCCCGAGAAATAACTGCCGGCAATATTAATAAATAATAAATATAATTGATTAATATCATAATTAGTATCATCGTAAAGATCTTTGGATCAAGTTTTTTAACAAAATTATTTGGGGATATAAATATTGAACGTATTTTCTACAAATTAAGTTAAATTTATGGCATGCATTCCAAAGAGCACTATATCCTCAGGAGAGAGAGAGATTAGAGTAGTAAAGGTGATAGGTGAGAGAAAAAAGAGAAAAAAGAAACTGCAGCCTTTGTTAGCGGTTAGAAGAATAGCAGTCCTAAAATCTTATGCCTACATTTCATATCAACTTTTGTTCCAAGCCTATACTAGTGTATGTTTGTTTTTTTTTTTTACAAGAAACGAAATTTATATCAGCAGCAACTTGCTGCTAGCAACATTACAGAGTTTAACATTATAGAACTCAGTGTATCCAGAAGCGGACACTGATTGACATGCTCTCTATTAGTACATAGACAAGCAGATTGTAAAGATTCAGGAGCAGAGAGAGCCTGTCTAGCTAGAGAGTAGAGAGTGTGCTATTGTATTCAGGTTCTTGCTGATTTTGAGCGTCCTTGAACGTGCCTGGCTTGTACAGTTAGCAAACAGCTGGGTAAAGTATTTAATCATCCAGTCCGGAGGATTGGACTGATCATTTTTGTTTAGGAACTCAACTAGCTGTCAATTATCTGATAAGAAGCTGTTGTTGACGAAGTTCAATTTCTTGTTAAATATAGCCGCCAACGCCAGAGCTGCAGCCTCAGCCCTCATGACGGAAGTTGAAGCAGAATCTGTGCCTTGATGAAGATGTATTGCGCCGGCTGAACCTGAGAATTTATAAAGAACACTCCAATACCAGCCTTGGTAGGAGGAGGAGATTTGGTGAAGGCCTAAAGAAGGAGATGCCTCCTCCATCGAGATGACGAGAAGCTGACCCCCTGATGCACGCATGCGCATGTCTCCTTTACCAAGAAGCTGTCAAGTAAAATGTGATCAGGCAATTATTTACTGAACGTATCACCATCCTCCTTCCTCGTGGTGCTGGACGTTATTTGACTCCACATGAATACCGGCCGGACCTTCAACGCCTCTGAAGCTTGCAAAAAAGCCCTTGTTCACCACTAAAGCTACTTCTGAACTCCCAAGACTAGAATCTGCGTTTATGAGTCTCCCCATCACCTCCACCGGAAGTCCGAGCACTAATAGACGCAGAGAACCTACCTGACTCGACTCCAGGCAACTTATGTTTTCGTAATATGTCCCCGTGTCCATGAAAATAATCTTTGAAATCCCCTTCAAACCCAAAGGAAGAGATGAAATCAAAGCACACTTCAATTCAGCCCGACTTCAGATCCATGCAACTGATTTTCAGTTCCACAAAAAGTATAAAATTTGCCAATTACAAAAAATATAATTTTAAGTTGATCCATATTGTCCAGAGCCTGTATTTCTCAGGTACTACTCAGGTACGCACCTCATTGTGGACATGTCAGATACGTACCTTATTACATGGACTTGTGGAGAATAATCGTAGGCAGCAGGACAAGGACATGCTAGGACAATGTAGCTTCAGTGTGCCTGCATGCCCATAATTTTCATGGACATGTTTAGAAGGTCAAGCCGCTAATGATAGTGACTAAATATTGTTCTTCAGAAGAGTTTCCAATTCTGAGGGTTGCCTTGAGGATCTTCAAACTACTCGATCCATCCACAAAAGACACAATTCTCACTTTTCAAGGAGTCAAACGATCTGACAAACATTTCTGATACGAAATAAGTACCATTAAATTAATTATGAAATATATTTTCGTAGTAAACCTTGTTGGAGACATAAATATTAATATTTTCACAATAAAATTGTTCAAAGTTAAGCTAATTTGACTTACACAAATATCATAGTTACATATTTTGTGGATGGAAGGAGTACTAGAGAACAGATTCTGGATTAATCCAGTCATGCTAATTTTGTGTCCTCGGCAAGGTAAAGCATCTCTGAGAGCCGCCTGGCTCCATGGTGCCATATGTACAGGGAATTTAGGCTTTGTGATAAGAGGCTAACAAAGGCCAGCCAATATCAGCTCACAGCAAGAGCTTGAGAGGTGAGGACCATGCACGTATATGCAGAGAATGGTATGAGGTTTGCGCTCTCCAGGCATCAGGGTCATGCTAGAGTTCAAATTAAGTATGAGTAGGCAATGTCTGGGTACCTAACTCAAATTCCAGCATCCTGCTCATTTTTTCTGGTGGTTCTTCATAGGATTTAACAGTAGATTTTGATTGGTACAAGCTCCTTGAGCAGAGAAAGTGACAGGGTCCAGCTGTTTCTTTAGGAAAGAGATAGTATCTCTTGATTTTAATATCTAGCCATTAGGACTTGAACATTTTGAATTCTATGGAGAAACTGTGAGACTATTGATTTTAATATCTGCTCATTTTGGATACATAGAACTAATAGTTAGCAGCTAAAAATTAGCTCCTTTGGATACAGATGGGCCCAGCTAATAGTCTAGCTGATTGTTAGCTGAATACTCAACTAACAACTATATCACTAGTTGGGCCAGAGCCTTAGTCATATAAACCTTGTTTGCTGTCACTAAAGTTGTTATCCAAAGATCAACATCTAGTCAATCTATATGGAATTGTGGAAAGTCCAGGCGACATGTAATGTAAGTAATTGTGTGCGTTTTTTTTTTAAGTTAACAGTTTGCATTGCACACTGTGTTAATATCAGCCATGCCAATTCACACCATTTTATTTCCATGGCATGAGCACTTCATATTCATCATGTTAGCTCTACAGCTTCATAGGATGTTAATTTCATAGGACTCCTATTTCAAACTGATTTTTTCCAGGCCTGAATTTGTTGAATTAGACATGTTGAGTGAATGAGTGTTATTCCCATAGTTTTACTGCTATACATAGTTACCACTGAAATGCCTAACAATTAAAAAATCAGCAGTGAAGCCAACAAAGTTTGAATCGGAGTTCTTGCACCCTATGATATCAGAAAGAAAAGCACCCAACAAAATCAAACAGCTAAGGACAAGGGATACAGTGCCTTTGTTCCAAGGTAGAGTTGAGGGAGAATGATCATGCTACTGCTCTTGCTCCATAAGCTTCCAGTACTTGAGGAATGTCTTCCTGGTATCTATCGATGTACTTTTCCTTGAATTGCTTTTCCGAAATTGTCAGATGGCTCATCCTAATGCCTTTCTTGAGAACACCCCTGGACACCAGTATGTTAAGAACTTTGTGCCTTGGCAATAACCGCTTCTCGTAGCTGAAGGAAAGAATAGTCGGGCACGATGACAAATTATCAGGGTTCCAGCCAAGCTTTTCAGCAATGAGCTGCATGCATTTCTTGACCTTGTCCTCGGACACCGTCATGCAGTAGGGGTGCCTGATAAATGCCCGCGTGACCTGCTCCTTTGTCCACCCCAGGCTGAGGAAATTCTCCATCCTGCGGTCCCATTTGGACTGGTGCATTTTGGCGAACACCCCAAAGGCGTGGGGGAAGATGCCAGAGCTTGGGCTCACCCCGAGGTCTTTCATGGCGGCCAAGCCCTCATCAAAGCGGGTGGACCTGTGCACAAGCGCCTTGGGGTGGGTGGTGACGAGCTTGATGAGGACCTCCTCTGTGACGCCGTAGTCGCGGAGCACCTGGAGCTTGGGGAGCAGGACGATCTCGAGGTTGTCGTAGATGAGCTCCATGGACTGCTTGACGGCGGCGAGCACGTTCTTGTCGGAGCCGAGGAGATTCCTGAGGAGAATGTGGTTGGGGCGGAGGCGAGTGTGGAGCCCCACGGTGAGCAAGCGGTTGGGGCTCGCGAGGAGGAAGCGGCGCAACTCGGCGGAGGAGAGGCCGAGCTGTCCGAGGTAGAAGTTCAACTTCGCCTCGAGTCTGAGCGAGGAGAGGACCGCGGGGCACGCGGCGACGAGAGTCGCGACGGAGGCGGGGGGAAGGCCGAGCGTGTCACGGAGGAGCGCGAGCACGGCGCGCGCGTTCTTGGTGGAGCGGAGGTGCACGCGCTCGGCCGCCTTCGCGGCGTCGGCATCTTCGAGGCCACAGGAGTGGCGGAGGAAGTGGACCGTGAGGGAAGCCTGGTCGCTTCCTCCGGTCCCACGCTCCGCGGAGGCGGCGGCGAGGGCGGAGGGGACGCGGGAGATCGGGGCCGCGCCGCCTACAAGCCGTTCGACGAAATGCCGGAAAGGCGCAGAGGCGCCGGCAGCTGGCCCGCCCTCGAGCGAGCCGCGGCCGAGGAGCCGGCGGAAGAAGGACCCGGCCTCGGGGAGGTTGCGGCGGAGCATCTGGTGGCGGCGAGGAGGAGGAGACGATTGCCCGGTCCTGTTCTCAGCCCCTCGCTCCGGCGGCGCGAGTGGGAGTCGCGGGTGGGATTTTGGACGGGGGCTGCGGCACGGGCGCAGCGCAGGGGATGGAGAGGCAAATCATTCGAAAATACTGGGCCTTGACATGCTTAGAAGCGGGGCCCATTCAGAACGAAATGCTTACTGGGCTATCGTTTGAGGCCTACCTGGCTTTCCTAGCCCAACAGCCTACGGATAAGGCCCAAACGAATTGCTGAAATCGGGCGTTTCTACTCTCTCCAGTCTCCACTCCCTTCGCCATCTCCACAACGCCACTGTGGGCGCCTGGGCGGCGAGACGCGAGATGACGCGCGGCCGCCACCGCCGCTCTGCCGCGCCGGCGACTTTACCAGACGACGACGACATCCTCTCCGAGATCCTTCTCCGCCTACCGCCGCGGCCCTCCTCGCTCCCCCGCGCCTCGCTCGTCTGCAAGCGCTGGCGCCGCCTCGTCACTGATCCCCACTTCCGCCGCCGCTTCCGCTCCCGCCACCCGAATCCCCCCCTTATCGGCTTCTTCGATGAATTCGTAGACTTCCCTTTCTTCAGATCCGTTATGGACCCGCCGGATCTCATCCCACCCAGGCACTTCTGTCCGCCGGTTCTCGATGAGAAGGGCGGCTGGGACCCTGAACATTGGAGAAACTTCGGATGTCGCCACGGCCGCGTGCTCCTCTACAACCGGAAGCAGAAGGAGGTCGTTGTGTGGGATCCCCCAACAGGCGACCACCGCCGGGTTGCCGTTCCGCCGGAGTTCGATAACGAAGAGAGGATGATCTGGAACGGCGCGGTGCTCTGCGCCGCTGCCAGCGACCACAGCCACGTCCACGGCGGTTTCTGCTCCTGCCCCTTCAAGATGGCCGTGGTTGGTGTCACCCTCAATCACACACAAGTGTTTGCCTCCATTTATTCATCACAAACAGGCAAATGGAGCAATCTCCTCTCAGCAGCTGTTCCGTTTGTGGTTTATTATGTTGGTCGTCCCGGCATCCTGGTTGGCAATGCCTTGTATTGGATGCCTCTTGGTGATGACTATGGCATTGTTGAGTTTGATTTGGGCACACATACTCTAGCTTTGGTTGAGGGTCCTCCTGCTTCAGAAGTTTCAAATGATGGTTATGGAATCTTGGTAGCACAAAATGGAGTCCTGTGCTTGGCCATTTTTTCAGACTACAGCATCCAAATGTGGGAGAGGAAGGTTTGTTCTGAAGGTGTTGCCAACTGGGTGCTGAGGAAGTCTGATAAGCTGCAGAAGATTCTTGGGCAGAGGTCATGGGCTATACTTGGTTATGCTGATGATATCAATCTGATGTCACTATGGATTGATGGCAGTTGCTACTTTCTACAACTCAACTCCCTGCAGTTAACAAAACTATGGGAAACATATATCATCTCCAATAATCATCCCTATGCAAGTATCTATGATTCAGGTAACTGCTTGTCTATATTTCTTTAAAATAAAAAGAATCCAAATTGTTCACAGTACTTAGTTGCCATGTTTCTTCTCTTTTAATGTATATACTCTGAGCTTACCGCTGTGTCACTATTAATTTTATCATTGAGCCATGGCTATATTCACCACTGTCTAGCCGTTTCTATGTTATCTGGGGAAAATTTGATTAATTTATCATATCCATAGCAGTAAACAATGGGAGCATGATCATTGGCAAGTTTACTCAATGGTTAATTGAAAGTTTCTACTTTTTTATGTATGTACACAAATTCATATATATGTAGCTAAGTTACATATCTTTCCAGCATTTAACTGTGTAATTTATTAATATAGATGTAAAATAAGCATTCCAGAAAATATATTTTTTGACTTGAATCATCTAATTTATGAAATGAGTAATTTGATGACACATTTTGAAGAGTACTGTTATTTTTTTCCATTTAATATTCCTACATGTCTTTGTAGATAATGTTTACCATATTCATCTTTCTATAGACCTCTTTCTTTAAGAAAAATAGCATTCTGTCAAGGAGTTATGGGAGTCATGCTGTAAGTGATGATACATGTGAGGGATTTTAACAAAGCATTTATTGTATATCTAAATGAGTTATCTGACTATATCATTTTACTTTTGAAGAAGTTTTCAAAACTAATGCACCAGATTTCTCAAAGAATTTGATACGATGTACCTCGCCTGAGCTATTAGCCTTTCAATTTGCCAAAAAAAAAATGGTATTAAGAAGAGGTTCCCAAGTTCTGGCTGCTATGTTGAACATAAGTGCAAGGTAACAAAACATTTTGCGTCTTATGAACAATACTTATATGAAGGGAAATTTAGGTATGTACCATTGAAAGGTTGCATGTTTAGAGATATAGCATCAAAAGATTCAATCTTACCACGTTATTGATATCTGCCATTCCGTGAACTCTTTTTAGTAGAATCGTTATTTTATAGATTCTTTTTCTTTTCGTCCTTGGCTTCCTTCTTCCTCGCTTGGGTCTTCCGCTTGCAGACGGCTTGCTTGGAGTTTCTTGCTCGCCTTGCCTGGCAGGCGCCAATAGGATAGGCTGGGGCGCTGGAAAGTTTGGCTCAGCATTTGGTTTGCTCTCTCAGTGCAGTAGCTCTAGAGGTCAGGGGCATCATGCGGTGTATCTCCTGGAGCTTGCCTTCATCCCAGTGAACTCGCCGAGCACCTCCCTGAGCCTCGGGAAGGGGACAGGTTTGGCACGTTGAAGTCGCTGGACAGGTCGATGACGCACTTGATGGCGTCCTACAAGACAGGCATGTCGGGTGCGCCTCCCCAACAACGACCACGAGATGGTGCAGCTACTGATTTCCTACAATATCGTGGTGAGTTTCACCGGCCCGGCGTGGCAACGTGGATGGGCCTCCACCAGCTGCCACACCTCGTGGATGGACTGTAAGGAAAGGATCCACTTGGGGCTGAGCACCTCCTGCTCCTGGTCCTGGATGCACAACTTGCGCCAGTAGCGTGCAAGCTAAGTGGAGGTGGGTGCGGTTCAAGAAATCGCGCGACGGCAGCATGGGGAAGGCGCCGGCAGGTATCGCATCGTTGCTGGGCTGCTGGCCGTGAAGCTACCGCATGATGACCGACTATGCCTGCCGCAGCTGTGGATCGAATTCCCAATGGTGCCGCAGGTACGTGTGGGTCATGGCAAAGCTGGTGCAGTCGTCGGAGGACGCGGGGGTGCTAGTGGCAGTGGAGGTGGTGCAAAGCAGCACGTCTGGAAGCGAGAGCAAGGACATCGCGCAGTTCTTCAAGTGTGTGGGCGCACGAGCGAGGTGGCGGCGGAGCTGGAGAAGAGCTCCCCGACTTACCTAGGCAAGACTCTGCACAAGGTGCCAGAGCGGCGGAGCAGAGCCAGCACCCGCTCTTCCTGATGTGCTCGTCAACATCCCCGGTGCTGTTAACATTGAGTTCACAGAAGTGCTAAACAGCTAAAAAAATACATCTTTTGATGGTATATATCTGAAGTGAATTATTTTAATGGTATATATCTAAAGATGGGTTTTTTCGATGGTATGGATCCAATTTTCCCTTATATGAATGGCACTTTAGAAGCCTTATGGTCAGATATTAGAATATGGACCATGGATATATGTTGAAGCATTTACATTGACCACTTGAAATCTACAGAATTAGATTTATATTTATAAATTATAACTGAAGATACTCCCTTGGCTTTTTATTTGTTACTATCGTCACTAACGGATATAAATTAATTGTAAAACTTTGTCTTAGAAACTGCAAAATATCTGTAGTATAAAAAGGAATAATCTTTCACGTGACATAGTGAATCTCCTTAATCTGAAATTTTCATCACCTGTGTCTGACACATGGGCCTGGGACCTACATGTTGCAACATATCCTGATGACATATCTGGGAGTGAGATTCTTTTGCCAATGGCAAGTAAGGAAATGTCCTTGTAAAAGAACAGAGGGAATGCCATCTTTTGTTGAAATAGTGGTCCTGATGCAGGTTATGAATTAATATGCACTAAAAATGTTTAGTGTATGAGATCAAAAGATTGCAATCAAGTATTTTTGGTATCTTGATCCTTCTCCATTGAGTTGATATTGAAAAACAGTAATACTTGGTTAGCTCTTCTGAAATTTATAAAAGTATGCTTATGAAGTAGAAACTAGTGTGTTTCTAGTCACTGTGTTGTTATGCCCCTTATCTGCCTACCACACTTAAAGTTTTACTACTGATGGAGACATTAAAGTGTAAACCTTTATTAGTTACCAAAGAGATGTAGCGAAAATCTCAAGAGCAGGTCAACTTTTTAACTGTTCTTTGTCTTCACTGTTAATTTCAACTATGCCTAGTGGTAATATTGAGAGGATTGAACTTTGGAGAATAAGAGTGTGTTTAGTTTGGAGAAAGTGGGATGGGACAGTCCCATCCCAGTTTTTATGGATGAGATGATCTTGTCTCATGTTTGGTTGAGAGGGATGGAACTGTCCCTATCTTTTGCTTGGTTTGGGGACACTAGAAGCTGGGATCATGCATCTGATGGTGGAACCCACCCGTTAGTTCCTCTTTCTTTGTTTTCTTTCCTTTATTCTTCCTTCAATTGCTTATGCCTGCACTCCACGACTCCCACGGCTGGTGGCTGCACTCTACGGTGGTGGTGGTGGCTAGGCCTGCTTGTCTGCAACTCTGCCCTTGCTCTCAAAAGCCGGAGCCCACCTTCCCTCGATCCTCGCCTTCGCACTGGCATCTGGCACCCACTCGTCTGCCCACACCTTGGGTCACAATGCTGGCTTGACTGCTCTAAAACTGCTTCTATTCATTCATCAAGTGAAGCACAGATATAATGATTCTCCTGTTTAGTATGATTTACTCAAAGTTAAAGACATATATTTGCATGGAAGAAAGGTTACCATTAAAAATGGGGAATGTACCAGTTTTTGTTGGACTCTTGGCTATATGAAAAACCTTTGGAGACATTATTTGCAGATTTATATGAATTGTGTGAGAATAAAGAGTTAAGTGTAGCTCGAGTCAAAAAGGGTGAAATTGTGGTAACTTTTAGGAGATGGCTGATTGACAATTTAATGGATACTTGGGAGCACATTTGGCAGAAATTATTGAATTTTAAGTTTCAGGGTTGACAATTTAAGGGATACTTGGGAGCATATTTGAGAGAAATTATTGAATTTTAAGTTGCAGGATGGTTCTAATTTAATATCATAGAAGTTGGAAAAAAAAATTCGAGGTTCTCTGTGAAGTCTATGTACAATGCAATGACGAGTAGTGATGTTGGTCCAAATCAAAAGAAGATCTCAGAGGAAAGGTACCTGCAAAAATCAAAATTTTTATGTGGCTAATGATGGATGGAGCTATTCTAACCAAAGATAACCCTCTTAAGAGAAAATGGAAAGAAAGTCCTATTTGTTACTTTTGTGATATGGAGGAAAATATTCGACATTTGTTCTTTGGGTGTCCTATAGCTATGATAATTTGGGCTTGTTATAGCCAGGTATTGGGGCCATTAATATACCTAAGAATCTAGATCACTTTGGAAGTAGTGTGACATGTGGCTGACCCTGGGCAAAAATTCGTGTTTGGGGGATTGCAGCAATATGCTGGGCTATTTGGATGTCCAGGAATAAAGTTTGTTTTGAAAATAAACAAATCAAGAATCCACGAAACTATTTGTTATAGCTGTGCTCTAATGAAATATTGGACAGGTTTGTATGCTGAAATGGACAAGGAAGAGCTGATTGAGGGCGTTAATACCATGCTAAGAGTGGCAGAACGTCATCTGGTGGCACAACGCAGGGCTGAAGGTGGTGCCGTGCAACTGACGGATGAAGAACACTAGGGGCAGGATGATATGTTGGAATGAAACACTGAGAGCTTGACAGGGGGGTGGGTCTTATGTTTGAGCTTGTGCTGCTGTATGTTTGCTTTGCGGTTTGAGTGGCTGAAATGCCTTGGATCAGTGAGTCTGTTCCAGATACTTGTACACTGACTTGTCAGGTTGGGGAGTTTTGGTGTAAGTCTGAACTCTGAGTCAGAGCTGTAGACAGTAACCCGTTCTGGGGTATTTTGCTGGTAGCTTTCCTTTTCTCTCCTCTGTTACAAACTCATGTTTTTCCGTTGGCTTAATGGAAATGGGGATGCCCTCATGTCGGGGGAAAAAAATTGTAGCTGCTACCTGTGAATTGTAAGTGCGAAGTGAATTTGTGTCGAATAATTGCTTCATGTATGAACTCTCAACCTGTTTCGACAATTTCTGTAGACATTAGCTGTCGAGACTTGATTGGATATATATATGTTTGCTTATGTGTTCGGAGCACATTTGAGCCGAACTTCCCTGCTAAAGACCCTTTTCTTTGAAAAAGCCCTGTTAAGACCTGAAGTTGACCAGCAGGTTCTCCTGAGTTACGAAAGCCCTACGCTCTCGGGTCTTGACCTTCCTACTTGCCTTCTCTTATACTGTTCTGTTTTGGAACTAAAGATTGCAATGAGGATCCGAGATCTGACAAGTATTTATTCTATTAGGTTCAATTTGGACTAAATACATCACCCATGAATCTCTAGTTGGGAAAACCTTTACCCAACGGGTACGTGGGTAAAATAGAACGTTCCTACTCTCCGTACCTATTAACCATGGGTAAAAAAATTCCTTGAGGTCAAATACAAGACAAAGAAAGGGACCAGAGCAGCAGCTATTGACTTGAAGATTTATTTGTGTACCAACTTTTTGCCTATGTCTTTTCAAAAAAAAAAAAAAAAAAACTTTTTGCCTATGTAGTCACTACTTACTGTGTGAATGTGTGATGGTCTGATGAAACATGAACGCCCCTCTAGATGTAAGGATTATGGATTTATGTAATGCCTTAAGTGTCTGGTGTCTACTACTTAAGTACTACTTATTGATGTAAGGACTATGGATTTTTGGTTAATACGATTTCGTCTAAACTTTGTGTCTTCTTTTTATTGTCATGTGCTTATTGGTGCTATAATATACTGTATGGGACTGTGCTAGATTGTTTATACTGTTCCCTGGTATATAGGTGACCCAATGGAGTTGCCTAGGTGCATGCGTGTCTGGAGAAATTTCTTTACTCGCATCAGCTATCGGGATTTTGATGGTACTGTATTTTGATGATAGGCATAGTCTGGGATACCAATCCCATCGGGGATTTACCCATTGTCATCTTTATTTGGAATTTTAGGCTTCTATAGTCATATCTACTACTTCCATTGTAAGAAGAACGTAGTTCATATTTGTCGAGAAGTCAAACAATTTCAATAGTATAAAATCTACTAAAATTTATAATACTAAATTAATATTATTGGATTAATTATGAAATCTATTTCCATATAATAAACCTATTTGAAACATAGTTGCCGATATTATTATTTTCTATCAACTCTAGTCAAGTAGTGATCCTAGCTTTGCCGAGTCAAGTAGTAATCCTAGCTTTGCCTACACCTGTCGGCGGCGTAGTTTCACCTCTCCTCGAAGGGAGGGCAGCGCAGCTATATTATCGGGACAAGTTGAGCAATTGACGTTCAAAAAAATAAAAAAAAATCTTGAGCAATTGAATCCGTCGGTACTACGTTTATCCCTCTCAACCATAACCTAACCACGGCGGCTTTGAAAACGGGAGGGATCAGAATTAGGACGACTTGGAAGCTTCGCTCGTTGGATTCTTCTGTCAAGAGGCAACATTGGAATTGGAGGCCGGCCACATGATACTGATCATCGATTTGTGTGAATGCCAGAAGCCCCCCAGTCCCATGATTATATCAAACCTTAAACCAAATGCTAAACAAGTACAAGAGAGTACCTAATCTATTTTGTAGCATTTTCCAGGTACCATGTGGCTTGGACTTTGGACGTGATGGCCGGCTTGCAATTGCCAATTGCAACGGCGACAGAAGCATGGGGATGGGGGAAGGAACGCAGCGCAAGCAGGGGAAACGGTCAGGAGAGGAGCTCCTCTCCTTGCAGTCAGACAAGGATGGTGAGGTGTGACAGGCTGCCCACTTCCAAATCCAGCTGAAGTCTCACTCCACATACATGTGAGCGGTTTTAGTTTGGCCTTTTTTGGTTTATTGTTAGTGCTTCCAAATTACAACAACCTTGAAACCTCTTGACCACTTATTTATATATAGAAGGAAAAGAAAGAAACGTCGGAAATATTCGTTTGGGATATCCTTTGTAACGTGTGTGCGTGCATGCCAAATGCGAAAAGGAGGCATGTAGAAGAGGGTTCAATCATTCATTCACAAGTTTTGGGTCCATTGTCCCCCACCACCATGTGAAGAGAAGCAACAAACGTCCATCGTGTCTGCAGGCAGCACGCAGGTGGCACTGATTGGGAAGACGCTTGGCAGCACACACAGCTCATCCTCGCTCTTGTTTCGATTGGCATAGCACACTGTAGCAGCGAGCCTGTTTGGTTCACTTCTAAATTTTTGCCATGTCAAAGATTTAGCAAGCCAAAACTTAGGTAAAAAAACTTGCCATAGATTTGGTAAGCCAAATGTGAGAATTTGAAAGTTTTAATAGGCAACCAAATGCTACCCAAAATTATGGTTTGCCAAATCTTCGGTATGACAAATTTTAAATGTCAACCAATCAGATTCAGCATAGCACAAAAATATGACGCTGGGACACAGTGGTTCAAGTAAAAAAGTTTGCATGAGGTGGGTTTCTCGTAACTAGCTAGCTATCAAATCTTTTCACTGGACCGACCGACGTTCCACACGTAGCCATCTCGCTCTTGGGTTGCTGGCGTTGGTTGAAGACCAAATTACAATACTAACCTCACCGGAGACTTACCGATCGAGACGTCTTGGGTAATAGTTTGGCTTGCGAGGTAGTAGAACTAGGAGGAGAAGCAGCCGCCGCGTCTTGCAACACTGGACGACTACTGGAGCGTGCTTTAGCATCTTCCTAAATATATACTAATCAAATCAACTCCACGGTTGGGAAGTCGCCCCTCCCTCCCTACAATAATCTAATAAAAAAAATCATAATAGTAGTAGTAGCAGCAGCTTCCATCCATACGTTGCGTTTGTCCTCCAGCTTGGCACCCATGCCGTTGTAGGGCGCACACGGCAGAATGCGGTCCGGAGCCCCGTCCCGAAGCAAAACATCGGGTGCCATTGCCAAGCCGAGTCCAGCTCCAGCCACAGAGCGCGAGCAACCTATTCCATTCCAGCGACGCGGAGCGCGACCCGCGAGTGGTGCCGGGCCACCAAGCCGCACGGCACCACCGACAACCTGTCGTCCGGCCCACACCCGCTGCCGCGCGGGGCCCGCCTCGGCCCCCGGCCACCTAAACGCCGACCCAGCTGCACGCAACTTGGAAGCGCGCAACGCATAAACTCGGTCGCCTTCGCCTCCCCCTCGCGTCCCATTTCAACTTCTTGGCTTCCACTCCCCACCATTCCGAAGCTTCCACGCCATTCCGCCTGCTTTCTCTCTCCAGGCTCCGTCCGGCCAGATCCGCGCGCCCGCGCTCTGGTCGACGAGGCGGAGGCGGGTGCCGGCGTGCGTGGGTAGCTTCGGCGGGCGGGGAGGGTAGCAGCAGCAGCAGCAGCTTGCGCGCTGCTAATAGGCGGCTGGCTGCCATGGCGGTGGAGAAGACGCTGCCCGGCGCGAATGCGGGGAGGACCGTGCTCGTCACGGGCGGGGCGGGCTACATCGGCAGCCACGCCGTGCTGCAGCTCCTCCTCGCGGGCTTCCGCGCCGTCGTCGTCGACAACCTCAACAACTCCTCCGAGCTCGCCGTCCGACGCGTCGCCGCGCTCGCGGGGGACCACTCGCGCAACCTCTCCTTCCACAAGGTGACGACTCACGAGGCCACTACTCGCCTTCTTCTTCTTCCCCGTGGATCTCTCTCTCCCGTTCCCGCGCATTGTGACGCCCCCCCTAGATCTCCGCGGTGTCGTCGTGGGCCTAAATTGGCTGCGCCGCAGGGCATGCGGCCCCCCGTGTTTTTCCTTTTCGGGATTATATAATTTCACTGCCAGATTAGCTGTGATAACGCTGAGGTACTACTGATTTGGCAGGCGTCTCTTATGCTGTTTTTTTGTGTCGTGTTGGGTATGCCACAATCTGATTCTCTTGGCTTTTGGTCTTACTGCTATGGTTATTTGGGGAATCAATGGCAACAGTGTCACACACTCGTGTAATCAAACAAAATTTGTTTCACATTTATTACTGATGATTGCGAATTCATTTAGTGCTGCATTTGAGTTTTGTTTCTCCCATGTAAGCTCGCGAGACTGTTCTTTCTTATTCTTATAATATAAAATGAAGTGATGTGGGGACCTCCCCCACAGTTTTTGCCTTCAAAAAAAAAAAAAAAAATGCTTTGGTTGTTTTATTATGAGATTTCACAATTTGATTCTGCATTCTGGGGTATTCCTCCATTCCAAGTTATGTTGCTTCGATTTTTTTTGGGTGCCTTATGTTTACCTACAAATATAAAAAAAAAAATCAAAGCGACTTATAATTTGAAAGGGAAGTACTTTTTAAAATGATGGTATGCATTTATTGATATATGGTAAGGTTGTTTCCAACTTATTTACTACAAGTAGGAAACAATGCTTCCCATTGACCTTGTCATATAGATTGCCAATTATTGATGATGGTTTAATGGGAATTCAATGGAAACTAAAAATTATGATTATTCCTATAATGAATTTTCATAACATGGTGTTGCCTGATTGCCTCCTCCTTTTGTCAGACCATAATGCTAAGATTTCGATTCAAAGTTTCGCTGTAATGTGACCATCTGTGATCTGTTCCTTGTAAGCCATAGGATGCCAGATCTATCTTCTTGGCATTCTATTCAACTAGTTTTAGCTCCATCTGTCATAGTTTGCAGTTAAGTGCAGAGGGTGGTTGAAGACTAATGATTCTGCTCTGCTAGTTCCAGTTGGCAGCATTGCATGTTATTAGCTTTGAATTATTCGGACAGCTCATTGAATTGATCCTTGCCTGCATTGTTAGGTTTGTACAATTGGCATTAGTTTGGGGGTGGGTTGTGGTTGATCCACCCACGGTGGGACTGTGGGAGTTGTTGGCTAATTTAAACTAGATGACAGCTAGTCTTTTACTGCCGGGTTCTCCTTTCTTAAAGGATGAAACTATGCTGTTTCCCTAAAAGTTACTGTTTCCAGTTGTCAGCTATAAGATACTGATTCAATAAGTTTTTTTTTAAAAAAAATCCAGTAAACATTTGTGTAATAACACATTTTTTTACCAATTCACTTTCAAGAAACTTTTTTGACTTATGTCTGCATTAAGTGACAGTATGTGATTTTATTTCTTGGCTATTTGTATAATGATGGTTATTGACAAGGGTTTGCCTACCTATTATTAGAAATCTAAAGAACTTAAGTTTGGAAGAAGGCTGTGTTCTGCGTTGCCCTTTAAAACTGCATCTGTTCACCAGCTTATGCTTGGAGCTTTCTATTTTATTTTGATGTTCCTATTGTTCAATACGTTTCTATTACAGCAGTTCGCAAAGTGAATATTTTATGGTGCTTGTGTTTTACTCCCTCTGCTCCAAATTATAAGACATTTTGGTTTTTTCCTAGATACGAGCAACATACTTTCATTTGCATCCTGAGCAACCTACTTCGATGTTTTGTTTGTTACAAGCTAGGGTGTCCATGCCTGTCCATAGCAAAGTATGCTTGCTTACTTGAGAAATTCACATGAGCATCCCTGTTGTTAACTATTAACCTAATAATGAGTAAGGGTCTGGAATACATTGCTTTTTAACGCATTTGCCACTCTGTTTCAGCTCTGATGCAGTGTAGTTACTGCTCAAGTATTTAGCTGCTTTCATTGATTTTTCATGCAGGCAGAACGTACCCTCCTCTGCTGTTGTTCACTTCTTACAAGTTGGCATATGGTGTTTTACCATTTTACCACAAAAATATTCAAATTCTAACATTACTACCTTATTGGATTCTGCAGGTTGATCTCCGTGACAAGGGAGCACTGGAAACGGTTTTTGCTTCAACAAGGTAGAATCACCAGCTGTTCTCCTGTACTGGCTCTGTTCAATTTTCACATCATTATGAATTCCTTTTCCTATTTGCAAATTTGCATCTAGCATCTTCTTTATTATTAAACAATTTGCCCTTCAGATTTGATGCTGTTGTCCACTTCGCTGGATTGAAAGCTGTGGGCGAAAGTGTACAGAAGCCATTACTTTATTATGACAACAACGTCATTGGCACGATAAATCTTCTAGAAGTTATGTCTGCTCACGGTTGTAAGAAGGTATCTATCTTTTTTCCCACTATACTTCCACCAGAGTTAGTCCTTGAAGTTGCTACTAGATTTTTTTTTTTCTGATTTTGTCTGCAGTTATATGCTAGGTTTTTACTTTGATTTAACTATAGGATTGCTTATTAGGTCATTTTCTTGACTTATGTTTCAATTCTTTTGCACCCTGTGCGTTGAAGAATTAACTACTTGAGCTTGTATAAGTGATCTTCACATGCTTTGGTTGGGCTATCATTATTTTAATCGTTAGTGATCTTGACGTTAGGTTATACATATTACCATTGTGTGGAAGCTTTCAGTTGCTAATGCGTCTTAGTAGCTCATGTTATTATTGAGGTGTCAAGGGCCTGGGCGTCCAGCAATGGTGGCCCTTGCCTCCTCAACTCATAGCTTGAAGAAGGTAATGGTGGTGCCAGGGTTTTTGCCTGACTACCACAGCAGGGGGGTGAGATTGAGAGCAGCAAAGGATAGAGGTTAGGGATAACTTCTTGCTTAATTCATTCCTCACGGTTCCACTGATACAAATAGCGCCAGCTCTCCATTTAATGCTGGCCATTAACTCTCTAACCCTCCAATTACTCCTTAACTGCTATTAATAGCTAAAACATTCAGCCGCCTAATGCTGGCCATTAATCTCTAGGCCTCCTCAAGCTCCTGCTGCTGGGCATGCACGCCCTTGGGAGGTGCTTTGACTGTTCCTCATGTCTTGGGACAGCGGCTGTAGTGTCGCCCCCACATGACATGAGGTGTCATCTGTGTTCTGGTTAACTGTAGTTACTCTGAATGCATGGTGGACAGATACTAGTGTGGGCATTTCTTCAGAATCATTGGGCATAGAGCTGTTTTTTTTTTTCTTTTATTCAAGGTGAACATAGACAGGATGGTTAGGTTAGAATGAAATGTACATTGGGTCCCTAAACTTTCCACATATTCCCATCTGGGTCCATGAACTCTCAAGGGGATCATATAGGTACTCCAACTTCTCAAGTGGTTCATTCATATTATAAATTCAGGTCCAGGTCCATGATTGGGCATAGATTTGAACTTTGAATGAACCACTTGAAAAGTTGAAGGACCCAGGTGAGCAATTTGAGAGACCTAGATGAGAATACAGAAAAAGCTTAAGGACCCCCGGTGCATTTCACTCTTCTGTTTACTTCCCGTTGTGCAATAAAATCTCTTGGTATTTCTAGCTGCTTTAGTTTGCTTTAGTTTGCTTGTTTGTTATTCTAATCTAATTGGTAAATTGATCACTGGATGTGGAATGTCATAAATTAATAGTCACCCTACTTGCAAGATCTGACGCTGTCCTTCCTTGCCTCACCTTCTGCTCTGCCTCCCTCTTGATGTGTAACCGTGACTGCATCCAAGCCCATTTTTGGACGAGTGACGGTGGGCGTTCTCGACGTCATGCCCTTCTTGAAAGCGTCGCTGTTGGAGTTCGTCTAGGCCACGATGTTGCCTTCGGTTGTTGCTCTTCGCTTCTCGGCAACCAGTCTGTGTGGAGGGGGACCTTGCAGCGCGAAGTCGGAGCTGCTGCATTAGGAGATGTGGCTTGGCAACGATGACACGAAGCGAACCCCTTTCTTCGTCGACTGGAATGCTTCAGAGGTCCGGAAAACACCGGGGGCGGGGCAGAGGATCAAGATAGGAAGTCGGAGCTGCTCTTCGGTTTGAGTTTGGCAACGATGACTTGTTGCGGCCTCTCGCTTCGGGTCGTGTGTCTGTCTTCGCTAGATTCGTCTGGGTTCTGCCATGGGAAGTCGGAGCTGCTGGCTGCTTAGCAACCATGCTCGGCAACGATGACCCATGGCAGTTTTGTACTCTTCCGCGTCGCGTGGGTGGGTTTGCCCTTCGTGTGTCATGTGTTGACATCATGTTGGCTACCCTTCTTGTTCATAAATTTCTATCGTCTTAATTGAACGGCAGAGCTCCTGCCTTTGTTTCAAAAAAAAAAAAAAGGCCACCTCCATGCCCCGTGATGTTTCGGTTTTGGGTTTGGGGATTTTGGTGGCCACTGGTTGTAGAGGTATGGTTGGGGTGGTCGTGCACCCAGCAGTGGTGGTGGATGGTGGGCAGGCCAGCAAGGTGGCAGGGGCACTGACCAATGCGATGATGATGTAGGACAGTTTGGGGTTTGGGGATTTTGGTGGCTCTGGTTGTAGAGGGATGGATGGTTGGGGAGGAAGACTGGCAGTGGTGTGGGTGGTGAAGAAGACTTATCCGTTTTATCAGTTTCCTTCTCTCTGCTTTGATACTAGTAGGGTAGTAAACATCTCCAGGACACGGGAACCCCTGGGCACAGTTTTTGGTTTGATCATATTCAATGGTGTCAATATTGGTGCATATGGCATATACCTAGGGAGTATATACTTCTCCTTTTGATACTATTGATTAATTGTATTAACTGTATAATTATTTGCAGTTTTGCTTTAAGATACGTTTAAGTTGTAATGCTTTGAATTTGCAAATCGATTTGTCATACCAGACTCTGACACTGACATGTTATATCTCCTTTTGTTTTAAAATGTTTTAGTTGGTGTTCTCATCATCAGCTGCAGTTTATGGATCACCCAAAAACTCACCCTGCACAGAAGATTTTCCTCTGACTCCAAACAATCCATATGGCAAAACAAAGGTCTGCTGCCTCTTTTTCAATGTGAAAACAGTGCTGAAGTTTGTTAGCTCTCCATGTTGACTGAAAATATTCAAATGGTTGCAGCTTGTTGTTGAGGATATTTGCCGTGATATCTACCGTTCAGATCCTGAATGGAAGATCATTTTACTTAGGTACTTCAATCCAGTTGGTGCCCACCCTAGTGGATATCTTGGCGAGGACCCACGAGGAATTCCCAACAATCTTATGCCCTATGTTCAGCAAGTTGCGGTTGGTAGGAGGCCAGCTCTGACAGTTTTAGGAAATGACTATGCGACAAGAGATGGGACTGGGGTAATTCGGTTGCATATGATATGTTCAATTATCTTTTCTTTTGTATACCATTCAAATTGATTAATCTTATGCATTTGAAGGTGGGTGTTCCGAATAAAACTGTAAATTTTCTGTCAGAATGTAACCATCTGTGGTAGGCAAACAATTACTGACAAGAGTTCTAAGAACTGAGTGAAGTCATTCCTGCCTTAAAAAACTTGATTAGGTCTGCTTATACAACATGCTTCCTAGTGCTTCCTAGTGCATTGACCCAATAATTTACTTTTTTTTTTATCATGAATTGACTATTTTGCGTAGTTTTCACCTTTTCCTTTCTCTTTGGCACCCTGCTGTCTCTTTATAGTTTTTTCCTCTGTACTTTGTATCATTGCTATCTGACTTTTTTTTTATATATCTATAATATACCACAGTAGGGGAAATCTGGTACTGTATTTCCATTATGAAAAGAAGATTCATTGCTTTGAGATTTCCTTCTTTTCTATGTAAGCCACAAGCTTAACTTGAATTCTGGAACAATATATAACCTACAAAATCTTATCATTTGAATCATCTGACTGAAAATTTGAAAAATATTCTTACAATAGAAAATATGATACCCATGTGCTTCTTGAGTCAATTTATTTTTACATTGCTTAGAGTTAATGGTTTTGTAATAAGATATTTAGCTATATCATTTTGGCATCTGTGGTCCACATGTGTCATCTTTAATCAAACTATTGTTGTTTTTACAGGTCCGAGATTACATCCATGTGGTTGACCTTGCTGATGGACATATTGCTGCATTGCAGAAACTTTTTGAGAACTCTAGCATAGGTTAACACTTGACATCAAATGATTGTTGCGCTTTCCATCATTTCCTGTATATTTTAAAAATACTAGACCAACCTAGGACTAGGGAGGAACTAGGTGGCATTTATTAATTAAGAAGAAAATAAACTCCGAAATTTGCCTTGACGAGGACTTGAACCTGGATGGTTTGGCCATATATAACACCCCTGACCAACTGAGCTAGCTTAGCTTCCTATTCTTGTACTTATTTGAATGTGGTAACTCTTCTGTGTGTTGTATTTTCTATAGATCCACAAATTATATTTTGTTTCCCTAGGTTTGTTTAACACAAACGGTAGGCTCCTACAAGGCACAGAAATACATACAGTTTGGATAAAAATATTTTTTACAGCATGCATAACAGATGGGCTCATTTTATGCTATTTGCATTTGTTCACTTAAAATAAAACTTTTGGGAGACATGGGTATCTGTCCATATTTTCTGTTTGCCTCAAGTGCGAGGTGCCTGATTCATTTGCATTTATACTTTTGAATCTTGTTTTAAAATTTTATACTATTTGCAGGGTGTGAAGCATACAACCTTGGAACCGGAAGAGGTACATCTGTGCTGGAGATTGTTAAAGCATTCGAGAAGGCTTCTGGGAAGGTATACAAGATAAACAAAATTAGGCCTTGCACGGATGTTAAGCTTTCATTTAATGCTCACATCTTGTGATTTATAAGGACATATTTTTGCTACCCTGTAGAAAATCCCACTGATTTTTGGTGAAAGGCGCCCTGGTGATGCAGAGATTCTGTTTTCAGAGACTACTAAAGCAGAGATGGAGCTTAACTGGAAGTAAGTCATATAATAAGATATAATATGTTATCACAACAAAATGGCTTTATTGTATATTATATGATCGATGTTGTCTTCCTCTAGAGCAAAATACGGTATTGAAGAGATGTGTCGCGACCAATGGAACTGGGCCAGCAAGAATCCTTACGGCTATGAATCGCCTGACTCTACCAAGCAGAATGGTCACCAAACAAATGGATCTGCTGACTCCTCCAAGCAGAATGGCCACCGCACAAATGGTTCGACTGACTCACCCAAGCGGAACGGGCACTATGCCTATGGGTCTGCTGACTCACCCAAGCGGAACGGGCACTATGTTTATGGATCATCAGACTTCAAGCAGAATGGTAATGGCCACCTGCGCTGAGCAGAACTGTTTGACCTGTGAGCTCCCTGTACATTCGGTCGCGATGTGAGCTCCCTGTAAGGTCTATCGTGAACCCACTATCTGAGATTGATGTGGATCATTGGGTTGACAGGTCATACAGCATAGTCCTTGGCAGTGGAATTCCAGTTTGCTGTGGGTAAAGCCTATCTTCTGCGTTGGTGTCTGTTTTTTCCTTCTTTCAATTATGGTGTAGGAATGTGGTCATAGTGTATCAGCTGATTCTGTTCTTTCACTGCTAATTGAACTGCATTATGCTTCATTAAGTTGCTGATTACTGTTTAACGGGGGGAAGTTGCACCTGTGTACGATTATTTATTTGTACTCCTGTAAGGATGTAATATGTATGAAGGGAGAACTAGGCTCGCTGCAATAGCCCTGATGAATTCAG
The DNA here is from genome assembly GCA_015844335.1 of Chrysopogon serrulatus. Classification (NCBI taxonomy): domain Eukaryota; kingdom Viridiplantae; phylum Streptophyta; class Magnoliopsida; order Poales; family Poaceae; genus Chrysopogon; species Chrysopogon serrulatus. The sequence goes on from JADLZL010001331.1 coordinate 114,878, forward strand.
ATGCAATTTACTCCCAGATCGGACTGCTGTTTAATGTGAATGTAAATATGATGCCGCTGCAAACTTTGAGCAGATAAAGGTTGCCTTCTTTGGAACCAATTGTTATTTGTTCGCCAACCCTCTTTACCTGAACGTAGTCTGAACTCATGCATCATTTTTTACTTTAATTTCTATGCCGCGTTGGACGAATGCGTTGGACTTGCTCTGAATCATGTGTTGGGCCTTGCATGCGAACATTGCATTCTGTAACGGTGTGATGTGAAACATTTTCTTGCAGTTTGTATCGCGCGTTGTGCAGAGATCAAATCATAATCATAAAAGGAAAAAAAAGGGTGAAAGCTTCATGATTGCTTAAATTCCTGTGCTATGCCCCTCTTATTTTTAAGATTAAGTATTACAACAAAAGAGCCTGGGAGATTCAAGGTTAGTGCCATCAGTCAGGCGCCTAGCTTCTGGGGGACGACAGTTTGATTTCTATCCTTTCTTTAGCTCTAACCCTAAGAAAAGAACAATGCTTTGGCTTTAGCTAGATGGTGGTGGTGTACGATCCCGGTGGACACAGGAAAATTTTGGTTATTTCCTGTTGCCATCGGATTATCAGGGTATTGAGTTCTTTTTAGTCACACGAACATGTGGTGAAAATAATTTTTTTTATAAAGGAAAACGCTGATGATGTTCATGGTTAGAATAAAAAGGTAGCCGGTTTGTAACACTAATACAATATCCAAGAAACCACGTACAGTACATCGCATTATTTTTAAAATTTCCTGGATGCAAGTTATATTTCTTGTAATTTCAGTTTGAAATGGTATTGAAATCATCAATTGATTGAAAACGTTTTTGACTGAAAATTGATTGAAAACGTTGGGAGTGGCTATGGTTCTCTGCATTCTATCGTCGTCATAATCTGTAGGGAGTGGCGAAATAAAAAAGAGGCTTTTACATGTATGCTATTAAAAAAGATGGTAATCTCGTTTAAGGCACTCAAAAGTTCAATCTATCACCAGTGTCCAAGTTCGGAGAATTTTTCTCTCTCACACCATTCCGTCTATGCTCCGCTTATGTTTTTCGACGTTTAGGACCCCTGACATGTGGGTCCGGCCAGTGGAAATGTCCTAAATACCCCTGACATGTGGGCGAAGCAGTCAGGCCTCTTCTTCCCTGCAAGCGGAGCACGGGGGGCGCTAGTTGTTCTTCCCTGTGAGGCGCGCAGGCACAGAGGTGCTCAGCGCGTGGCCCAGCCACGGCCTGCGCTCGACGCAGGGCGCTCGGCGCGGCGCGGCATAGCCCGGCCTGCCCTCGGCGCGCGGACCGGCCACGGCCTGCGCTCGGTCCGACCAGCGCCCCGCGTCCGCCACGTGCCCGTCGCCGCGACGCCATCTTCTTCCGGAGCCGCCCCCGGCGCCCTCCGACGCCTCCCACGGCCGCCGCTAACGCCGCAAGGTGCGCGCCGCTGCTAGCGTGCCCACCGAAGCTCCCGCCCCTCCGAGATCGAGGCCGTCGCCCCATGACGCTGCGCCCAGGCAGCGCCACCAACCCCACGGCCTCCGCCTCCGAATCCGACACCGGCTCCCGCGCGGCGGCGCTCAGGCGCAGCGCGCAGACGCGGCGACGCGACGCGTGCGGGCAGCAGCGGACGCGGGCGGCGGCGCGGGCGCAGCACTTGGCGGCGGCGGCACGCGACGCGGCTGCGGTGGTGCGGGCGCGGGCGCGGACGCAGGCGGGCGGGCGCAGCCCGTTGCGAGGACGCGTCGGCGCGCGGGCCGGCGCGGACGCGGCTGCGGCGGCGCGCGCGCGAACGCGGCGGCGGAGCACCCGCGCCAGCAGGTCCAGCGAGAGCGCGCTCGAGGAGCAGCAGGCCGCTGCTGCTGGGAACCAGCTGCGCCGGGAAGCGCAGGACCTTCAGGCCGACGGCGGCGGCACGGAGTTCATCCATGGCGCCCTGCACTACATCGACTTCCTGCAGCAGGTACTAGGCATCACCAATGGCCAATCCGTTTATTTGTTTGGATCGCTCAATTGTGTGTTGTTTGGCCAGTCCGTCCGCGGCATCTCGTGGGGGAAGCACACGCTGGTGGTGCTCGACGTCGGCTGCGGCGTGGCCAGCTTCGGCGGCTACCTGTTCGAGCGCGACGTGGTGACCATGTTGTTCGCGCCCAAGGACGAGCACGAGGCGCAGGTGCAGACGGGCTCCAAGCGCCTGCCTTTCCCCAACAAGTCGCGTTCGCAGCTAGGAGCTAATGGAGTTTCTCTTCATCGATCCGCACGTGCAGCAATGACTTCCCTGACGAAATCCCTGTGCTGGGAGCTAGCTTCGATCAAGAAGGACCGGATGGATGACTGACAAATGGACCCCACCATAGGGATAAAATAGTCTTTTAACATGTCAGTTTAACACTGTTAGCATGGGAAACAGACGGAATGGCGTGAGAGAGAAAAATTCTCCGAACTTGAACACTGGTGATAGATTGAACTTTTGAGTAACTTGAGCGAGATTACCATCTTTTTTAATGGCACCAAAAGATTATGCAGATGGGCGAAGGTGCCAAAGCAATACTCAATAGAGGGCTAGCTAGTATATGATCACAAACCGCTTTTGGCAACTGATTTAGTCCGGCCTGCAGCCTCTAACAAATAGGATCTCTCTGTCATCAATTAATAGCAAATGGTTTTTTTTACAAAGAATAGCAAATGGTTGAAACTGATCTAGTGATAGCTCGAACACACTTCAGTTATTACTGCTGAAGCTGCAGCCTTAATTTGTTCAGCAAATTGTCTCAAACGGAACTCGTGAGAAATTGCAAATTCTTCTTTTGTATAAAATTGATCAAAGTTGAAAAAATATTGACCTTTTAGGAAGTGGGAACGTCCTATTTTTAGGATAGAGGGAATGTGTATATCTAGAAAAGTCAGAACAACTTATAATTTAATTTAAAATAGATAGAGTATCTAGCTACTAATATACTTTTGACAACCGGAAGAAGGCAGTACCATCTTTATACTTTACATCCCGCCCCAAGATAAGAACCACGCTTTAAGTTTTTTGCTTTAGCCTTTAGGAAAAGCACGGAAACAGGAGCTAATAAGCCAAAGTTTTGCGCTGAGCTCAACTATAACAAATGGAACCCATCGACTTGTTTTACAGGTTCGCCACGGCCTAGATAGCACTGGTAGAAATAAAGCTACTTCCATTCATCGTCAGTTCGTCTCTCTCGCGGACTCTCGCGCGCACTTTAAGGGCAGCATTTCTTCTATAATCTCGGACATGCCTGTAGCTGCCGAAGGAGGTATGCATTCACATTCTTTGTTTCTCATCAGCCGTGTTAAGTAAGAGTATTATAGTATTTTTTACTCCATCCAGCGAGTCACTATCATTTTTGACGTTAGGACATAAAAAGTATACCTTTCAGTATGTTTATTGAACTTTGGAAGATGATAAATCCTGGATTAGTTTGGAAAAATGGTTCACAATATTACTAGATACTTTAAGTATTTAACTGGTGTAGCTAATTAGCAGTCCAAAACAATGCATAGCCACATGAATATCTCAAGCAACCTCAACGTGCATCTAAGGAACAAGACATGATACTGTTCGCTGCAAAAGTGATTATGTCCTTTCTTCAAATGGCATGTTGTTCTTAGAGAACGCAACGTATAACAAAGGATTAGGAATAACACTAAATACTGCCATTACCCTTGCGATGCATGAACCATATCTACAAAATTTTATATTAGGAGGTAATCATTCTCCACGAGCTACCAAGATGCAATATAACTATCCTAACCCATTTTAGTGAAAATCTACTCTGTGCATTTTCAAAAATATAATGTAATATAATTTAGAATTCTATAGCTATGTCATAACACTATTTTGGTAAATAACATGATTCTATTTGACTAGAAAATATGTCTGTGTGTTACTACGGATCAGGCCTTACGTCAAGATTACCACTCTATATAGTCCTAAACATTATTTATTTTAAAACCAAGAATACAGTATAATGCAAGTTACAACATTGTTATTTCTTTCACACCATAAGTAATAGTAATATCAAACCAAGCCCCCGCACAGGGTTGAAGTAAAATATGGTTATAACCACTATTTACTCCAAAAAAATATAAAAGACTAGGAAGGTCATAGCCACATGGTCTGCATTAGCCTCCCCATCTTATGATATTGAGTTTTCTTCTCAAAGAATTATATGTGTACGTACTAGTATTACTTTACTATAACAAAACATGCTTATAATTATATATAAGGCTATCTGCACTCTTCGTCCTCTAAATTCATCCTCTAAAAAGTCTAGTCATCAAGATTCTCTCCTCTATACTCAATTCTTCCGCACCCATCCATCCTCTATATCATCCTCTATCTACTATAGGGTCCACTTGTCACTTTATCTAAATATATCTATGTGACATTTTGTTTTAAAGGATTTATTGAAACGAATTTAATGGTGCAATCGGAATTTAATTTGGATTTTTGGTTTGTGAGTTATAACATATTTTTGTTAGCTAGTGACAATAGTAGCAGTGGGCCCCACAGCAGCAGCAGCTTTCCTCCATCACTGCTGGAACAGCAGCAGCCAGGCCCACACCTGTAGCGTAGGCTCGCTACTGCCGCTAGATCTGGCGTTCAGGGGTCCGTCCGGTTGCTTAGCGCATTGCTTGGAGTACAGCGGTGCAGCATTTTTTTCCTATATATACTATAAAGGGATCGCTTTTCAGTACCCCAGTGCAGATAGCCTAAGACATGTCAAATATTTTAGTAAATGTTGACGGTCACTAATGTCAATTATAACCCATCAATTATCATCAAACTTGACATGAAATGAACCATAGAGCATAGGTATAGGGTTTTGATCTAACGAGTTCCACGAGTTTTGGTGAACCTATGTTTCTACAGGTACATACTGGAAAAGCTATCAAAGTTGACCAATATGACAGTATAAAAGTATCTCAAATGATGGATTAGAATGCACCATTGCAACGGGCTCGTCGAGACGATCGAAACGGACATATCATTTGCCATATTTGGAGTCCCGGACAAAAAGATATCGCACCTGCAAGCGGCACCTGCACAGGAAGAATCTAGAAGACACTAGAAACCACCCCGAGGAAGGTGGGGCCCACCTGTCACAGGGTGAGACCGGCCGGTCCCACCCCTGGACCGGTCGGTCTGGCATTTTGGCCATTTTGGCTTATCTTCGGCCCATGGGTTTCACCGCCTTTGAGGAAGAATCCCAGCCGCCCGCCGATGTCGGTTTGATCCAATGGCTCACGTTAATCGCTCGGGTCTATAAAAGCAGCCCCAGACCCCAGGGGGGAGACATCCCCTGAAACCCTAATTCATTATTCATTGGGATCCATTCGAGAGGCATCCCTTTGAGGATCATACTCTCATGGAGATCAACACACCAGGAAGATTAGGGCTAGACTCTTCAATGTAATAGTTTAGTATCTTGAGAGCTAGGGTTGAGAGGCTTCGTTCCGGATCTTGTCGTGGAGCCTTGGAGGTCTGGTATATCTCTGTATCTTATCTTTGCAAGACTTATGCTTTATTATAATTATCTTCTCTATTTACTTCTATGCCTTATTTGTATGATTAGTGTAGTTATTGCATCTTAGCATAAGATCTCCGCCTGTATTAGGTGCTCTAGTTATTACGTATGGCTAGAGTAGTAATCGATAGTGTAGACATGGTGTCTAGGCTATAGGTTACCTGAGGTTGCATCCAATTCTTACGGTTAGTTGTGGTAGCCCATAGTGGTGATAGCTCTATGTGGCCTTCGTATTCCACCACGTCGGAGTTGGTGTTTCGTAGAGCTTTTGGCAGCTTTCCCCAACTATTTCTTTCTCATCTATTCGAGAGTTGGAAAGGTACTGCTGCATCGAAGTGCTATTGTGTGTGCTATACTTACCCATACATTAGTTACATTCTAGTGTGAATTAGAATAGAACCCGAGTAATAGAGAAGTACATAGGAACCTTGAACTCTCCCGTTGGCCTCTCAAGTTAGTTGACTGACTATATATATATTATAGGATTCTCCTTTGTGTGTGACATTATGCATAACTCTTATCATTTACCACTTATCCCTACTTTAGTCTAGTTGGTGTACTAGTTAGTAGATACATGATGGAGAAGTATCAAACATCTTTAACCATTGTTTCCCAGTGGTAAAATATAAATAACGATACCTGGAATACTCCTGGGTAAAATGCTACAATGGTATTTGATCTATGCGCTTGCGGATACTATTTCTATATTCTAAATGGTGGCATGATTTAATACCACACCTCTTGGTGTTATTGCTGGGGATGACAACTTGGCTTTCTAGTAGCGATGCTATGCCCACAAGCATTTTTAGCGCCGTTACTAGAGATAACATAAAGAGGTGTCAACAAGCATTTTTGGCGCCGTTGCCGGAAAAACAATTGGCGTAAAGATTTTGATATTGATCTTGATGTCTGCTAACTTAGTGTCCCACTAGCTTTAGTAGGATTACCCCTGTGTTTGTTGAGTTGTGGAACAAGCAGGAAATCAATTGTTCAACCTTCTGGCGAAATTCTACAAGAACAAGACAAGGGAGACATTGAACCAAGGATGCCTGAACATTCATGATCCATCAACAATGGAGCCCTGCCATCTCACAGGTTTGTATAAACATAGATATTATTCTAACCCTGTGTAGATTGGGAAAAAAATCATCGTTACAAGAAGCTAAAGTTCATCACATGTGACGAATGACAACACAGCACTATTCACAAATTCCATTGTGAGTCATGGTAAGTATGATCAAGAAGGTGAGATAGTCTTGCTCATAGACTTTAAATTTGATGAGTGGTTATCTTCTTGCATCCCACTGCATGTTTGCTTTGAATAATCCATACATCTATTCTATCTCATATCAAATCCATAGCATGGTTAGTTCCTTGAACACATGCATAGCACTTGCATCTCTACTTAAAAATAAAAAAACATTCTCACCATGATCATGTTTTCATCTCTTTTGAGTAAATCTCTATGTGCTCTCATGCTACCTTTGTTTTCTATAGTATGCTTTGGTTTAGAAGTGCTCAACATACTTCTATAGGCTTTTTAAATTAAGCATGTTGCTTAGGTTAAAATGCCTTCCTTAGTCAAATTAGACATGGAGTCTGGTTTGATTATTGAACTCTTAGGTTAAAATGCCTTTCTTAGTCAAATTAGACATGGAGTCTGGTTTGATTATTGAACTAAAAAGTGCTTGTGTAGACATAGGTTATATTTGTTGGACTAACCCCTGCAGAAAGCTCACAAATACAATCTGGGTAAGTCCTGAGATGAACTCACATCAGAGATGAATCAAGGCTTGTGATGAAGTCCAATAGCTTTGCGCAAAAGAAGAACAACTCATCATTCATAGAAGAACTGTAAGTATCAAAGTTTATCTTTTACTGCAAAGTTACCTTTGCCTTGAGCCATGAAAGAATGTAGCAAACAAGAAAAAAAATATGATAAACAAAATCTATGCTAAAAGTAATCCTAAAATCATCTTTTCATTAGCGTAGATGAAAATGGACAGCAACCCATGTTTTAAATTTGTTGCAATCCTTCGGGTATGTGTCCACTAACATTTTTGCAGGAAAGAAAGAATAAATATCTATTCATGGTTTGAAATGAAAAGGAAGAAGAACAAGTGTATAGAAAGGACCAAGATGGAAAGAAATCAATTTCCACCATCTCAAGCATGTATGCATACAAGTCAAAGGAACATAAAGCAAGTTTGTGGTTGGTTAAGGAACACGATGTGGATCATTGACATGAAACTAGAGTGACCCTTACTCTATGTCTTCAAGTGAAGAAGGCAATGATAAGCATGATGCAACTTTCCCTATATGGGCCAAACCGATGCCTGCTCTTATCAGCATCTTCAAAGACACTCGAATGTCGACAGCAAAGACCAAGATGATGGATCCCACTACATCATAGTGTGCATCCCTATAACAATAAACATTAGTCATCAATGGTGGTATGTCGACAGTGTCTCCCAAGTTTATAAACAATCATGGACATAGGAGGACACCCACAAGTCATTGGAGATTGAAGCTCTAATGCAAATACTAATAGAGTTCTTTCCTCAATCATCTAGACGGCTGGTGCATCATCAAAGAAGAATAAACTTTCCACCCGCCATTAGAAGATAAAGAAAATCAAGGAGAAACTCGAGTTTGTAGCTCCAATGGACATCAACTCATCAACCCAAAACTAGTGAAGATCAAGAAAGGTTGATAGAAGAAAATGCAACCGTCTACATCCTTATCTCCTGGATCAGACGGTGCAAAATAGGTTAAGGTGAATATTGTCAACGATGAGCCTCGAACAATGAAACACTAAAAGAATCAAGTTAAGGTGAATATTGTCAACGATGAGCCTCGAACAACGAAACACTAAAGGAATCAATCTCAAAAGAATAAGATGGATGAACAAGAAGGATGAACATGTCCAACCTATATCAAGTCCAAAATCCTAATAAGATTAGCACAAGAAGGTGCAATCATCTAGTCCTTCATCTTCATCATCAAATGAGGCATTCATTCAAGAAACCTACAATGGAGAAGTCTAGTTCGGTAGACTTAAAACCACCGAACCTTCACCGAAAGGTAAGTCGGTAGTTATCCATATTTACTTCCTTGCATTGCATTAATTATTGTTTTAGCATATTTACTTTTCTGCACTAGCATTACATCAACAAAAGAAAAAAAATATATATATTCATTTTGCATCAAAAACTTAAAGCCCCATGTGACATCCCTGCAGTGCAAGCTAAAGGAGTGTTCACCGTGGTGGCCTAAAAATAAAATAAAAATTAGCATGCGTATTTCCTTTCTATTCAATAAAAAAATCCAAAAATAATCAATGAGCATCTTGCTGCACTGTATGCACTGTAACAACCTTTGAAAACCTCTCACAACAACCAGTCCATGAAACGGCTAACCACTAACTATTTATCCTAACCCGTTCCACGAGTTTTGGTGTTTTGTGAGATGTTTGCTGCAGGATAACTCTAAGAGCTAGTCCACCGAGAAATTATCATCTACATCACTCGAAGTACACCTTCCTAACACACAGCTAATCACTGTGTGGAGGAAGCAACTTTTTGTTGGATGAGATTGAGGTTCCCAGCTACACTTGCTCTTACAAGCATGAGCTCCTTCGTGAGGATTGCTCAGCTTCAATGCTCAATCACGGTAACAATCAGCTTGGGGGAAGGCATCCCTAGTGTTTATAGAAAAAAAGCCATCAAGAGAGCCAGCTTGGGGGAGACACAAGTCAACATCTACATTGTCTCCTTTATCCAGGTAAGTATCCTATACCTTGCTTCATATTGTCATACTCTATGCTTATCTTAATAACAACATGAGTTAGTAAAAAGGATTCACATGCTATAGAAGTTGTGTAAGTAAAATGAGTTCTTAAGATGATCTTTAAAATGACTTTGGGGACTAGCTTGCTCTTAAGTACCTAGTTTTTAGACTAAAGTTTTCTAGAGTTTTGGCTTCAATTGTTTTGACATGAAGATTTGCTCTGAGCCTAAAACTTGTGGGTTGCATATGCTTGAACTAAGTCTAGGTATTTGATTGATCTGATTGAGAAAGCCTGAGCTACTATCTATCTTGTTCTAAGTGACACTAGAGTTCTGGAGATTTATCTTTTAAAAAATACAAAAATATGATGAGTTCCTATATGACAAAGCTTACATTCCCACCAGAGCCAAAACATGATGAGATAGGCTAGTTAAACTTCCACATACATGCTGCTTGTCATGCATTGAGTTTTGTCAACCTTTATGACCATAGTGAGAAATTTGTCATGCTCTTGAATCAAGATCCACCTCCATATGCACTACTCTACACTAGAGTAGGTGCAACAACATGCCATTCTATATACATCCATTCTAAAAATATTTTTCTCCTACACTGGGAGAGAACACCAAAAACATTTCCATTAGGGTAGTCACCCAATAAATGCTCCAGTCCTTGTGCTATCTCTCCAAATCCATAAATGCCAAAAGGAGTGTCATGAGCTATGCAAAAAAATATTTGAAAGAAAAAAATAGAAGAGAAGGGAGATGGAAAAAAATAGACAAGTGTCCTAGTGCTAAAAACAATGGGTACTTAGATGCCCGACACCCTAAGAAAAAGAGAAAAAAAGATAGCTCATACCTCTGGTCAGTTTTCAAAATTCAAAGGAGAGATAGGCATTCAAGGAGCTGAGTAGAATTAGGTTCCACCATATATCCACCATATCAATCCACCTATACATCTTGATTCGACTGTATGACTTGTTTCTCTATGGATCCATTGTTTGACTTTACAACACATGCATTGCAAGTTTGCTCTTTCAAATTTTCTCCTTACCTATGAGCTCCATATAAACCTTAGTTATAGGATGAAAAGAAAGGCAACTATCATCACTGCCTTGGTGAGAATCCACAAATACCACATATATTGAGAGACTTGAGAGTGTCATACATGGGAAGCTCTGAGTTTTATTTGAAAACCTCTAAAAAACTCCAGAATGATAGTTGAGTGAAGAGCTTGAGACATAGTGCTTGGGCGGGATCTTTCTATTTGTCAAGTACTCAAGGCCCAAGGAAGAGCTGATAAGCCCCATAGTCAAAGGTAACATGAGTAAGTTTGAAAGTCAGCTCGGTTATTGCTTAAGCTTGGAGGAGATTTTTTTGTCTGAATGCAGATATACTTTTGAGGAGTTACATCGATGTTGTGACAATGCTCTAAGAATTACGAACATCTATATCTGTTTCTAAGTTTAGCTTTGCTAAGGGACTAGCAAAGGTTAAGCTTGGGGGAACTTGTTGATGGTCACTAATGTCAATTATAACCCATCAATTATCATCAAACTTGACATGAAATGAACCATAGAGCATAGGTATAGGGTTTTGATCTAACGAGTTCCACGAGTTTTGGTGAATCTATGTTTCTACAGGTACATACTAGAAACGCTATCAAAGTTGACCAATATGACAGTATAAAAGTATCTCAAATGATGGATTAGAATGCACCATTGCGACGGGCTTGTCGAGATGATCGAAACGGGCATATCATTTGCCATATTTGGAGTTTCGAACGAAAAGATATCGCATCTGCAAGCGGCACCTGCACAGGAAGAATCTAGAAGACACCAGAAACCACCCCGCGGAAGGTGGGGCCCACCTGTCACAGGGGGAGACCGGCCGGTCCCACCCCTAGACCGGTCGGTCTGGCATTTTGGCCATTTTGGCCCATCTTCGGCCCACGGGATCCACCGCCTTTGAGGAAGAATCTCAGCCGCCCGCCGATGTCGGTTTGATCCAAGGGCTCACGTTAATCGCTCGGGTCTATGAAAGCAGCCCCAGACCCCAGGGGAGAGACATCCCCTGAAACCCTAATTCACTATTCGTTGGGATCCATTAGAGAGGCATCCCTTTGAGGATCATACTCTCATGGAGATCAACACACCAGGGAGATTAGGGCTAGACTCTTCAATGTAATAGTTTGGTATCTTGAGAGCTAGGGTTGAGAGGCTTCGTTCCGAATCTTGTCGTGGAGCCTTGGAGGTCTGGTATATCTCTGTATCTTATCTTTGCAAGACTTATGCTTTAGTATAATTATCTTCTCTATTTACTTCTATGCCTTATTTGTATGATTAGTGTAGTTATTGCATCTTAGCATAGGATCTCCGCCTGTATTAGGTGTTGTAGTTATTACGTATGGCTAGAGTAGTAATCGATAGTGTAGACATGGTGTCTAGGCTATAGGTTACCTGAGGTTGCGTCCAATTCTTACGGTTAGTTGTGGTAGCCCATAGGGGTGACAGCTCTATGTGGCCTTCATATTCCACCACGTCGGAGTTGGTGTTTCGTAGAGCTTTTGGCAGCCTTCCCCAACTACTTCTTTCTCATCTATTCGAGAGTTGAAAAGGTACTGCTGCTTCGAAGTACTAGTGTGTGCTATACTTACCCATGCATTAGTTACATTCTAGTGTGAACTAGAATAGAACCCGAGTAATAGAGAAATACATAGGAACCTTGAACTCTCCCGTTGACATCTCAAGTTAGTTGACTAACTATACATATATTATAGGATTCTCCTTTGTGTGTGACATTATGCATAACTCTTATCATTTACCACTTACCTCTACTTTAGTCTAGTTGGTGTACTAGTTAGTAGATACATGATGGAGAAGTATCAAACATCTTTAACCATTGTTTCCCAGTGGTAAAATATAAATAACGATACCTGGAATACTACTGGATAAAATGCTATAATGGTATTTGATCTGTGCGCTTGTGGATACTATTTCTATATTCTAAATGGTGGCATGATTTAATACCACATCTCTTGGTGTTATTGCTGGGGATGACAACTTGGCTTTCTAGTAGCGATGCTATGCCCACAAACATTTTTAGCGCCGTTACTAGAGATAACATTAAGAGGTGTCAATAGTAAATATGTATAAAATTTTCTAAAGTAGCATTTTTTTATATATTATATTTCATGGATATTAATAGAATTATATGTTATGGAATTTTTTTTCATCCTCAAACTTTAAAAATAACTCATTTTATGTCATTGGTGTATTAAGTATCATGAACTGAATATTTTTATGATTTCTGAAACATAAATATATATTTGTAGCTTATGCATTATGTACTTGATTTGCAATAGAATATGTATGTTTGCTTTAGTTAGTTTTTAATAGATTAATGCCATCAGAAGTGGACAATTTAGATACAAATATGGGTAATCTATCTTTATTTTTTTTGTTATAACATATACTGGTAACTGAATTGTATATATATTAGAGAGGATTTTTTTTTTGTTTATATATAGTAATAGCAGAAGTGGTACTATAATGGTTGCTGCGTAATTAGATGCAAATTTAGGGGCTACTTAAGATTATGTTTCATAATGGCATAAGTGGGTAATTTAGATACATATTCATGGTTATTTTATATTGTTTTTTAATGACAAATATGGGCAATTGTATAGAAAAAAAGAATAAGTTCAATGACTATATTATGATTAATGATGATGTGTGCCTAATGAGTTGATGGTGATATCATTGTGTTTTTTCCTAACATTTTATAAGATTTATCTTTATTTTTAACACATCTCATTATAATATAGACTCCATTATATTAGTAATGTAATGTTATAATATGTATCCATGTCATTCTTCTATATGTATTTTGTTGAACCTCAAGCTTAAGTCATATAGGCTCATGTAGTCTCCTTTCAATGACATCATGAATCGATGTTTAAGGTAACTACTCACAATTTTTTTCATGAAGTCTTTATATATCTTGAAGTGAATTTTTAGTGTCACTGGTATATGTTATGTTAAGGAAACATTTTTCCAAGCTTAATAAACTATTAAAATAGATATTTATTTTAATGTATATATGTAAACATGGTCGACGTGGCACATAGCATTATGCTAAATTTTAATTTTTTGTGTATTTTAGAAACATAAATAGCATATTTTACTATTATTGAATATTTATACCTAGATTTAAAGGATATTTTATTTTATGTGTTATGTAGATATAGATTAAAAAAGAATTAATTTATATTATTTTTTATGACATATATGGATAATTTATATGCAAAATTGAGGGTTAATTTTGTAATGGAAGAGGTAGGTAATTTAAATAGAAATTCAGGGGCTAATTTGTGTATTTTTTTATAGTGGCAGTGGTGGCTAATTCTTTTTATATAAAGAAATGATCTATCATCACTAATACACCCTCCATCCCAAATTATAAGATGTTTGACTTTTTTGCTCTAAGTTTGACCACTCGTCTTATCAAAAATTTTTTGCATAATATCACTTTTTTTGTTGTGGCTTGCTTTATTAATAGAAGTTCTTCAAAATAACTTAAATTTGACCACATTTGCACAAATTTTTTGAATAAGACGAGTGGTCAAACTTGAGCCAAAAAAAAAGTCAAATGTTTTATAATTTGGGATGGAGGGAGTAATTATTAGTGATGATGATCATAGTTCACTAAGTTAGGCTAGATACTTCTAATGATTGTTAATTTTTTTAGGATTTATCTATTTTAGTTTTCTAACTCTAAAGCCTTAGTAAGGTAAGATATTGTAATCCATCGTCACTGCCTATGTGCAGTCTTTACCCTCTGACCATTAGACTCTTGCCCCTGGCTTGGGCCCTCTCTCCTTTCTCTTATTTGGATTGTCATCCATGCATGGTGATCTCATCAAGAAATTTTGCTTTCAACCATGAGGGTCTCATCTGATAAATACTCCTTAATAAATAAATTCTTAGATAGAGTTATCTTAAGTAAAACCTTTTTATGGTTGACCGATTTTATAGGGGATAAGGATCATTTATGTATGTTGTGTTAGGGAATAAGAATTCCATTAACGTATTTTGTCAGATGTGCATGCAGAGTCAGGACAGAGGTAGCTAAGAATCCACACTAAGAGAGATTGTAAAAGTGTGGCCATGAGCTCGCACAGGTAGCGAAGAAGACAAGACAATTGTTTTGCATTTTAGTTCTCCGGTCTGTCAAGCATATTATTGCTTAAGATTGTAACTCCGTTCTGATTTCTTTGAAAGGAAAATTTAACCCTAGAGCAATTGCGATGAATCGGTGGGGGATCAAAAATCCGTTAAAGGGAACCTCTGAACCAAAAGCTTTAGGCGAAGTACCTGTTCAAAAAGTGAACAAACCAGAAGTTTATAACCTATTGAACGTATGTTATTTTAGTTGTTCTAGATAAATAATTTTTATATGTCGAGAAATGATATATGACTAGATGTCTTAAAAAAACTATGTATATTAAAGTAAAATAACTTACGGTATGAAACAGAGGCCGACGCTTTATGGCGCGGGAGGACGGCTCACTACTACAGATTCGATTTGTAGCAACGGCCCTTTTTTTTTAGTAGTGGCGGTTTAATCATGAGGCGCCTCTACAGTTGGCGTGCACGGCACCCACCAGTTCAGCCGCCCCTACAAATCAGATAGTAGAGGCGGTTGAATTTAAAAACCGTCCCTACAAATGCCCATATTTGTAGGGGCGGTTTTATATATAACCGCCCCTACAAATGTATTTGTAGGGACGGTTTTATATAGAACCGTCCTTACAAATGATGACCATATACCACCTGGGGCCTCCCTTCTTCCTCCTTGGGCCAGTTACTGTTGCCCGAGAAGGAAGGAAGGGAGGCCTTGGGCTACCTCCCAAAAATTGCTCTTTTATGGGGGGGAGCTTTTGATTTTATTTCCTTTGGTGGAGGAGTTATAGAAGGTAAGTAAATGCTATTCCAATCATTATTTTGAGTTTTTATTGGTTAATTTAGGCTTAATTAGGGTTTACTTTTTCTCTCTCTTGTATGGTGCTTGACCATTTATGGTGCAAATTTTCAAGGTGTTAGGCATAATTAGATAGGGGAATAACATTGTGCCCTTATGTAGCATGGTTTTGTAAGATTAGAGTAAAGGATTAGGAACTTTTATGAATGTTTCATCCACATCTAGATCTAGATCTAGAACTAGGGTTTGTTTTTTTATTTTGTTTTTTATTAGCTTTTTTTAGCAAAGTAGAATTTAGTGTGCACGTGAAGGATGGTGGTTGAAATATTAATTAATGTTAATTTTTTATTGTAGTTGTTTATTATTATTTGTTTTGTTATTTCATTTTGGAAAGTAGAATTTAATTAGTGTCGTTTGAAGGATATTGGATACACTGTTATTTGTTGGTTATTAATTTTATTTAGAGTTGCTTATTATAATTAAGAAAGTGGCAATATATATTTATTTAAGTTGTTGTGGACAAATATATTCGTTTTCACCTTGTTATATATGCAGCATATAGCTATATTTGATAATCAGACTAATAAGAATGGTCTTCCATGAAATTGTGAATGATATTGGTTCTTTTATTATTTTGTGTAGTTGAAACATGGCAGCGTACTGGGAGTCTTGGATGTATGGTGCATTACGGTGGAAGCCAGGTTTCCATGATGAAGTGGATAAATTTCTTGATCTTTGCGGGAGAAGAATGCAATGTTGACACGAAGGATAATGAAATTATTTGTCCATGTCACGATTGCAAGAATCATATTGCATGGACGGATGTGAGTATAATCGAGCACATTTGATTATGAGAGGATTTGTTAAGAACTATATAGTGTGGATTCATCATGGTGAAACAATGCCTAACGTTGATTCACCTGAAGGAGTGGCAAACCACAATTGCCCAGACCGATTTGTACAAGATATCGAATTTCTTGACCAATATGTAGCAGAGCTGGATGCAGAAATGGATGACAATGACCATGAGCAAGGTGGTGGTGCTGGTGGTGGTTGGGCTGGTAATTACGAAGCTGGTGGCCACACTGATGCTCGTGGACGTGTTGGTGATAAAGAAGATGGAGGTGGACGTGTTGGTGATGAAGGTGATGGTGATTTTTTAGAGGAAATGCTTCTTGCTATTGGACCTGAGATTATTCTAAAGAGCGCGAAAGGTCTAGAAAATTTTGAAAAGGTGAAGAAAGCATCGAAGGAGACTTTGTATGATGTTGAAAAGGGTTGTCCGACACACTGGACAGTGCTACGTTTTGTGCTTGAGTTGCTCATCCTGAAGGCAAAGTATGGTTGGTCAAACTGTAGTTTCAATGATCTGTTGCGTCTCCTATCATGGTTACTGCCACAGCCTAACTTAGTACCCTCCAACACTTACCAAGCAAAGAAGGTAATAAGTCCATTGACAATGGGGGTTGAAAAAATCCATGCATGCCCAAACCATTGTATCCTTTTTCGTGGTGATATGTTCAAATCACTAGATAAATGTCCTCGATGTGGGGCCAGTCAATACAAGAACAACAACCTTTTTAATGAAGAAGAAGCCTCCACGGGGAACAAGAGGAAGAAGGGTGGAAAAAAGGTGGTAAATGATTCCCAACCCCCAGAGGACACTCCATTAGGCAGCGATGCAAAGCAGAGACGAGTTCCAGCTTTGGTAATGTGGTACCTGCCAGTAGTCGACCGATTGAGGTGTATGTTCTTAAACCCTAAAGAAGCTGCACTTATGACATGGTGGGATGATGAACGCCAGGTGGTTGATGGTAAGATTGGACACCCAGTTGATGGTACCCAATGGCAGCGCTTTGATGCGAAATACCCTGAATTTAGTAAAGATCCGAGGAATGTACGATTTGGCTTGAGCACTGATGGAATGAATCCTTTTAATGAGAGGACAAGCGAGCACAGTACTTGGCCAGTTATCTTAACCATGTACAACATCCCAACATATTTATGTCAAAAGAGAAAGTACCTTCTTCTCACTATTCTCATTCAAGGTCCCAAACAACCGGGCATTGACATAGATGTTTTTCTTGAGCCTTTGATGCAAGAAATGGAGAGGCTATGGAGGTATGGGGAGCCTATGTACGATGCATTCAGAAAGGAGGACTTCATTTGTAGAGCCATTATATTTGTCACTACCAATGATTATCCGGCGTTGTTTGCTTTGTCGGGATAGATCAAAGGGAAGACAGGATGCTTAGTTTGCTTGGATGGTACTACATGGGTGTACCTAGATGCTTCTAAGAAAACAGTGTACCTACGATATCGCCGCTTCTTGAAGCCAACTCACAGATACCACAGCAAGATGTTCTTCAGATTCTATGACAACAAACCAGAAATTGAACCCGCTCCGGTGAGACATCAAAATGGGCAACATGTGTTTGAAATGGTTAAAAACATACATGTCACCTTTGGAAAGAAGAATGCGGATGGGACGAAGAGAGATAGAAGCACACCTCCTATCCCGGGTGTTCCCTTTAAGAAATAGTCGATCTTCTTTAAGTATTTGCCATATTGGCCGGGCTTAGAGGTTCCCCATGCTATTGATTTGATGCACCTACAGAAGAATGTCTTTGAGAGTCTCATTGCTACCTTGATGGACACCGGGAAGACAAAAGATTGTCTCAAATCACGAAAAGACATGGTGCAGCTCAATGTGAAGCCAGAGCTTCACCCGGTACCTCAGGATAATGGAAAGTACCTCCTTCCTGCAGCCAGCTTCAACCTTACCCCAGACGAGAAGAGGGCAATCTGTAATTTCTTGAGGTCCGTCAAAGTTCCCACTAGGTTTTTAGCTAATGTGAAGAGGCTAGTGTCGATGAAGGACTTGTCAATAACACGCTTCAAAGCTCATGACTGTCATGTGATGCTCACAGTGTTCTTACCTATTGCAATCAGGGCAATAAAGCTAGAGTTCTTAAAAATGGCCATCACCCGCATGTGTTATTTTTTTTAAAGATCTCACAGAAGACAATCGATGAAAAAGAACTTCATGACCTACATGATTTTGTGGTAGAGACCCAAAACCAACTAGAGATGTGTTTACCTCCTGCTTTTTTTGCTATAATGCCACATCTCATGATTCACATGGTGCATCAGATACAGGCACTAGGCCTTTCTTACCTCCATGAAATGTGGTCCTATGAGTGGTTCATGTCTGTTCTTAACCGATATGTGCATAATCGAGCATGCCCAGAGGGCTCCATGATAGAGGGTTACAATACAGAAGAAGTCGTCGAGTGTTGTCAGGAGTACCTTAAAGTTCAGAGAGGGATCGATCAACCCATTTTCCGGCACAAGGGTAGGCTCACTGGAAAGGGCACAAAGGGGAGAAAACAGTTCATCGATACAGATTTCATCGAAGTGGGTCGAGCACATTATAGTGTCATGCAGAGTACACAACTGATGCAGCCATATATCAACGAACACATGGGTCTAATAAGGGCTGAGAGTAATGGTCGCACAAGTAAGAGTGGGTCATGAGACAACACAAGCAACGCTTCACAACATGGTTGAAGGACCACCAAAATCTTCCAAGTGGAGATACCAAAGATGAAGTTACCATCCGAAGGTTGGCTGCGGGGCCATCAAGACAAGTGACATCATGGCAAGCTTACAACATAAATGGTTACACATATTATACCCATGCAAAGGATAGTAAATGTGTGAACCAAAATAGCGGGGTTAGAATCGAAGCTCTTGATGGAATGGAGCAAAAGATCACATTCTTTGGCATCATTGATGATATATGGGAACTTGACTATGGTACGGGTCTAGAGATAGATTTGTTTCGATGTCGCTGGATCAAACAACACCAAATCAACGAGATTGGATTGACAGTCGTGGACCTAGACAATCTAGGCTACCAAGATGACCCTTGGGTTCTAGCTTCTCGTGTTGCTCAAGTTTTCTATCTACCTGACCCAAAAAGTAACCTCCCCCCAAAGAAGAAGACAAAGCATGTGGTTGTCTCCAGGAAACAAAGTATTGTTGGATTTGATGGCGACGAGAATTTTGATGAATACAATAATGGCCCTGAGATGGAACTATTCATGGACTTCCCTAAAAAGATTAGTGTTGTTGAAAAGAATCTACCCAAAGACATATTGCCCTGGCTACGAAAAGATGTCAAGGGTAAAGTTCTGGCGGGCTAGTATGTGCATGTGTGTGTGAGAAATTTGATGTACGTGTGTGTGTGAGAACTTTGATGTATGTGTGTGAGAAATTTGATGTATGTGTGTGAGAAATTTTATGTACGTGTGTGTGAGAACTTTGATGTATATGTGAGAAATTTGATGTATGTGTGTGAGAAATTTTATGTACGTGTGTGTGAGAAATTTGATGTATGTGTGTGAGAAATTTAATGTACGTGTGTGATACTATCTATGTATTTGTGCGTGGGACC
This sequence comes from Chrysopogon serrulatus, assembly GCA_015844335.1. NCBI lineage: Eukaryota > Viridiplantae > Streptophyta > Magnoliopsida > Poales > Poaceae > Chrysopogon > Chrysopogon serrulatus. The sequence continues at coordinate 134,668 of JADLZL010001331.1, forward strand.
TTCGATGCATTTGTGTGGGATTTCTATGTATTTGTGAGTTAGACCTTTGTGCAATCTATGTATTTATGAAGGAACATGTATTTATTTATATCATGCAGCCGTGCAATTGATTTATGAACAACGTGCCGTAAAAAATGTAAAAATAAAGTGGTAGGTAATTCTGAAATTAGGGAGCCATTTGTAGGGGCCAAATGATTTGTAGCCACGGGTGAATTTAGAAACCGCCCCTACAAATCGCTCCAGTATATATACTACACGCATGGGGATGCCCATTATTTTGCTAAGTGTTGGGCGCCTTCTTCCTCTTTGACGCCGTCGCTGCCCAAATTGGTACCCGCCGCCGCCGCCGCCACCGGCGTCCGGCCCGCCTCCGTGCGCCACGGCCGTTCTCAGATCTTGTCGCCCGGTGGTGGTAGGGAACCTGCCCTCGCCGCCCATTTGCTCCCTCCCAATCCCAGCCGCTCTGCTCGAAAGCTCCTGCGCTCGCCGCCCATCTGCTCCCTCCAAACCGCGCCCCCTCGCTCGTGCTCGTTTGGGAGGAAGCCCCTTCCGCTCACGACTCAAACTAATCGGGTCCCCTTCCCCAGGCCCCACGCGCGATGAGATCTGGCGGCGGCGGCCCACCACTGGCTCTCTCGTCGAGATCCACCAGCGGCGGCCATTTATCAACTCTCTGGACGAGATTCGCTAGCGGCGGCCTCCCACCGCTAGCACGCACGACCGGAGCCGCCCGGCGGCGGCCCTTACCACGCTCGCGAAACAAGCTTGACCGGTGACGGCCGGCCACCCCGCTCGGCGACGAGCTCGACCGGCGACGACCCCCCCCCCCGTGGAGAAGGCTTGGTGCCCCCTGCTGTGCGCCTTAGATGACCTGCGTTGCAGCTGCAGGCTTCCTGGTATTCGTTGCTCTCTGCTGCTCCCTCCTCCCTTGCAGAACCTCCTTGCCCTTTTGTTCTATTGAGTAAATGGCCCCGCTGCTTTGAATAACCAAAGTAAAGCACAATATCGACCTACTTTACTCTGATCGAACCCACTCTGATTCAATCTAAAATCATTTATCGGCCACCGCTGCTTTTGTCTTTGAACTGTAGTTCAGGCCAGTATCTAGAATGATTGAAAGAAATTGGTAAGTCTATTTGTAGGACACAACTAGCTTTGATTTTAGGCCAGTATTTTGCTTGTAATCATCTAATCAACAAAATTACGACATGCAGTTAGCTTCTGTAGCAGTGTAGTGGATCTCTTTGTGCCTGAACAATGTAGTTCAGATTTTTTCTAAAAAATGATAGTTGAACGGAATGGGCAGTCTAGTGGATCTCTCTTTGCCAGAATCCCTATATCCTTTTAGGAATTCAAGCTCTGGCTATTCGTAGTAGCATACTCAGATCAGTATGTTGTCATGGCTCTAGATGGAGAAGGCCGCAGCAACATTCAGAACTTTAGATTTCCGGAAGGAACACATGACTTGGTACAACGTCTCGCTCTCAAGCAACTTGGAGACTCGTTCAGACGTTGGAAGTCGGAACTCAACATCAAGTATGTCCAACATGACTTAACTCCCTTCAACGAGTTTGGCAAGATAACTCCTGGACAATGGGCTGACTTTGTGGCCCAGAAGAGTACACCAGAAGCGAAAGCCCTCAGTGCCCGTAACTCTGAACTAGCAAAGAAGAACATGCACCCTCATCATCTAGGTTCGAGTGGGTACTATGGCAAGGAAGAGCAATTTAGGAAGATAGAGGAAGATGCCGCCGCATCGGGGGCATACAACTTGCAGGGCTTGAAGAAGCGAACAAGGAACTGGATCCTTTCAAGGAACAAGGAAGCATCTACAGCGCTAAAATTTGATAAGCCAGAGACAGAACGAGCAGTGTCACAAATACTGAAACTTGGTGAGGACAAATAGAAGGGCTCGTTCAAACCTTCCAGAGAGAGAGAGATGAACTTAGCGTGGCCTTGGGAAACCCTGAGCACCCAGGTCGTGTCAGAGGGTTAGGGAAAAGAATGATATGGAAATATGGCTTCGAAGAGGATAGAGACATATATAAGAAGCATGGCAGAGATCGACAGAATAATCTTGAGCTCCAAGTGAAGGCTTTAGTTGCGAAGGCACTGGAAGAACAAGGATTGTCTACGGAGCCACGTACAATAATGGCACCACCAGGACAATTGGCATTGATCAACAGCCCTCCAGAAGTTCCTAGTAGCCAAGGGTCGACTACGGCCACAACACCAGTTGATCTCATACGGGAACCAACTCAGTGCACATTAGTGGTCCTCGTCGGTAGGCAAAACATAATGACAGAGGTGGCAAGCACATCCTCCGGGCGGCTTACATCACCATAGTAGGATCCCACAAGATTATACTAGGGTCGAGGTCCATACTGTGAAACCTAAATACAACCGGTGCAAGATAGACTACCCAACTCCTGAGGGACTGCAGTACCTTGGAGAAGTAGTAAACCAATTCATCCTCTGGCACAAAAAGGATATTGTATTGGCTACTTGTCCGCCGCCTGTTGAACATTTGGAGGGAGTGTGTGAGGAGGGGGAGATACATACACCACCTCGTGACCACAACTTGTTTGAGATGCCACACTATTCCCCGCCTCCAATTGACAACTTGGCTGACATACCACAATCTTCCCCGCCTCCTAACGAGCCCTTGCCTGAAATGCCACAACCCCTTCCCAGCCTCCAAGCAAGCCCGTGCCTGTTATGCCACAGTGTGCCCCTCCTCATATCCAGGACACGTGTAATGAGATGCCACATACTTCATTACAAGCAGAGCCAATACTTGATCATGTACAAGGTGCCGACAAGGAATGAGAAATAGGAAAGAAGCATCTAATCCATGAGAAGCCAGCTTTTGAGACGATGAAAGGCATCACGTCGTCGGCCAAGTGGTATGCACATGACCAGTTCAAGCCGGAGAACCAAGTCAAAGAAGTCCCACGATCTGAGCCGGCCGTTACTAGCAAAAGGCAACGCATACCAAACAATCAACAGACTAAGAAAAAGACTTCCAAGTATCTAAATGTAGAAGCTATCACATGGTCAAAAGATTGCCCAAAACATTACAAAAGAGGCAAGCTATTTCTACCAAATCGGGTCATGCAGAACCTACCACTAGGAATGAAAAGGTTCCATGATTGGTACTTGCGTGCTCAAGAAACAAAAATAAATCTCATAGAAGCTTGCTTCCCACCCAAGACATTTGGGGGCCCAAAGGGAAAAATTGCATTTGACTTCGCTGATGTCCAGACAATGTTCCACCTCGGAGAAATGGAAGCCAATCTAATTCGCACGTGGTGCTTGAAAGTCCTTGTCCTGTTTCATTATAATCTTTGCATTTTGTTATAACTAACCAAGGTCATGATTTGTAGAATGCAAGTGCACATTGCTAAACAAGTGTCAACTATGCGTACTGGGTACTTAGACCCTCAATTAGTAGCACAAGACAGGTTTACTTACCCTAAGGAGTGGGAGTTGGATGGCAAAGAACTTGCCGCTGGAAATACCATCGAGGAGAAAGAGAAGATCCGCCAAGAAGCAATAGGAGACGCCGGGCTCAAGGTTTCGGCATACATTGCAAGTGCTTTTGATAGACTGCAGAATCTAGATACAATATGGATACCATACCACTTCGAGTGAGTACAACTATTTCCTTTCTGCTTTAAGAATATAACACATTTTTGATTGATTTAGATGAGCTTAACTGTTTCTATGATTGAAATCATGCAGCAATCATTGGATTAGTATAGACGTCGATGTTGGGCACAGCATGGCGTGGGTCTTCGATTCAACAGACAAGGATGAGAACACATATAAAGACTTCATAGCAATCCTTAAAACGTATAAGTTCATATGGTTCTCTACAATTGTAGCGTTCACTTTTGGATACTAACTTTTATGTACTTATTCATTGGCTATATTCACTTGTGCAGGGCATTCAGGTACGACGTTAACAAACGCCATGGGAGGCATCATCCAACAAGGAAGGATAATCTATGTGTCAAAACAAAGTGGCCAGTAAGTGTAACTACCTTTAGTCCTTCCATTAGTTTTGTGTCGAAAGCATTACCTGAGATTCTTGTATTTAAAACCTAGTGTCACAAGCAGAAGATTGGGAGTGTACACTGTGGATATTATGTCTGCACTTTCATTGGTGAAAACGGTCCATACAGGAGACACCCTAACATAGTATATTTTAAATGCTTCACTTGTAGTACAACCATTTGATTCAAAGATATGCCTATGATATGAAATACTAAATGTACAATTGTTCATACAGTGGCCGGAAGAGAAAGAAATGAGTAGGACACCGATTGATGATGACAACCTCTTGGAACTTGTGGGCGACCTATACAACTTCATAATGGATCAGATTATACATGTAAAGGGATCGTACCATGACCCAAAGTCTGACTTAGGAAGTAATCCTCAGTACCAACATCTTCGCGAGTGGAAAAGGCTAAGCTTAGGTCGTTGATTCCTTTTGTGAATGTAATGCGACTTGTATCATACGACTTGTGAATGCTGTCGGACTTGTGAAATTATTGAATATTAATAGTTTCAGAACATATGTCATGGTTTGGATGTTGTTGGACTTATCAATTAATTGTTTCTGTGTGGTTTGAATGATTTCCTATATGTATATATACTGTTCTGGTCGATTTGGGTACAGCCTGAGTTTAGCTTTTTTTTTTTTGGGAAAAGTATTGTAGGGGCGGTTTTATCTTCAACCGTCACTACAAATATATTTGTAGTGACGGATGAAGTTACTAACCGTCTCAACAAATCACATTTGTAGGGGCGGTTAAACTCCAAAACCGTCTCTACAAATGCATTAGTAGGGGCGGTTCTATTTAAAACCGTCTCTACAAATGGTATTTGTAGGGGCGGTTATTTAACCGTCCCTACAAATCGTGGATTTCTAGCTATGGTTGCGTAGGGGCGGTTGGAGAAACCGTCTCTACAAATCATCACCAACCGTCTCTACAGAGCTTTAGTGCAGTAGTGGCCACCAAAGGACGTGGATGACTTGAATTGGAAGGCAGAGAGGTTCATTAGAGAAAGGAAGCTGTGGTTCCAACGGAAGAAGGACAGCAACAACGAGCAGTTACCGGCTGACAATCCTTATGAGCAGTTACCCGCTACTCTGTTTGACATTCCTTCCGAGCGGGCCCCCATCGAGCGGCCTCGAGCGTGGAAGGTAATTTCCTATTGCTACTACTAGCCACTAGCTAAATACATACACATTCAATATAATAATCCTTTTGATTCTAGAAAAAATATTCATTTTATTTCTCAGTCTTTTCTTCAAGTTTAAGTTCATGAGTCGATAGTTTAAATTCATTACTTATTACGTTTCAAAAAAAAAAAAAACTGTTACTTATCATCCTTTATTCAATCCGTACTTTTTTGAATAGATATATACCTAGCAAAGCACACACATTTCCTGATGAGCTAGCCTAGACTTATATCCTTTGTTACTGATTATTTTTAATTATTTATTATTAAATTTTTCTTTATATATTCCTAGAATAGTAATCAAAACAAATTGCCATGTTAAAAGGTCCTAATATGACAAAAGGGGTGTTAGAGGCACTACTACAGTTTCTTAACGGTGATAATCAAATCTTATTAACCGTGGTGGTTTTTAACCGCCATGGTAAATTGAGTCTAGAAAACCAAAAACCCCAAAAATATTGCAACTCGAAGAAATTGAGACCTCACATTCAACACTAGCAAGTCCTACCACTATTCTATTTACTCTATCATATCTATATATAATACGCTATCTTTTTATATTAATATTTCATAATCTTATATTACATATTTTAGCTACTAAATGAACTCAAATGAAAAAACTTTTAACTATAAAGTTTTAAATCTTGTCAAGTACTACAACTTTAGTATAGATTGTATCTCCATAGGAGGTAGTTTGAAAAATTCAAAAAAAATTAAATTTTAATACATGTGAAGTTCCAACACATATTTGAAACTATAAAATACTTTAAATCAAAAACTTGTCAACATCAAAGATGTAACTCAGATGGGCCACTATAACTTTGGTATTAACTATGTGAATATTTGGGATCATTTAGGAAATAAAAAATTTAAATTTTAAAATCTATAACATTCAAATACATATTCGGGACTTTAAACATCTTCAAATCAAAAACTTTTCAACTACAAAATTGTAGATTCTATTGAATACTATAACTTTTGTATAGACCATGTCAACATTCGAGATCATTTGATAATTTTAAATTTCAAAATTTGCACACTTACAATAATATTTTAGGACCCTAAACAGTTTCAATTTTAAAAAAAATTAACTACAAAGTTGTAGATCTCGTCGAGAGCTACAATTTTGATATAAAGCTTATCCTTATCTGATTTCGTTACGAATTTTTCTGTTTGCAACCCTTAACCATGGCAGTTGCCTTAAAAGCAACCTTCACGGTTGGATTTGTGACCGCCACGGTTAATAAAAGGGCACCGCCTCGCAAAATCATTTCTGTACTAGTGGGGTTGAGGGGAGGTGATTAAAATTTCTACAAAGACATTAAAGCAAGTTGAAAGGCAAGCCACTTACCAATACAACTAGTTGCCATAGTCTCTAATTCACACACAAGGCTAAGTCTCTATCTAAGTAATTAGAGGGCTAGCTACACTAGTGAGCAAGAAAGGTACCTAACAACTAGTATACAAGTAAGCTAGGAAGGTAACCGCAAGAAATAAATCGAGTAATGCAAACCGTGCCTTGTGAATCCCAATCACCAGGATGATCACAGTGTGGGGACCAAGATAACCAATATCAAACAATCACATGCCGACAAGCTAGTCCCATTGTGAAGGCTGATTTAGTTGGTGGTTTGTGAGCTAATACGCATCACACACAGCCCAACACTTGGGCACCGCAAGAACCAACACAAGATATGGGCACTTAACTTCACGAGCAATCCACTAGAGGTGCTTTTGGTGCTCCATCGGGGAATAAGCCCAATAACTCCTTACAAAGAATCCACTAGTGTGGCCAGAGATAATTACCAACTCCGCCAAGAACACCGCTGCTGCTCCAGGCCATCTAGGTGGCGGCACCACCAAGAGTAACAAGAAATCTCATAGTGAGCATAATCATTAGTGCTACTAGATGCTCAAACACAGCAAATGTACTAAGATCTTTCTCAATCTCACTTTGGGTGCACAATGAAGCAAGAAGATGAGTGGGAGGTGTGGGAGTATGCACAAGGTGTATCAATCAGTTAGAGAGCCAAGAGAGCAAGCAAGAGTTGGCCACCACGTTTTTATAGAGATCCCAAAGCTTAACTAGTTGTTATTCCCCAATCCCACCTGTCATGGGGACATCAGACGCTCAGGGCCGAGCCTCGGATGCTGCCTGAACATCCAGTGTGTCATGTGTCAGTGCGTTGGGAGTCGACCATTTCAAACTAGCCATTGCCGCCAATAGCTCTTCTCTCCGTTAGCCCTGTTCGGCTGCCAATAAGCCGGCTGCTTCCGGCTGCTTGCACAGTGCCGGACAGAGAGAGTGAAGCAGCCGAAGTAGCCGGAAGTAGCCGGCTTCTTGAGCAGCCGAACACGTAGAGAGTCTGATGCCACATCAAACGCACCAGACTCCCAACATCCAATGCAATGCAGAGAGCTCCTAGAGCCGTCCAATTTACATCGGACGCTTCCGACGATCCACACAGGACACTCCACAGCGTCTGATGTGCAGAGACTCACTCAATCTCTTGGTGAACAGTGCTACCGTTGCGTTTGGTGCACTTTTGTGCTAGCGTCCGATGCATCTGCGAGACTTCTGCTGCCTTGGATTCTGCCACCGGACGCTAAGGCCCAACGTTCGGGACGACATACGCCGCCAGCGTCCAATGCAGCTAGAGCCTCTTCTTCTCTTCTTTTTTCGCAACTCTTGTGTAAATGTGCTAGCTACAAGCTATTCCTATACTTGTGCATAGTGAGTTAATATTTTCATAAACATTTTCAAGGGTTGTTAGCACTCACTAAGTCCTAATACAAATGCATGGTATTCAATCACCTAGTGGCACTTAGACAGTGGCGGAGCTCGATCATAAATTTTGATGCCTAGGGCCATTGCTACAAGAGCACCTAAGCAATCATTGCATATCCGCATATAGATATGCCATAGAAGTGAATGATATAATGCATGATTTAAAACATATACAAAAATTAATTATACAACAAACAGGCTAGAATGTTAAATATCTAACTAAAACAATTTAATTTGGTCGATCTTCGCCTCAAATCCTATCCCAATCATTTATTACTATAAAGCTATATCTACAGTGGCCACGTCATCTGAAATTTACATCCGTTAGATCATGTGGCCTCGATTTCATCTATCCATCAACTATGAAGCATCACCACTGATCTCAGCCTCACACGGACTCTCCTTTTTCATATGACCATAAACTGAAACTGAAGCACGGCACCCATGGAGCTCTCCCAACCCTGCGTACACAGTACAATTGAGACGCTCACAATATACACGCACACTCATCTCTATGAACACACGTATGCAAACCCTACCTCCATGAGTACTTCCGAAGGACTGAGCCGGCAGATCTAGAGATTCCCGAAGTCACCACTGGTGCCTCGTTATCGACGGGAACGTTGCTTACCACTTAATGCGTAACACCGATAAATCCTGAAAAATACCAGAGAAAGGTGTGAGCACCAGGATTTGATCTTTGGTAGGTCGCATTCCAATAGACAGTCCTACCGCTAGACCACAGAGGGTTGATAGTTGCCAATAGGCCTTGAGCTTATGTGGGCTGTGTTTATCTAGGCCATGCATAGAGCTTGATCGACTTAGATTTTCTATTTTATGATTTTTCTATGATTTATAACAATTTTTTAAAGATTTAGCGAAAACAAATAAAAAAGAAAAAACAAAACCACCAGCACTGTAGTGACCTGTGGCTACTGTAGAAAACCCCTATTACTGTAGCAAAACTGCCATTTGAAAACCGCCTAGAGGGTAAAATAGACGGTTTTAGAAAGTTCAGGGGGTAAATTAGACCGTTTCATAGTTTGGGGGATTGCGTAGTCCACCCCCTATAATTAGGGGGTGAAGTAGACTTTTTCTGACAAATATGTGGCTGGGAATAACATGGTAGAAAAATAGGGTAGCTGGTTCTGTAGCGAAGCCAGTGATGCATACAATAAGTACCGAGTAGGACACACACAATCATAAATCACATGGCCGACTGAACCTTTGGTCTCACCAACCTACCAAGATCCTGAGAAGAACACGCATATTATTTTAATCCGCATATTTGATAATCACACGCATGTCGTTATCATTCATATATATTTTATTTAGCATTCTCACTAATCAAGCGCAAGTCGCTTTCATACTCGACTATTTTAATCTAATCATGTGCAAGTCCGCGCATATTTTATCATTATGGTTCTGCATCCACCAACCCTAGTAGGTATAGGTTAGTTTAATATATAACAAGAAAGTTGGTAGGTTGGCGAGGCTAAAGGTTAAGCTGGTCATGCGATTTATGCTTGTGTGTGTTCTACTCGGTATTCACCGTATGCATTACTGGCTTCGCTACAGAACTAGGCTACCCTATTCTTCTCCCATGCTATCTCTAGCCACACTCACACAAAACTCAGGCTTTATCGTCTCTCCAAACAGTTCTACCTGAGAGAAACACTTCTCTATGCAAACAGAGTTCTTTACAAATGCCACTACCTGTACTAACACGAGAACAACACACGCAGAGGTTGTGGAGTAATGCAGTGGTGATAGTAGATTAGTACTACTATTGGTGGTGGATGAACTCAGAGGACTTCTGAGATCAGGTCTTCATGGTGTATGTGGAGTGGCGGTGGTTGCAAATGTTGGTCAAGTGCAGGATATACTCAGGATTTTTGGGCAGTGGAGATAGGCCCAAATCCACCCCTGCACTTAGATAACAGTTTACCCACTAAGCTCAATGAAGAGTATTCAATTCGCTAGGCTGTGTTTATCTAGGCCACGCATTAAGCTTGATCGACTTGGGCAAAAAAAAAAAACTATAGGGTAGATTTTTGGAATGTGGCCCTAGGTCCATATCCACCCCTGCACTTAGATATCTGTTTTAACTGTGAGGTCACCTCTCTCAATAGTATGGCTATTTATCCTAAATATGATCACACCCTCTATGATGTTTTGATCACTTGAACAAAATAACCCTAATGCTTATGCCTTTGTCTTGAGCCCATTTTATTTTTCTCTTTCTTCTTTTTTAAATGTGAAACACTTGGTCATTATCTGGTGGCCATTACCATCCATCTTCATGGTTGCCATCCTGCTCCATAACTTGGTATGAACCAACCTAGCTCATCACACCACTTAAGCACAAGGTTAGTCAACTTAGGTTTCATTAATTATCCAGGAAAATTAGCATACTGACAGAATAATATTTTTTCTGATGCTGAACTAAGAAAAAATTACTGCAGGGCTAGCTCGACAGGAAAATTGAATTTCCCCCATCATTTCACTATTAGAAACAATTTTTCTATCGGTATTACACCCATAGGAAAATTGCCTCCATCCAATTTATCTTTTTTTTTTTCTATGTGTAGCCATCCGAAAGGAAAAAAAGTAAAAATCCTGATAGAAAAAATAATTTTCTATAGGTGTTGGACCAAGGTAAAACAAATTAATTTGTTGATCACGAACATTTACAGGGATAATTATATTTTCATGTCTAGCGTTTTACATAGCATTGATAGGATAATAATAACTGTCCGATAGAAATAAATTATTTACCCATGCAACAGAACAATATAATAACCATAGGTTAATTTAAAACAATAGCAGCAGCTTAGTAAATATGGATTGTGCGTAGAATAATTCCATAACACATGACAACATTATAGCATACATATAGAGATGATGTCACAAATGTTGACATCATTCACCATAGCATACAGACATATAAAAATGTCCAATTGTTTCAGCATCAATATGAGCTATAAGATGACTAGTAGTATGCATCATTGAAGCATAGGTATAACCAAAGGTAACATATCAAAGGCTCCAGCTAGTTAGTGTGCAAAAGCACAATACTGCAAAAGAAGAAACCACCACCACCACATCCATGTTGTTTTGCAACTAAACACCACATTTCATCGATGCATGATCTCTGTTATTGTTGGAACCTTGATTGTTGACAACGTTTGCAGCATTAAGGTCCCCATTGGTGTGGCCAACATCATTAAAATTATTAGCAGATTTCAAGATTATACATGGTGATTGCAATAATTAAATTGATAGCATGATCTTTCTTACTTTTGTGAGAATTTCTAAGATTTATATTTTTCTTGTGCATCTCAATAGAACTCTACTGTACTAGTAGCAAAAAGATTTAGCCAACCTATATACAGAAAGAACAGTGATACCATTTACCTATTGAAAGATTTTTGACCACCTGGGCATAGAAATATGTTTCCTAAAAGACTTTGGTTTTGCCTAAAAACTTTTCTCAAACATATTGATCATATCAAGAAAATACTAAAGCATATCTTTTGTTTTGCTGGGACATTTCACATACTTGTTCAAGCATTAAATTGTGCCCAATATAAGAGATTCTAAAGGGGACATCAAGCATTAAAAAAACTATACCCAAATATAAGAGATTCTAAAGGGAACAAAACAAATTTGCACTAAATATGTGCATAAATTTGGTAGTATTATATTATTACTAGCCATTTATCAACCAACACTATTAATCATGTTGACGATAGCATCTAATTAGACAATAAAGTGAGGGTATATGTGTCTTTTGTGTTCTCTTTTAATCTGTCCTAAGATCTCTAGAATGCACTGTATTACAGGACAGATAGAGTATGCAGCAAGTAATGTTAGTTATTTTTTTTGTGTTAGTACTAAATTTAGTTATATTTTTTTGTGTTAGTATTAAATTGATGAATACTTTAGCCAAAGTGCCCTAAAATACCTATCATTGTTGAATGCAGAACTTCCACGCGGTTACTGTCAAAGGGGCTGTGCAATGCATAACTCCTTATTTAGAGGATTCAAGCCAACCAAGTCAGCTCATATACTTTGATGGATGGAGAGGGCTTGGTGCATCTGCGGTCCTTACATCTATAGCTGAAGACCCCCCACCATCTGTGAGAAACAAATTTGATAAAATCATCCATATTGATTGCTCTAGGTGGAAAAGTCGGAGAGAACTCCAAAGGACGATTGCAAAGAAACTAAGGCTTCCTCAGCATGTAATGGACATTTTAGATAAACAAGATGAGGATGATGTCAGTGGGGCAGATGAAGGCTCTAGGATTGAGATAACAGCAGTCGGGAGAGAGATCCATCAAGCCCTGCAAGGACAGAGTTGTCTAGTGGTTTTCCATAATGGGAGCACTAACATGATTGACTTGAATGATTTTGGCATTCCTCAACCTGCAGATCGATGGTCAAACTTTGTCCGAAAGGTATTGTGGACTTTCCGTGGAAGGCTTCATGCCATGCCAGGAATGAAGCCAGCAGCCGATCCAACACGTGCTCCTTCAACTTCAAGTGAAGAAGCAGAATCAACCAAGCCTAGTAATGGTAATCCATCACAAACAGATCAGGAAGAGCTCTCAAGGGAAAGTGTTCCAGCGACAGAGGGAGTAGAAGTAGAAAACTCACAAGTTTATCTTTACTCTTATCTTGAGGACAGTGAAATTGAACGCTGGAATGGTCTAGTACGTGAAGAAGCTACAGAAATTGCTCAATACACTCATAAGCTTGGTGTCACATCAGAAATAGCTGCATTGTGTTGCAAGTATATGTTGTTACTGAATTCTAGGGGTGTTGATGTACTAGACTATGACTGGGCCACTCATGCCTCCAACTATTGGGTTTGCGATGGAATTATACAAGAATCCCAACAGGACAAAGCATGGGAGGTAGCCACTGCTTTGCTGGAAGAAATGAAACTAGAGGACTTCTCATCTTATAGGTTACCTGACTTTGGAGATAAAACACGCTGGGTTGTAGCCACCAATTCTTATACAGCTGAAGAAATTAAGCCAGAGACAACATCATTTTTTTGTTCTAACAGAAGAGGACGGGTAGCGTCATTACCTACTAAAATATTCCAAAGATCTGATGAGCAGCTTCATGTACTAAAACTATGCATGTGCACTTTCAGTTTTTCTTCACCGCCTTTTCTACATTGTCGGAACATAAGATTTCTTGGACTGGATAAGTGCAAGGATCAGCCAAAGAAACTAGAGGGAAGCAAAGAAGGAAAGGAGGAAGAGGATAGGCGAAAAATTAATTTCTTCCAGAGTCTATGGGTGCTTTGTCAGAACTCCGACGAGGATGAACAATGAGAAGCAAACACACAATGATTTGGTGCTGCAAGCGGCAGCGTTTCTTGTTGATTGATATTGCTATATAAAGGAAATTACATGCATCTCTATATGGCTAATTGAGAGCCAATCAATCACGGCATGCTCGTGATCAGCCACTGCCATCCCAGTGCCTTGGGCCGTGCCGTGAACAAAGGGGCTAATCTACTTGCTAAGAATAGAAACAGCGGACCTGGGCTTACTCTAACATTCTCCTCCTAAGCCCTGGCCTGTATTTACATAAATTTCTTCATGCCGATCTCAGAACGAAGCTCTTGGAACCGAGTTCGTCCAAGCGCTTTTGTGAGGATGTCGCCTAGCTGAAACTCAGTCCCCACGAACTCCACCTCGATCAACTTCCTGTCGCAGCACTCCCGGATAAAATGGAACTTTACATCAATGTGTTTGCTCCGGTCATGGTGTACAGGGTTCTTCATCAAGGCGATGGCGGACTTGTTGTCCACCTTGAGCTTGGGCACGTGAACCGCCCCTCCGATGAGTTCAGCCAGCAACCGTGCCAGCCAAACTGCCTCACACGCGGCTGCTGCAGCCGCAATGTATTCGGCCTCGCAGGATGACAAGGCGACCACCTTCTGTTTTGCCGATTGCCAGGCAACCGGACCACCAGCAAGAAAGAAGATGAGCCCGCTTGTGCTCTTCCAATCGTTGACGTCACCCGCCAGGTCACTGTCTGAGTAACCCAGTAACCTGGGCGGCGATCCCTTCCTCCCAGCCGGGCGGTAGTGCACGCCCCAGTGCACCGTGCCTGCCACATAGCGGAGCACTCGCTTTACGGCGGCGAGGTGCTCTTGTCGTGGTGCCTCCATGAACCTGCTGAGGTACCCAACCGAGTAGGCCAAGTCTGGTCTTGAGTTGCACAAATACCTCAAGCTCCCGATCAGGCTGCGGTACTCATGGCGTCAACAGCCGGCGTCGTACCCTCCTTCTAGAGTTTCAGCTTCATCTCCATGGGCGTGGCGCTAGTGTTGCAGCCGGCCAGCCCAGCCTTCTCAAGGATCTTGGTGGCGTAGGCGCTTTGCCGCAGCGTGATGCCTTGAGCACCCTGAATGACCTCGAGCCCCAAGTAGTAGGAGAGGAGCCCGAGATTGCTCATGCGAAACGTGCGCAGCATCTGCTTCTTGAACCCGTCCACGGCGTCGGCATTACCTCCGGTGATGATGAGGTCATCGACGTATATGCCCACGATCAGGTGCTCAGCTCCGCCCCCACGAGTGTACATGCCATGCTCGTCCACGCAGCGCGTGAACCCGAGCGCCAGCAGCTCGGCGTCGAGCTTGTGGTTCCAGGCCCGTGGTGCCTGGCGGAGTCCGTAGAGAGCTTTGTGGAGGCGTAGCACCTTGTGCTTCTGCTTGCCGTCGATGAAGCCGGGGGCTGTTGCACGTAGACTTCTTCCTGGAGCTCGCCGTTCAAGAACGCCGATTTGACGTCCATATGGTGAACGCCCTAGCCGTAGTGCGCGGCGATGGCGAGGACCAGTCGCACCGACTCCAGTCGGGCCACCAGGGCGTACACCTCCTCGAAGTCGACGCCAGGACGCTGCACGTACCCTTTGGCGACGAGGCGCGCCTTGTACTTCACAATGCCACCGTTCTCATCGCGCTTGACTTTGTACACCCACTTTAAGCCGATGGCGCGGTGTCCTTGAGGGAGCTCGACCAGCGACCAGGTTTGGTTGTCGCGGATCGAGTTCATCTCCTCCTCCATCGCAGTGACCCAGTTAGGATCACCATCCGCCTCCTTCACCGATTTGGGCTCCTCCACACTAACTGCGTGGCTGACGGAGTGGAGCTCAGCCTCGATGGCGTCGCATTGCGCCAGCCAGGGCACTGCATCCGAGCCAAGGATGTTGTCCAGCATCCGGTACTGGTGCTCCCCTTCCTTGTCGTCATCTGCATCAAGGTTAGGGTCGGTGGAGAGCGGCGTCGCGAACTCAATGTGCGTCCTGGGTGCCTGCGGAGTCGATGGTGACGCCGCGGCCGCCGACGCGCTCGGTGCAGATGGTGACGCGGTCCGCGGCGCAGATGAGGGTGGAGTCTGTGTGCGCGCTTCAGGAGAGGCCGGCTCTGGTGCCGCTCCCTCGGCAGGCGGACTCCGCAGCTCGTAGTCGTCCGTGATGGTGAAGGGGTGCACGTCGATGGTGGTCGTGGCATCTCCCCAGTCCTCAGCATGCTCCCTCATCAAAGACGGCATCGCGTGAGACGTGGACATGATCAGCGACGGGGTCATAGAAGCGATATGTTTTGGACCTGTCCTGATAGCCGATGAAGACAACCTTCAGCCAACGATCGTCGAGCTTGCCGAGGTGCGGGCGGACGCGCTTGATGTAGGCCACGCACCCGAACACCTTGAGGAAGTGCACGGGTGGCTTCTTCCCATACCACGCCTGGTACGGGGTCTCGCCGTCGAGCGGGCTGGTGGGCGCCCGGTTGAGCAGGAACATGGCGGTGTGGACCGCCTCGCCCTAGAAGTAGCCTGGCACACCCCGTGCTCGCAGAATGCTCCGGGCCATCGCCACGACCGTCTGGTTTCGGCGTTCCACCACGCCGTTCTATTGCGGCGTGTATGGCGCCGAGTGGTGACGGTGTATGCCTTCCCCTACACAGTACTCGCCGAACTCGACTGAGGTGAACTCACCGCCATTGTCGGTGCGAAGCACCTTGAGTTTCTTGCCCGTCTCGCGCTCGACTCGCGCCTGGAACGTCATGATGGCCACCGGTGCGTCCGCCTTGGAGAGCAGAAGAGTGAGCCACATATAGTGGCTCATGTCATCGACAAGGAGTAGGAAGTAGCGGTTCCCGGCCGGCGTCGATGGTGAGATTGGGCCGTAGAGATCCCCATGTACCAGCTCAAGCTCCTCCTGAGCCCGGTACTTGGCGGCCTTGGGGAACGACGCTCTCTTCTGCTTCGCCAGCACTCAGTCCTCGCAGACCTGCTCCACGTGATCGATGTCTGGCAGCCCACGGACCATGTCGGTGCGCGTGAGCTTGCGCAAGCCGGAGAAGTTCAGGTGGCCGTAGCGCTCATGCCAGCGCCAAGCCACGTCGCCGACGCGTGCAGTCAAGCACACCGGAGCAGCCACCTTCATGTCGAGGAGGTAGAGTCGGCTCGGTGATCGGTACACCTTTGCCAACAGCAGCCGATGCAGATCGTACAAGCGCAGGATGCCTGCCTCGATGTGGACCTTGAACCCGTCCTCGTCCATCTGGCCGAGACTGACGATGTTGGTGGTGAGCCGCGGGATGTAGTAGACGCCGTCGAGCCGACGGTGTTCGCCCGGACTTGCAAGCGAACAACACCGTGCCCTTGCCTTGGATCTCCACCAGCGATCCATCACCAAATTTGATGGTGCCCGTCACGCCGGTGTCCAGCTCGGTGAAGACGTCGCGCGATCCCGTCATGTGGTTCGTCGCCCCGGTGTCAAGCACCCAGCGGCGAGGCACCACCGCCTCCTCCTTCTGCTCCTGGCTGAGGTGGAGGAGTACCTTGGGTTCGGAGATGTGCACACGCCCCGGCACCTCCACGGTGGGCGACACGACTACCTTCTCGTCCGCGGCGATGTACATCAGCACGTGTTCGCGATCATCCTCCTCGGCTTGGGCGACGTGTGCCGCCCCCTTCTTCTTCCCGTGACAATCCTTGGTCCAATGACCAGTCTTGCCACAGTTGTGGCAGCGTTCACCAGGCGGTGGCTTGCCGCCACCCGCGTTCCGACACCCGCGTTACGGCCGTCGCGGCCATCACGTGATGAGGATCCCGCGCCGCCACGTCGCGTCCACGCCCGCGGTTCTTGCCGCGACCGCCGCGGACCGGATCCGCTCTCGGAGCTCTTCCGCTCGCGGCGAGCTTTGCGGCGGGCCTCCCGATCCTCCTCGCTTGAGCATCGGGCGCCCCATGGCGTCCGTGACCTCCTTGGGCTTGCCGCGTTCTTCGAATACTGGCGTAGCCGCCCGATGACCTCCTCGATCGACACATTGTTCGGATCGAGGAACATCTCGAGGGAGACGGCGGCTGTGACACCCGATGCAGGACTACTGCGGGAGTTTCTTCACCACCTCGGCGGCCGTGATGTTGTCGCCAAGGGTGCGGAGGTTGGTGGCGAGCGTCGTGATGCGGATGCCGAACTCGAGACGGACTCGCCTCCTTGAAGACGAGCGCGCGAACTCGCGGGCGGAGCTGCCGCTGGCCGGCATCGCGGCGCGCGGTCGCCGCCGATCCGAGCACCTTGACAGCGGCCCCACGCCTCCTTGACGGTCCGCTTGCAACCGAGCATCCCCCACATCTCGGAGGGAACCGAGCGCAGAGACCAGACATGGCCCGGGCGGTCTTGCCGGTACTCATCTTCATCAGGTTCTTCATCGGCCGAGGTCGACGGCGCCCCTGCACACGGAGCGCCCGGAAATTCACCTCCATCACCAACGCCCACCTGTAGTTCGTCCGCGTGAGCATCGGCCACGCGACGTTCGCGGATGGACGCCGATGACGCGCCTCCACGACTCGTGAGCCGTGAGCGGCGTCGGCCGTTGAGCTGGCGGGGCGGCGGCGGGCGGCAAGTGTGACGGCGCGGGCGGGCGAAGCGCGACTCGCAACATCCTTCTTGGGCTCATCATCCGCCGGCTTCTTGTCGCCGGAGCCGTCACCCTTCAAGACCTTCTTGGGCGACTGCGACATGGCGGCGACGCCACCCGACTCTGATGCCAATTGTCAGAACTCCGACGAGGATGAACAATGAGAAGCAAACACACAATGATTTGGTGCTGCAAGCGGCAGCGTTTCTTGTTGATTGATATTGCTATATAAAGGAAATTACATGCATCTCTATATGGCTAATTGAGAGCCAATCAATCATGGCACGCTCGTGATCAGCCACTGCCATCCCAGTGCCTTGGGCCATGCCGTGAACAAAGGGGCTAATCTACTTGCTAAGAATAGAAACAGTGGACCTGGGCTTACTCTAACATGCTTGACATATGTGACACAGATTGGGAATTGGACTTATCCCCCAAATATAATTGAGAGTATGCTTAAAAACATTAGGGAGATAAATATAAAGAGGGGAAGAATCTGGAGCAACAATTATGCATGGACTTGGAGGCATGTACAGAATATTCACAAGCTTCGAGTGATTGAACCTACATTGCATTGGAAAGATGAGGGTAAGGATGAAGAGACGAAGGATGAATTCATGAATATGTTCAAGCTGGAGCTCCTTGATTTGACAGGGAATAGCACAGTACAAGCTTTGCCAAGATTATCAGGTGCAACTAGCCTCAGTACTCTAGTTCTAGATGGCTGTTTTGGGTTAACGACAGTTGCCCCTGAAGCGTTGCCTCCAAACTTGGAAACATTTAGGCCCCCTTTGGTTCACGGGGGAAACGTAGGAAAACTGGAGGAATGGATTCCTCCGGTTTTGCTGACGTCATGGTCCCTTTGGGACCGGCACAGAAAAACTAGAGGAATCCATTCATGTGGATTCACCCTCTCACATCGGCACAGGATCGACAACATCCGGTCCGAGCTCATGTGTGCGTGAAGTCCGAGGCATCAGAGAGAGGGAGAGAGGGCAAGGACGAAACCAGGGAGGGAACGCCGCTCCCTGCCATAGCCAGCGCGGGCTCACGGGACGAGCGTCTCCGTCCACGCCGGGGTGCCGCCGCCTTCCAAGCCTGGCCCCGATGCCGGAGGAGGAAGAGGAGGCGGCAGCGTCGCCCCCGCACGGATCCGGCCTCCACGCCACCAGATCCGGTCTCCCCGACGCCAGATCCGTGCGGGAGGTGGTCGCGATCGGTGGAATCGGAAGGCCCGGCGCTGAGCTCCACGGCGTTGTCCTCGGCGGGCGTCCTCGGAGCATGGTTTCGAAGAAATGGCGCTCACGCTCCGCCTCCCGGGACTCCTCCGACCTCGACCGCAAGCGCGCCGCCGCCTCGACCTCCGGCCCCGCGGCCCGCTCCCCGTGGGCCTCCGCCCGCCCCAAACGCTGCGCGTGCATGGAAAGGAGAGGAGAGAATGGCGACGAGATGGAGGAAGGGGAAGGTGTGCATGGAAAGGAGAGGATGGTGACGAGATGGAGAAAGGGTACTCGGGAGGGAGACGAAAGGAAACAAAGGAAAGGGAAAGGAATCGACTTGCTTTCCTCCGGTTTCCTTTCCTGCGCTCGTTCGATTCCTTTCCTTTCCTTCGCTTTTCCTACGAAGCCAAAGGGGGCCTTAGCTTTGATGCAGGGGAAGAAAAGCATGACAACAAGAAAGCTAAGATCTCTCGCATCTCCATGGCTGGTTGTGCAAGGCTGGTGAATTTCAGATTGCGTGGATCTCTTCCAAATCTTGAGGAACTGGACCTTTCCAACACATCGGTCAAAACACTTAACTTGAAAGATGAGGTGGTGCAGGTCCCATTTGTGCAGAGACTCATTTTGTTGGGATATGAGCAAATCCGCGCTATACTTTGGCCAATGGCTGGAATGCCCAAACTAGTGGTGCTACGCATTGACACGCGTGCAGGCACAGGAGAAGCTAGATCGGAATCACCTCCTGACGCTGATTACTCTTTGGTCATCAGCAAGGAACATGAAGAGATGTGCCATGCACGTGTTGCTGTTACAGACATGAGGTTGCTTCAGTGGTTGTTGCTTGCAGGTAGCAACAAGTTTTGCTGGAACATAGCTAGATTTAATCTGAATCTCTACTTGTGTTCTGCTAGCAAAGATGATGGACAAAACAACAGGAAGGAGAAAATGAGTGGCCTTTATAACATTGAACAATCAGTTACCTCACGTCTGCACAAGTCCCCAATCTATAGTGATATCAACACTAATGAGGCAACTAGCAATCATGATGGCAGCAGTGTGCAACAGTTTCAGCCACTAGACTTTCATGTAGAGATTGGTGAGGAAATAGGCAGTGCTAATGTGGTCACCCAACAAGGAATCAGGGCTGTGAGGTTTGTTCTTAATAAGGTCAACTCATTGCATGTGCACGACAGCTTTTCCATCAACACTGTTATCCCTGGGAGCATGGTCACCCGTGAAAGTTGGTCTGGTCTCAAGTGCTGCTCCATCGAAAGATGCCCCAACTTGAACATTGTGTTCACTACTGACGATGTGTTCTGCTTCCCTGAACTAGAGACCTTTTGGGGAGTTCATCTTTTGGCTGCACGCTGTATCTGGAGCAAAGGATGGATATCCCTTCCATATTTTGGAAAATTGCAGGCTATAAATCTGCACTTGTGCCCTAGGCTGACATTTGTCTTCCCATTGTCATGGTCCCAAACCTTGTCATCACTAGAGACCCTTCGCATCATCTACTGTGGTGACCTCAATCAGGTCTTCCCCGTGGAAGCAGAGTTTCTGAAGGAATCATCTACTGGCCATCCAAGAGGTGAACTGGAACTTCCAAACTGTCATGAAGCCTGGCAAGTGGCGGGCCAATACTATTGGGCGTCAGGCAACTACTTCGACTCGTGGCTGACGCGGTAGGTGGACGAGCTGTCGAAGGCTGCGTGGGGCCAAGTTGTCTGTGTCGATAGGCTGAGAACGGCATGTGCCGTATGCGAGTTGGGCGAGTATAAATGCCCGTGTAACTGAATGAGTCGGCATCGATGAACTGAACTCCTGAAACCTCTGAAACTCTGCTTCCCCAACCTATTCTTCTCGATTCTCAATCTAAGATTCCTGCTATTCCCAACCCCAAACTCCGATTCTATCTGGTTATCTGTTACAAATTATCCAGTCCATAACAATTGGTATCAGAGCCTTCAATTTGGGGCCGAAATTTTGTTTGTCAGATTGGTCTCCCCTGGTTTGGATCCTTGATCGCGATCGTAATCCCCGGCGGCTGGGTTGCTGTTCTTCATCGTGGTGAAGTGCGTGTGACCCCGTAAGTCCGTGCTGTGTTTGATCGGGTCGGTTCCTTGCGGGTGTAGCTCAGTCTGGCGCTGAAGCGGAAGCCGACGAAGTTTCAGCAGGAAATGGCGAAATCCGTGGAGGATTTGTCTTCGCAGTTCGAGAACATGATGAAGTAGTTTGAAGGCATCCAGGCGATGATGAAGCAAACCTTGACGCGGTGGGCGGCATGGCGAAGCGGGCGGCGGCCGCAGAGGTAGCTGCCGGGCGATTTACGCGGGTGGATGCGGCGGCGATGAACATCGGCGCGGTCACCGGCCGCGTGGATACCGTCATCGCTCGAGTCCAAGGACGGAGGTACGGCCGCTACCGGTTGCAGAGTTGGTTCATCCTCATCGTTCCATCAACTCTGCTCCAGTTTCTCCGATGGGGTCCCAACCTCGCTGGTCGGACCTCAACATGGCTCCCGAGACGTCCTCACGCGCACCTGTGTTGGACGGGGAGCGACCCAAGGGGCACGGCGCGCTCTGCGGCGGGATCCTCGGATCCCGACCGCAGGTCTTCGATGGGGGTACATGTCCTGTTAAACCTCAACCCCCCCTTCCTTGCATATTGACGATGATGCTGTTGCACCGAGATCGCCCCCTTTTCCTAAGCTCGAATTTTCCGAAGTTTGATGGTGTGAATCCTCGCTTATGGCTCGATCAATGTAATATGTTTTTCGAGGTATATGAGGTGCATCCTTCTCTGAAGACACGCTTTGCTGCCATCAATCTTCAAGGTTCAGCAGCGACATGGTTCCAGACCGTGGAGCGTCGGGAGCGGGTCATAGATTGGGAGACTCTTTGTTCGTTGGTTCTGGAGAGATTTGACAAGGGTCAGTATCCCCTGTTGCTCAAGCAGTTCGAGGCAACTTCACAGGAAGGGTCAGTTGCTGACTATCTCATTGCCTTTGAGCAAGCTGCCCATACTCTATTGCTATACAATCCGAGCTATGATCCAACTTATTTCGTTACTCGGTTTGTGGCTGGTTTGAGGGAGGACATTCGTTCAGCCATTGTTCTTCATGGTCCACCTGATGTTGACACGGCTAGTGCTTTGGCACTTATTCAGGAGGCCGAGTTGGGCTCCAGTTCTAGCAAGCATGTGGGGAAAGAAAGCAGTAAAACCAGTTACAAACAATTCACAGAAAAGCACAAGAGTTGGGAGGGTGAGCAAGCAAAAGTTGGGGTGACTGCCACTAAAACTAAAGATAAGTTGGCAAAGTTGAAGGCTCACAGGCGCAAGAATGGCCTATGTTTCAAGTGTGGAGGCAAATGGGCACCAGGTCACAAATGTTCTCTGAATGTTCCTTTGCATGTCATTGAGGAACTCCTGGATGCTTTGGAGGTGCCTGAGGAGATCGAAACTGAGATATCAGCTGATGAAATGGAGGATACAGTGCTTGTGGTGGGTCATTCTCTCAGTCTAGAGTCAACAAAGAGGCGTACCATGAAACTTTGTGGCCAGATTGGGAAAATCAGTGTACTTATTCTGGTGGATTCTGGAAGTGTAGGGACATTTGTAAGTTCCCAGTTGGCTGATCGATTGCAAGTTACTCTGACAGAGTGTACTCCTACTCAGTTTATGGCTGCAGATGGTAGTCCAATGCTGTGCACTAGCCAAGTACAGGATCTGCAATGGAATGTCCAAGGACACTCTTTCATCTCTACTGCTGGTGTGCTTCCCTTAAGATGCTTTGATATGATATTGGGGGAGGACTGGTTGGAGGCCTGCAGCCCAATGTGGGTCCATTGGTCTGAAAAGATCCTTAAATTCACACATGGTGGCAAGAGGATAACATTGCATGGGCTAAAGAATGAATCTAGACAGTGTGCAGCTATCTCTGCTGAAGGATTATGGGCTTTGTTTCAGCGCTGTGATATAGCTCAATGTCTGCAAGTGACTATAAAAAAAGTTGATTGTGCTGATAGCCAAAGTAATGTGTTGCATGCCATCAGTTCAGAAGTGGAAAGCCAGTTACCAGCTGAAATTAAGTCAGTCCTACATCGATCTTTTTCACACTCCCACTACCTTGCCTCCAGCAAGATCATTTGATCACCAGATTCAATTACTTCCTGGTGCAGTCCCTGTGAATGTAAGATCATACAAACATTCTCCAGCTCAAAAGGATGAAATAGAAAGATAGCTGGCAGAAATGCTTCAACAAGGAATCATAAAACCAAGCTTGAGTCCATATGCCTCTCCTATTTTATTGGTGAAGAAGAAGGATGGTAGTTGGCGCTTTTGTGATGATTATAGACACTTGAATGCTCAAACCATCAAAAATAAGCACCCCATGCCATTGGTGGATGAGTTGATTGATGAGTTAGCTGGTGCTAAGTGGTTTTCTAAGCTGGATTTGAGGGCTGGATATCATCAAATCTGCATCAAGCCAGAGGATACACACAAAACTGCATTCAGGATTCACAGTGGCTTGTATGAATTTCTGGTTATGCCATTTGGATTAACCAATGCTCCAGCTATATTCCAGAGTGTAATGAATGTCATCTTTGCTTGTCTGCTTAGAAAAGGGGTACTTGTTTTCATGGATGATATCTTAGTCTATTCATCAACTTTGGAGGAGCATGTGCTGTTGTTACAGCAAGTGTTGGAGATTCTCAGGCAACACAAGTTTTTCATCAAGCTGTCCAAATGTGCTTTTGCATTACAGGAGATTGAGTACCTTGGTCATTGCATCTCAGCTGCTGGTGTAGCCATTGAAAAGTCCAAAATCTTAGCTGTTGAACAGTGGCTAGTACCAACCTGTGTGAAGGAGCTGAGAGGATTTCTAGGTCTCATAGGCTACTACAGAAAGTTCATAAGGCATTATGGGATGATCAGTCGCCCTTTAACTGAGTTATTGAAGAAGGGAGTTCCTTTTGTGTGGACCTCCACTGCTCAAACAGCATTTGAACAACTCAAACTGGCTATGATTCAAGCACCAGTTTTGGCTATTCCTGATTTCAGTAAGCCATTCATCTTGGAGACTGATGCTAGTGACATTGGATTTGGGGCTGTGCTTCTCCAAGGTAATCATCCCATTGCTTATCTCAGTAAACCACTCAGCAAGCAGAATCAGGCTCTCTCCACCTATGAAAAAGAATGCATGGCCATACTATTAGCTGTGGAGAAATGGAGACAGTATCTCCAGTATCAAGAATTCATCATTAAGACTGACCATAAGAGTCTTTTGTATTTGACTGAGCAAAGAGTTACCACCAAGATTCAACTCAAAGCACTTATGAAGCTCATGGACCTGCAGTACAGAATCTGCTACAAGCAAGGAGTACATAATACAGTAGCTGATGCTTTGTCTAGATGTCAGGATCCAAATCTGTTGATGGCTATATCTTTCTGTAATCCTTCTTGGTTTCAGCAATTGAAAAAAGGGTATGAAGATGATCCCCAGGCTCAAGAATTATTGTCAGCTCCAGAGAAGGGTTACTCAGTCCAAGATGGGGTGATTAGATACAAAGGGAAAGTGTGGTTGGGTTCTAACAAACTGGCCCAGCAGCATGTCTTGCAAGCTGTGCATAGTTCTACAGTGGGGGGTCATTCTGGGACTCAAGCAACCTATTATAGAATCAGAAACTTGTTCAGCTGGCCTGGAATGAAATCAGACATTATGCAGTTTGTCAAGGAATGCCAAGTTTGTCAACAGGCAAAAGTAGAGCATGTCAAGCCCTCTGGTCTTCTACAACCTTTGGCGATTCCAGATCAAGCATGGCAGATTGTCTGCATGGATTTTGTGGAAGGACTGCCCAAATCCCAGAGATTTGATACTATCATGGTGGTGATTGATAAATTTACAAAGTATGGTCACTTTATCCCTCTTGCACACCCTTTCACAGCTGCTCATGTGGCCCAAGCTTACCTGGATATTGTGTATAAACTCCATGGGTTTCCTCAAGGAATTGTTTCAGACAGGGACAAGGTGTTTACTAGTGCCTTTTGGAGGGAGCTGTTCAGAGCAACAGATACCAAGTTGATGATGAGCTCATCTTACCATCCTCAAATGGATGGTCAAACTGAGAGGTTAAATCAATGTCTAGAGACATTTCTCAGATGCAGTGTCAATGCTTGTCCAAGACAATGGAGCAAATGGTTAGCCGTTGCTGAATTCTGGTACAATACAACATTGCATTCAACTTTGGGCAGGTCTCCTTTTGAAGTGCTCTATGGACACTCACCTAGGCACTTCGGCATTCTTAACTCTGAAGCTTATCATTCACCTGAATTGGAACAATGGTTGACTGAACGGCACCTACTGGATGACTGTCTCAAACACCATCTGCATCGATCTCAACAGCGTATGAAAGATCAAGCAGACAAGAATAGGACTGAGAAGACCTTCCAAGAAGGAGAGCTGGTTTTCTTGAAGCTTCAACCATATATTCAGTCTTCGATTGCACCAAGAGCAAATCAGAAGCTGTGTTACAAGTATTACGGACCTTATCCTATTATTCAGAAGGTCGGGTCTGTTGCCTACAAGCTGCAATTGCCAGAAGGTGCTCGCATTCATCCTGTCGTGCATGTGTCACAACTCAAGAAACATGTGCCGCCAACTATCTCAGTGGAAGAGGACATTACACAAGTGCCTAATGACCCAGAGCAAGCTGTTAGTCCGGTGGCTTTCACTGATGTGAGGATGCTGAAAAAAGGAGCAACGGCTGTTGCTCAGATTCAGGTGCAATGGGATTCTTTACCCTCGACACTGTTGACATGGGAAGAAGCGAATGATCTTCACCGGCGCTATCCCATATGCCCAGCTTGGGGACAAGCTGGATTTCGTGGGGGAGGCAATGTCATGAAGCCTGGCAAGTGGCGGGCCAATACTATTGGGCGTCAGGCAACTACTTCGACTCATGGCTGACGCGGTAGGTGGACGAGCTGTCGAAGGCTGCGTGGGGCCAAGTTGTCTGTGTCGATAGGCTGAGAACGGCAGAGTTGGGCGAGTATAAATGCCCGTGTAACTGAATGAGTCGGCATCGATGAACTGAACTCCTGAAACCTCTGAAACTCTGCTTCCCCAACCTATTCTTCTCGATTCTCAATCTAAGATTCCTGCTATTCCCAACCCCAAACTCCGATTCTATCTGGTTATCTGTTACAAATTATCCAGTCCATAACACAAACCTGAAGCACATATACCTGCATGAGCTCCCCAAGCTTCATCAGATATGTGAGGTCACGATGTTCGCTCCCAAGCTCGAGACCATCTGGGTGAGGGGATGCTGGAGCCTCAAGCGCATCCCAGCCACCATAGACCGCCCAGACAGCCGCCCTGTTGTGGACTGCGAAAAGGACTTGTGGAACAAGCTGGAGTGGGACGGAAAGAAGGCTCGCCACCATCCCTCATTCTTCAAGCTGCGCCACTCCAAGTACTATAAGAAGACCCTGCTCAGAAGCTCGGTTCTCCGGTGAGCCGATCTGATGATGTACTAGCTACTCCGGTCAATGCTCCTCAGGTACAAAAATAACTAATTTCCTCTCTTCTATATGCTTGTTTTTCTGCTGCCCATGAGGAAATGTATGTATCATATATGCAGTATCTTATATGTGTACAGCAACCTCTGCATCCTAACTAAAATGCGATATAGCAGTACTGCACATAACAATTCAATTAGAGTGAGCTCTAGCCTCTAGCTCTGTTCGTTCTTGATTGTAGTTTCTCCTAATCGCATGTCTTTGTTTCAGGTAACTCTCAACGTTTGCTTGTGGATACATCGTCGCTGCGTTGTCTCATCTGCTTCCTACAGTGTGCTTCCCTTTCATTGATTTGACATGTCTTGTGTGTGCGTATTTTCTCAAGAATAATACAGTAAGTTGGTGGTTGATGCTGCTTGCATTGCATACACCAAGTTGCATTGGGTGTGCTTGACTCTATGTTGGTTCATGTTCCATGAAGCATGGCTTGTTTGCTTGGTGTTGTTTGTGTAATTATTTTGTGTGTATGCTTGAAATAAGAGGGAGCATGTCATATGCCTAGGGGCATCCTACCGTAGTCACAATAATATGGCACTCATGGTGTGTGAGTGTTTGAACTGCACAACATTATGACAGTTTATATGTATGATGGATTGACACAGAAGCATACTAATGCTGCATATATATTTTTGATTGGTTTGGTGTCACCTACATATGATCGACGTGTTAACTATTTTGATATGCACAAGATCAAGAGAAAAACAATACTCTCTCCCGATGTGCACATATCTTGATGCACATCACAGTGGTGCACAGCAGAAAGGCACATGCCCTTAGGGGGAAAAAAAAGAGAGGGGGAGGAGGGGGGTGTCAATGACTCTCCACGGTTTCACTCTGATTAGGATGCTAATAACCCTATCGGTTGCGTCCCCTATTATATAGTGCTAATAAAAGGTTCCTCTTATTACACCTGGTAGGAACAAATATTTCGTGAGGGTTAGCTGCACAAAAAAAACCTAGACACTGATCTCTCATGATGGAGTAACAGAAAACTGCCGTCTCTGCTTCACCAACATTTCTACGTCATGTTTTGCTCCAAGCAGCCACCTGTCACACCCCAAAATTTCTATTTTGGGGATGTGCCTTGAAAACACTAAATAAAATAAATGATTTAACGTTTCTCTAAAAGTTTCCAACATTTTGTTAAGTTTGTTCTCAATCTAAAGAGTGAAGAAACCATTTTCTAAAACTTTTACAATTTAATATGACTTGTTTGTTGCACTTCATGCCATTGCACAGTGTTCTTGTGTGAAAAATGAGTTTAAATGTTTTCAAACGCGCGCATCGGGTTTCATTCGAAGCAAATCCCTATTAATCTTTGACCAACTTTCCTTGGCCTCAATACCATGATCAAGTCCTTGGGAACCACATAATACCTTAATTATTGATCCTTGTTCTAAGAACCTTGATGGATCCCAAACTTTCACCTTGCCAGACACTCAATCTTATGCCCTCTAAAACCCTAACTAGTCATAGCCCTGCTCTCTCTCTTTTTCTTTTATCCTTTCTCCCTTATATTTGAACTCCTAATCTCTTTTGATTTAGTCTTCTCCATAGCCCAAAGTCTATGCTAGGTGACCAATCTTTATATCTCTTCTTTCTCACACAATTCAATCTTATTTTGTTCAAGTCAAATCAATCACGTGTCATGTATCCAAGTTAATCTCAATTTTGACTTGCTTTTCTTTCCTCACCTTAGGGAACATCTATATGGGCCCTTTTCCCTTCACCTTATCTCCTCTTGATCAATTACACACTTGTATATGATCCATCCTTGAAATCTCTATAGCCTTAATCCCACCTCTTTGAAACTTCCAATTTTATGAAAACCCTAATCGCAACTCTGATAACTTGGCGGATCAAGCCCAACTCTTTCTTTCCATCTTGTCTTATCTTGGGACAAATCCACCAACTTAGATCATTAGTAAACCACACCTCCCCATTTCTCTCTTTTGCTAATGGGTCAACCCAACTCTTTCCATCCTCTGACACCGTTCCGGTCCAAATCTCTCATTAGCTCTTGCCTCAGATCAAAGCCCAAATCCTTCTCTCTTTTGTGGACCAACATGGAGCCCAACCAGCCCTCTAACTCTTCCTCTCCCCTTTCCCACGTGACCCCCTTGGAGCCTCTCAATATGCCACAAAAATATCAACCAAGACATGAAAATATCAAGCCAAGACCCTTTGCCTTCCCACCCCTTCACCTCCCCTCATCATCCCTTCATATATACCACCCCCACAGCCCCCCTCACGCCTCCCCTTCATTTCCCACGTCAAGGACAGAGGAGGGACGCCCCTGCAGCTCCTCATCCTCCCCCATGGCTGCCCCGATCAACCGCAATGCGAGATGGATGCCCCGATGCACTAGATCATCGTCACCGGCCACCGTTGATGCCTCTCCTCGCTCCACCACACCAATCCCCATGGTGAGAACCCTCCATCATCATCCCCATGTTCTTCTTGTATCCATCTCTGCATATCAAGTACCATAGATGACGTATGGTTGATCCCCGATGAAGTTTACCCGGTGTATGTGTTGCTGTCCTTGCGGGCAGATTTGCTGTCGTTGACGGAAGTTGCGTTCCTCGCTGTTTTGTTCATCCAAACATCAATCCCTTTGGTGGAGTTGTAGACTACATCCTTGAACACACCTCTGTAAAATGGTTTCGCCATAGGAGTTGAGAAACTAGAGATATCGCCGTCTCCGTGCCTGCTGCTCCTGCTGTCTTGGCAGATTGCAAATCTAAGTTGTGTTGGCGTTCCCCGCTAATCCACAGCCCAAATACACTATCCCTTGAACCCACATGCTCATGACATCTCTGCACATGATCCCACAAATTGGTTCGGCTATGCAATCCCCGATGGCCGAGATATCGATGCCGAAGCGTCCACAACCCCTGCTGTCCAAACAGCAATTACCCTGTTTTTGGCAATGGCGTTTCCGTTGATCCATTGAACCCCAATATGTATCCTTTGGCTAGACTATCATTTACATACTTGCACACACCTCTGCAAGGTTCCATGGTCATATCATCAAAGACGAATGAGATATTATCCAGTTTTGTGCTCGCTGTCTCTGCTGCCCCGCAGCCGCATTGATGCCGGTTGGCATGCGCGTTCTCGATGATTCGCTACTCCAGTGATCAAGCCCTTCAACCATAGAGTTTATCATATACTTACACACATATCTTAAAGTTGTCTTGTCCATATAAACCACATCACCAAATATATAAACATCATGGTGTCGCTGTTCCTACCATGCCAATTGCCAACAACTATGCCATGCCATCTTGCAATCTCGTTCCCCGACTATCCAACGGTCAAAACATCATGCCCCTTTGCCACAATATACTCTATACAGTATCTAGAAACCCCATGAAAGATATCACCCTTTGGTCCTTTCGATAACCATGCAACCGCTCATCCTAACTACCGCTGGCCACCGACGTGCGTGTCTAGGATGCCTCAGCAATTCACCGTGTTCCCCGCTCTGAGTCCTCCTACATGATCATGTGTCTCTGACTTATCATTTTTATAGTCATTGCTACCCGCCGCTATCCGCCACCGAGTATTCTCAACCAATGCACCATTAACAATAATCCTATTTTCCTTTGATCTTGAATCTACCATAGTGCATTGGTTAATAATGACATGTTCCCAAGTAACCTATACACATAACCAATCCTTATTGTTCTGGTGTGTATGTTCCTTCTAGTATAAAACCCACCTTGCGTACCTAAATCCAATCATTTCCATCTATACCTTTCAACTTTCATATCCTTTAATTGTGGCTTTCGTTTCGGTTGTTTTTGCGCTCAAGCGATTGTAGTTACAAGTCCTACGTGTTTCAAACCTTTATGTGTTTCTTTTATGATGCTTGGTGTATTGTTTCTAGGTTTGTTTAAGATGCTTGTGCTGGTTGATGCTATCGTTAGAGGTGGAGCTGTGCAAGGATGATCCGGAAGGAAAGGATGGAAAGTTTGTCCTACTTTTGGAAGGCAAGTGTAACATGAGTTCTTTGCTACCTAATAACCATTTAATCACTTTCATATGCATGTGTCTAATATGATAAACCCCTAAGGACTTTACCTAGTACTTTTGTACCATGTTCCTTGTTACCCTGGGTTGATGCATATGGATAGTTTTGCTTAGCTTGCAATCACCAAACCTTATAATGTTAATTTTGATTAATGATGCCTTATGGAATCGATGGTTAAGATGATGCTCTTTGGTAACATGGACATAAGGGGGCTAGAGCATTGGGCTTTCTTGGGTGCTCTAGTCTGCCCTCCATAAGGACTCAATCTTAAAGCGGCCACCCAGGACATCCGTACAACCATGAGGACTATATGGCTCTGGTCTTGGCTAAGTAACTAGATTTCTCTAGCTTGTTAGTGGTTATCGAAAGGCGCAAGAGGGGGGCCTAGGTTGCAGAATGGCTTCTTGCCTGTCAAGATGTGTTGCTAGGCTGCGGTCACTTGTGCACCAGTCTTGAAGGGGGGCTCCATTCGCCTAGCTGCTGAAACCTCGCGGCTACTAACTTGTTAGGGTGTCTTTGGAAAGGCCTCGTAGTGAACCCTGCCGACTTACCTCGGAAGTGAGTCAGAGGTTGGCCGCCTCAGGCATATGGGTATCATGACTCATGGTGAAAGTGTACACACTCTGCAGAGTTTGATCAAACTGATATATCAGCCGTGCTCACGGTCACGAGCGGCCTGGATCCTTTTCGAGATAGATGGATCGATGGATGGTTCTGGTTCTGGTGATATTTAATCTTGATGATGGTAATTAATTATATTTTACTTGGGGTGCTAAGCATAACCTAGAAAGTCGGGTATAATAATAAAACATGACCAATTAAAAGTGCTAACCGCAGTTCAGCCGTGTCTAGCCTTTTGAGCCTTGCATCCCCTCATGTTATGCTTGCTGAGCATGGTGCGCTGACGCTTGCTTTACAATCAACAAAATCCCGGATGGGTACCAGATGGCGTTTCAAGTGAAGTGTTTCCCTGAGCTGTTTCAAGACTGCTAGGCGAGTGTTTCCCCAGTCAACCGTCCCTGTGGAGTATGAAGACCCAAAGACAGAAGATTAAGAATACTTCTATTGTGCTTTGTTATAGATGTAAGTCCTGTTGTAAATATGTTTCGATATATAATAAAGCATTGTCTTTGATAATCTCCATTTTTGTTGCTATATGTGTTGTGTGGACATCCTGGGCACACATATAGTTAGCGCTTGGTATTCTTCCATTTTTGTTGCTATATGTGTAAAAACGACGGTTTCTAACTAGGCTGAGCGTCCTACAGTCAACACTGCTTTGATACCATTTTGTCGCATCCTGGGCACACCTCTGTCCTTGACGTGGGAAATGAAGGGGGAGGCGTGAGGGGGCTGTGGGGGTGGTATATATGAAGGGATGATGAGGGGAGGTGAAGGGGTGGGAAGGCAAAGGGTCTTGGCTTGATATTTTCATGTCTTGGTTGATATTTTTGTGGCATATTGAGAGGCTCCAAGGGGGTCACGTGGGAAAGGGGAGAGGAAGAGTTAGAGGGCTGGTTGGGCTCCATGTTGGTCCACAAAAGAGAGAAGGATTTGGGCTTTGATCCGAGGCAAGAGCTAATGAGAGATTTGGACCGGAACGGTGTCAGAGGATGGAAAGAGTTGGGTTGACCCATTAGCAAAAGAGAGAAATGGGGAGGTGTGGTTTACTAATGATCTAAGTTGGTGGATTTGTCCCAAGATAAGACAAGATGGAAAGAAAGAGTTGGGCTTGATCCGCCAAGTTATCAGAGTTGCGATTAGGGTTTTCATAAAATTGGAAGTTTCAAAGAGGTGGGATTAAGGCTATAGAGATTTCAAGGATGGATCATATACAAGTGTGTAATTGATCAAGAGGAGATAAGGTGAAGGAAAAGGGCCCATATAGATGTTCCCTAAGGTGAGGAAAGAAAAGCAAGTCAAAATTGAGATTAACTTGGATACATGACACGTGATTGATTTGACTTGAACAAAATAAGATTGAATTGTGTGAGAAAGAAGAGATATAAAGATTGGTCACCTAGCATAGACTTTGGGCTATGGAGAAGACTAAATCAAAAGAGATTAGGAGTTCAAATATAAGGGAGAAAGGATAAAAGAAAAAGAGAGAGAGCAGGGCTATGACTAGTTAGGGTTTTAGAGGGCATAAGATTGAGTGTCTGGCAAGGTGAAAGTTTGGGATCCATCAAGGTTCTTAGAACAAGGATCAATAATTAAGGTATTATGTGGTTCCCAAGGACTTGATCATGGTATTGAGGCCAAGGAAAGTTGGTCAAAGATTAATAGGATTTGCTTCGAATGAAACCCGATGGCGCGCGTTTGAAAACATTTAAACTCATTTTTCACACAAGAACACTGTGCAATGGCATGAAGTGCAACAAACAAGTCATATTAAATTGTAAAAAGTTTTAGAAAATGGTTTCTTCACTCTTTAGATTGAGAACAAACTTAACAAAATGTTGGAAACTTTTAGAGAAACGTTAAATCATTTATTTTATTTAGTGTTTTCAAGGCACATCCCCAAAATAGAAATTTTGGGGTGTGACACCACCGGTCTTGGCTCCTAGGCTCATTGGCCCTTGATCCATTCTATTATAGGTATCTTAATTATGAACTAGTGGATCCTGTGTTATGACATAAGTTCTAAAAGTAGAGCATCGCTAGTTCTAATCAGGAGCCTAGATAATTAATTCAGCTAAGCCTTGGGTTAACATAACTCAAGATCCAATCTAAGTATATAG
This sequence comes from Chrysopogon serrulatus, assembly GCA_015844335.1. Taxonomy (NCBI): domain Eukaryota; kingdom Viridiplantae; phylum Streptophyta; class Magnoliopsida; order Poales; family Poaceae; genus Chrysopogon; species Chrysopogon serrulatus. Next base: position 168,245 of record JADLZL010001331.1, read on the forward strand.
TATGGTTAAGTTTTGATTTAAGGCATAGTTGTTGGAAATTGATCATATTTAAGTACTAATTGTTCATGCCTTAGCCTAATCGTGCCTCTATTTAGCCTTGATACCTAGATCAGTACTGTCGGGGACCAAAATAAGGGCACTCCTAACAATTAGGCCCAAGAAACGCAAAACTAGGCCACACAGTAACAAAACACGGCCTGCCAAGGCCCCAAGACCGCACACTAACACCCCCGAGCCCACATTGCCGGGACTTCAAGCAAACGCTAACTTTCCGCCCGTCCAGGCCTCCTTTGCCAAGGCCTCGGACGAGTTCCTGTTTTCCGTCCCGCCCGAGCCTCCCCGTAGAGGCCTCGAACGGGCGTCCGCTTTCCGACTCGCCCGAGCCTCTCGTAGAGGGCCTCGGGCGGCGCCCCCTTCTCCGTCCCGACCGAGCCCTCCCCTGCTGAGGTCTCGGGGACGGGCACTAACACTCCGCCTCGCCCGAAGCCTCCCCCAGAGGCCTCGGACGAAGTTCCCACCTTCCGTCCCGACCGAGCCCCCGCGCTAAGGCCTCGGACGGCACGCGCTGCATCACCTGGTCAAAGATCACCACCGACTTGACGTATATCTACCGCCCGCCTTCCCGGTGGTTGGGATCCCGGTGCCGACGCTTAGCCCCCTCGGCGGGGGGGATGGAGCCGCCCCGTCACCACTTCGCACCTCTCGCGCCCGCGCCACGACATGCAATCCCTACAAAGGGCGGCCATGCTCGCCACCGTAGGGCGTCATGATGACTAACCCCGTAATGTGTCCCATCACGGGAGTCCAAATACGAGCACGCCGCAGAGCACGGCGCCACCCATGACGGGCGGCGGGTCTTCCGGTGCCCGGCCACTGCGGCACTCGGGCTTCCAGAGCCGGGGGGCGGACGGAGATGGCCCCATACGCCTGTATCTCTACGCCGGCCACGCCGTATACGACAACAATGCCGCGGCCCTCGGGGCCCGGACCGGGAGTGAGTCAAAGCTACAAGAGGCCACGGTGTTCGGGCACGCTCATCATGACGCCCACGCCCGACTCCTGCGCAGAGCAGGCGTCCCCTCCTTCGCCAAGAACGAGGAGCCGACTCCGTAACGGCGCCCGCCATCGACAGATCTTGGCGCCGTGCAAGAAGAGAACCGCCGGCCTTACCTGGGGCCTCGGCACAAGGAGAGAGGGAACCCCAAGGCCTCGGCGGGATGAGGCGGCGCCCACCACCGTCTTTCCTATTCAAACATCAGTCTTGTAAAGCCCGTCCCTCCCCTTCCCCGCTATAAAAGGGGGGACGGGGGGTCCTTCCGAGACGGTGAATCCGATCAAGCAAGTCAAGCAATCTCCTTGGCAAACAAACACACACACACTCATCTCACACGAGACTTGGGATAGTTCCCTCTCCCACCGCTTGTACACCCTACCTCACGGGGACCTTGGTGCAGGATAATACAAATCCTTCTTGTGTCCTTCTTGCACACCATCCAGGGTTGGGAGCACGCACGTAAATTCACTCGTTGGTACTAGGACCACTAGTTTTAGCACCGACAGTTGGCGCGCTAGGTAGGGGCTTGTGCGTGCTTTTCGCTTTCCTTCTCGCCAAAACTCTGGAATGGCCAGCAACGACATTTCGGGGCGGATTCCTAGCCCTAACTCCACTCCACTCTAGCCGCTGGAGCCAGGGACCCTGATCTGGTTTGGTGAGCTCGAGTTCGTGTCAAGCGGAGTCCGAAGACGACATGGAACTTCTCCCGGCCGGAGTCCGGGGACCTCCTAACCAAAGCTCGGTGGACCCCGCCGACCCGTCGCGAGGCGCCCGTGGCGCACGTTTCCGCCGAGCGACGGACGCACCACGACGCCTTAGCCGATGCAGGAGGAGGACCTTGCGGCGTTGTGGCTGGGCGGCGCCCGCCGCCATCGCCACCTCGCCCGACCATTTGGCCTGGTCAACGTTCTTCGCCACATGCGCAGCGCACGTCTCCACCGTCATGGGAGCCGGAGAAGGCGTCCACGCCGTCGGCGGGGCGCCTACGGAGCACCTCGACGCGGACATCCCCGGCGGATCCATCTACGCCTACGAGGAGTACCGGTTAGGCGGGGAGGAGCAGCGGCGCCACTGGGCGGCGCTACATCCACCCGATCCGGCGCTTCCTCGAGGACACGGAGCCCGGGGGTTCCTTCCGGAGCATGCCTTCGCTTTCGGCTACCCGGCTCGACTCCCCGGGCGACATGTACGATCCGACTCGTGAATGCTTTCACGTGGAGATCGGTGAACTTCGGCGTGGCGGCAACGGCAACGGCGGCGACCGGGCCGTGATCCCAGGCCCGCCGCAGGAGTGACTCCGGCGGGCGCAACCCCTGAGGACCCTAGCACATCCCGGCCTCCGGGCCAGGGGCCACAGACTCCGGCACATGCGGGCCCTCCGGGGACCGGCGAACTACCGGCTACCCCTCGGAGGCCGCGGCGTCCCGCTATCGAGCGGATTCGGGAACTTGGGGACAGGCTCGAGCGCGACCGTCGCCTGTTACGACAGGAGATAGAAGCGTACGAGCATGCCCACCGTGCGGCACGCAATCCTAGCCCCGCTGCTCGTCAGCACGCGCGTGACGTCAACAGAAGGATCGTCAACGACGAGGGTGGAGAGCGTCCCCCCATCTTCCCACGTGCAAGTCATAACGTCGCGGCGGCTGCCCTCCTCGTCCGGTCGATGCCAGAACCATCGACCCCGGAGGGACGACGGATTCGAGATGATCTGCGAGATTATCTCGAGACCGCTGCTGTCCAGCAGGCTGAAAGCTCGGCCTCCCGGCATCGGACACCGAGGGATGAGGAGGACGAAGAGCGCCCACGACGCGAGCGAGAAGCCTCGGTCCATCAGGACCCATCGCGGAGGCCGATCCGCGAGCGTCTTCGGGACGACCGCGGCAGCATCGACGATGGTGACGCACGCAACGTCATCAACAACGCCGCAAAGGAAGCCGGAGCCCGGGCGGATGCGACCGCCGCCCGCGCAGAGGCGAAAGGCGCGATAGCGACGAGGACCGCGACGATGCCGATCCTTCCGGGGCCCGCAGCCGGGAGAGAGATCCGCAAAGGCGCCACGGTTCCCTTTCCGGTTCCGTGACCGGCCAATCTTGCCAAATACTCGGGAGAAACGAACCCCGAGGTTTGGCTCAACGACTACCGCCTGGCATGATAGCTTGGCGGCGCGCGGACGATGACCGGCTTATCATCCGCAACCTTCCGGCCGCACTTGGGTGATTCGCACGCGCTTGGCTGGAGCATCTTCCCGTCCGCACAATCTGCGGACGGGTTCGAGCTAGTCAGGGTTTTTGTGGGAAATTTCCAGGGCACATACGTGCGCCCGGGGAATTCGTGGGATCTCCGCAGCTGCCGCCAGAGGCCTGACGAGACGCTACGTGACTTCATCAGGCGCTTCTCGAAGAAGTGCACGGAGCTGCCCAACGTGGCCGGCACTGCCATCATCAGTGCATTCCTTGACGGCACGACCTGCAAGGAGCTCGTCCATGAGTTGGGCCGGAAGATGCCAACCACCGCCAACGAGCTGTTCGAGGTGGCGACGAACTTCGCCTCCGGCGAGGAGGCGGTGGGAGCGATTTTCCGCGACGTCGGCGGCAAAGGGAAGCGGAAGGAGGACAATGCCGAGGGGGAGGCAACCCGCGGCCCCAGAAAAAACAAGAAAAACAAGCACAAAGGGAAGAAGGGCAAGAAAGAGGTGGACTCCGAGGACGATATCGTTGCCACGGCTGACCGCAAGACCCCCCGAGGCCCCCCGGGGCCCGGGGCCTTCGACGACATGCTCAAAAAGCCCTGCCCTTTCCACAAGTTTCCCGTCAAGCACACTATGGGGGAGTGCGATTTGGCTTGTCGCTTCTATCAGAAGCTTCCACCACCTGAGGACAAGAAGAAGAAGGAGGGGAAAAACAAAGGCGAGGAGTTCCCTGAGGTCCATGACGTTTTCATGGTCATCGGGGGACTGCCGGCGAACCTCACCCCGCGCCAGATCAAGCGCGAACGTCGAGAGATATTCTCGGTGCACCCCACCACTCCGCAGTACCTGCCGTGGTCCGCCGACGCCATCACCTTCAGCATCGACGACCACCCGCTCTACGTGCCAAAGCCAGGGCGGTACCCGCTCGTGGTCGACCCCATTGTCGGCAACGTGCGGCTCACCAAGGTGCTGATGGATGGCGGAAGTGCCCTTAACATCCTCTACTCCGAAACCCTCAGCTTGTTGGGGATAGAGCGCTCACAGCTTCGGCCCAGTAGCTCTCCCTTTCAGGGCGTAGTGCCGGGTAGACGCGCCTGGCCCCTCGGGCTGATCGACCTCCCGGTCTGCTTTGGGACGCCATCGAACTTTCGCAAGGAGGTCATCACCTTCGACGTGGTTGACTTTCGAGGAACCTATCACGGAATCCTCGGACGTCCCGCGTATGCGAAGTTCATGGCCGTCCCCAACTACACTTACCTTCTCCTCAAGATGCCGGGCCCTAATGGCGTCATCACCGTTGGCTCCTCCTACGAACACGCGTTCAACTGCGACGTCGAGGCAGTCGAGCACGCTGAGGCTGTGGCGATCTCCGAGGCCCTCGACACCAAGCGTCACGCCGGCGCATTCGAGCCGTCCGACGGAGTGAAGGAGGTCCCGCTGGACCCCGCCTCTCCATCTGGCAAGGCGGTGAAGATCTGCGCCTCCCTCGACCCAAAATAGGAAGTTGTGCTGTCGACTTCCTCGCGCGCAAACATCGACATCTTTGCGTGGAGCCCTCGGACATGCCGGGCATTCCGAGGGAAGTCGCCGAGCACTCCATTGACATCCGGGCCGGGTCCAAGCCGGTGAAGCAGCGTCTGCGCCGATTTGACGAGGAGAAGCGTAGGGCCATTGGCGAGGAGGTGAACAAGCTTTTGGCGGCCGGGTTCATCAAGGAGGTGTTCCACCCTGAGTGGTTATCTAACCCCTCATTGGTTAGGAAAAAAGAGTGGGAAATGGAGGATGTGTGTAGATTATATTAATCTAAATAAAGCATGTCCGAAAGTCCCTTTTCCTTACCACGTATCGATCAGATAGTCGACTCCACTTCGGGGTGTGAGCTCTTATCCTTCCTTGATGCCTATTCCGGCTACCACCAAATCAAGATGAAGGAGTCCGACCAGCTCACGACTTCCTTCATCACCCCTTTCGGTATGTACGCTACGTGACAATGCCCTTCGGGCTCGGGAACGCAGGGGCCACGATATCGGCCCGGTGCATCTTTGGGCGCTGAGACCACATCGGCGAAACCGTAGAGGCCTACGTCGACGACATCGTGGTCAAGACCAAGGAGGCCGACAACCTCATCTCTGACCTTGAGGTTGTTTTCATTGTCTCAAGGCCAAGAGCGTCAAGCTCAACCCCGAGAAGTGCGTCTTCGGGGTCCCCCGAGGCATGCTCCTCGGGTTCATCGCCTCCAAGCGCGGCATCGAGCCCAACCTTTGGAGAAGGTAATCATGTAACGAGCATGGGGCCGATCGAGGACCTGAAGGGCGTGCAACGAGTCATGGGCTGTCTGGCGTCTCTAAGCCGTTTCATCTCACGGCTCGGCGAGAAGGGCCTGCCCCTCTATCGCCTCCTAAGAAAGTCCGAGCGCTTTTCCTGGACCTCCGAGGCCCGGGGAGGCCCTCGACAAGCTCAAAGCCGCCTCACCGGCGCCTCGATCCTCGTCCCGCCCGGCCGAAGGGGGCCCCCCTCCTCCATGCGTTGCCGCAACAACGCAGGTAGTCGAAGGCGGCCATCGTCGTCGAGAGGCAGGAGGAGGGCCACACCCTGCCGGTCCAGAGACTAGTCTACTTCATCAGCGAGGTGTTGTCCGAGACCAAGATCCGCTACCCGTAGATCTAAAAACTGCTCTACGCGGTGGTTCTGACCCGGCGCAAGCTCCGGCACTACTTCGACGCTCACCCCGTGACGGTGGTCTCCTCCTTCCCGTTGGGAGAGATCCTCCAAAATCGGGAAGTCTCAGGGCGGGTCGCCAAGTGGTCCGTTGAGCTCATGGGGGAAACCCTCTCCTACGCGCCAAGGAAGGCTATCAAGTCTCAAGTCTTGGCTGACTTCATCGCCGAGTGGACCGATACTCAGCTACCGCCGCCCCGGCTCCAGGTGGAGTGCTGGATGATGTACTTCGACGGGTCCCTGATGAAGACTGGAGCCGGCGCTGGTCTCCTCTTTGTCTCCCCCCTCGGGGTGCACATGCGACACGTAATCCGCCTCCACTTCCCAGCGTCAAACAACATGGCGGAGTACGAGGGCCTACTCAACGGGTTGAAGATCGCCATTGAACTCGGCATCAAGCGCCTTGATGTCCGAGGGGACTCGCATGACTTGTCATCGACCAGGTCATGAAGGACTCAAGGCGCCACGACCCCAAGATGGACCAGCGTCTTTGCAAGGCGGTGCGCGCCCGGAAGACAAGTTCGAGGGCCTTGAGCTCAACCACGCCGTCCCCCGCAGGTACAACGAGGCTGCCGACGAACTCGCCAAGATCGCATTTGGAAGAGCCCCGGCCCCCCCGACGTCTTCACAAGGGACCTCACGGCTCCCTCCATCACACTCAGCGAACAGGAGGAGGCCACGGAGAATCGCTCTGACCCCCCCTCGGGGGCTGGGGAGATGTCCAAGGTCACCTCTGCAACCGAGGCCCCCTCGGACTCCGAGGCGTCCTCGGCGTCAAACCCCAGGGTCATGGAGATCGACGGGGAGGATCCGGAAGCCGACCCCAAGCCGGACTGGAGAAAGCCATACCTCGATTGGATCGTTCGGGGAACCCTCCCCGAGGACTTCAATCAGGCCCGACGCATCGCGAGAAGAGCAAAGTCCTTCGTCGTCATCGAGGACGACCTCTACAAACGAAGCCCCTCGGGGGTCCTGCAGCGATGCGTCACGGTCGAGGATGGCCTTGCCCTGGTTCGCAAAATCCACGCCGGGGTGTGTGGCCACCACGCCGCTCCCCGCTCCCTCGTCGGCAGCGCTTTCCGGCAGGGATTCTACTGGCCAACCGCGGTCGCTGACGCCACCGAGGTAGTGCGCACCTGCGAGGGGTGCCAGTACTACGCTCGTCAGACGCACCTACCGGCTCAGGCACTCCAGACCATCCCGATCACATGGCCCTTCGCCGTGTGGGGTTTGGACTTAGTAGGACCTCTCAAGAAAGCGCCCGGGGGCTTCACCCATTTGCTTGTCGCCATCGACAAGTTCTCCAAGTGGATCGAGGCGCGCCCCGTCACCAACATTCGATCCGAGCAGGCGGTGCTCTTCTTCACCGACATCATCCACCGCTTTGGAGTCCCGAACTCTATCATCACCGACCACGGCACCCAGTTCACGGGGGTGAAGTTTAGAAACTTCTGCGACAAGCACCAGATACGCATTGTGCGGTCTTCGGTCGCAAGCACTACGCACGAACGGGCAGGTGGAACGGGCCAACGGGATGATACTGCAAGGGCTCAAGCCTCGGATCTTCAACAAGCTCGACAAGTTCGGCAAAAGGTGGCTCGAGGAGCTCCCCTCGATCCTCTGGAGCCTCAGGACGACAACGAGCCGAGCCACGGGGTTTACGCCTTTCTTCCTGGTATACGGCTCCGAGGCCGTCCTTCCCACTGACTTGGAATTTGGCTCTCCGAGGCTCAAGTCCTATGAGGAGTGGCGCAACCGGTTGGCTCGGGAGAACTCGCTGGATATGCTTGACGAGGCCAGGGACGCTGCCCTCCTACACTCGGCAAGATACCAGCAGTCCCTCCGACGCTACCACGACCGGCGGGTCCGAGCCAGAGACCTCAAGGAAGGCGATCTGGTGCTCCGTCTCCGCCAAGACAACAGGGGACGCCACAAGCTCACGCCGCCTTGGGAAGGACCCTTCATCGTCGCCGAAGTCCTCAAGCCGGGCACGTACAAGCTCGCCAATGAGGACGGAGAAGTCCTCAACAATGCTTGGAACATTCAACAGCTACGTCGCTTCTACCCTTAAGTTTCCAAGTTCCTACTTATAGTTGTACTCCATGTTTCTCAAAGAAGAATGAAAAACACTTTTACAATTTTCTGCAAATAAGAAACATGTCCGAGGCCCTCGGGGGCTGAGGACCTCAACTACACTTACACCGCCTCAGAGCCTGAGCGAGACTCGGCTTCGACCCATCAAAGCCGAGCCTCCCTCGGGGGGGCTAGATGGGGGGGAACTCCCGCCTGAAAGGCACTCTGCAAGCGCACTTTTTTGTTAGTCGTTTTTTGAACATTTTCGTGTTACAAATCTCGAACGCTTGGAAAAAGGGTAACGGAGGGATTACTCCGAAACCTAAGGCTGGTTGAGCTACGGAGTTGCTTACGCCCATGCGCTACGACACTCCTACTCACTGCCATAGGACGAGGTACCTCATGCTTTGAGGAAGGGCTGCTCCAAACGTCAAGGCCGAGAAAGCCACGAGGCCGCCCCACGCCCCCTGCTATGGTGCCTCTCGCTAACCACCTTTGACTAAGGACTCCTGTGTCCCCGCGAGGGCCCTAATCTAAGTACGAGGCGAGAATCAAAGGCACGAAAAGTAAACAGAAAAACGAGAAAACAAATCATAAGGCCTCGTCAGGGCCACGGTACTTGTCAACCGCATGTAATAACAAAAAGCTAATCAAGTTTTTTTTACATGGGCACGCTCGGCCCAACATGCATTTCATCGGGGGCGCCCGACCCCCCCTCCCCCCCGGTGGCGGCATCCATGGCGTCGGTGGCGTCGGCTCCTTCGGCAGCGTTAGGGAGGATCGCCGTCCGGAAGTGCCCGACCAGTAGATCGTGGCCCCTTCAGCCCGCTGAAGCAGCTCGTCGAACACCTCCTCTCGCGACCCTCCTCGTCCTCGGCGACGACGAGCCCCTCGGAAACTTTGGGAGGTCGAGGTCGTAGTGGGGAGAGGGTCATCGCCAAGGTGTGCGACACGCCCGGTCCGAAGGCCGGATCAAGGGCGGCGTGGGACGCAAGGCTTCCACCCGTCGGGCAACGCCTCCAGGCGGCCCGGTGGGCGTACGCGGCGGACTCACCGGCCTCGACCGCTGTGCAAACGGCTCCGACCTTCTCCTTCAGGGCCTCGAGCTCGCCCTGCGCCGAGGAGTAGGTCGTCTGCACTGACCGAGGTCCGCCGCTTGCTCCGACGACTTCCTCCTCGGCCCGCATCCGCCCGTGGGTCAGCCTTGAGCTGGAATGCAAAGATGCGACTACCCTAAAACGACAAAGACTTACCTTCCGATCGCGCCACCTCCTCCGCCAGCTGCGCTTGAGCTGGATGGCCTCATTCAGCGCTTGCCCAAGCTCGGCCCGCACCATGGTGACGTCGTCGACAAAAAGCTAGTGATCGTGTCCATATTCACCGGGTTCTCTGTCAAGGTCCCGATGGTGCCGAGAGGCCTCGGCAAGCGCCGTCCTCATCGCCTCCTTCTCGGCGGAGCTTGTCGAGCTCCTCGTTCGAGCAGCCAGCTCGGCACGCAGCCTGGTTTGCCTCCCGTCGTTGGAAATGGAGCGCCTCGTCGAGGCCGGACCTGAACCGAGAAACTCTGATTTCTCCCAGACGCCATCGCCGAGATCCTACAACGATCGGGGCCAACGGATTAGCCGCCTTTGGGCGCCATGCCAAGGTAAGGCTTCGACCACAAATGTTTGTATTACCTTCAACTGTGTCGGGAGGTCCCTCGAACAGATCGACGAGAGCGTACTCAAGCAGGTTTTTGGCCGACTTCATATACTTATCCGCCTCGCTTCCCACCGGGTCGACTCAAGGCGTCGTCCAAGACGTAGGCGGCCGGTCCTCCGGGGTCGGCGGTCCGACTGCATAATCTGTGGCGGCACGTTCTGGCCGGAGACCCCTCGGCGCGCCGCGGTCGACGACCCCATACGGTTGCCGCCTCGAGGAGGTAGCATCCGCGACGACCACCTCTTTCCCCGCGAGGCGGTCTCCTCGAAGAGGGGGATCTCCACCACCTCCCCGCCGAGGCGCGGCTTAGGGGTGGAACGCTAAACTCCTCTCCATGACCACGCCGCCCGCTGGCCATCGGGGCAGCGCCGGCCACAGCCTCTCCAAGAAGCGCCGCCAAGGCCTCCGCCGGGCGCTTGCGCCCCCTCTCCGTCGGGGGGGGGGGGTGGCTCGGCCGAGGCTCCTCGATCACCGCTTCCTGGACGCCGCCAGCGCCCCAGCGCAGATGGCGCCCGCCAGTCTGCTCAGTAGCCTCGGCCGCTTGCTGAGCGAAGCGGGGCCGGGCCGGGGCCGTTTTGCGCTTTTTGCGGTAGCAAGAAGAGTGAGTCTTCAAAAAAAAAAAGAAGAGCGGCGAAAGACTAAAAGGACAAACACCTACGGCGACCGGGCGGTTGAAGCGATCGGCTCACTGGAGCCGTGCTCGCTGGGGGCTCGGACCTGAGGTGTCCTCGGCCCGCGACTTCGAGGAGCGGGACGGCCTGGCCCACGGCGTCGCCGCCTCTTCGGCGAGGCCTGCGCCTCACCCTCGGCGGTCCTCCCCGCCGCCTCGGGCCGTTCGAGGGCAGGACCGAGCCGCCCCGACGGGGCACGATGGCGTGGGATGACTCGGGGGGGGCCTCGCCCCTCCCGGACGAGTCACGTCTCCGGCCGCCCAGTTGAAGCCTCGGCGGGTGAGGGGCGGGGTCCTTCGACGGCCCACGGCGACCACTCCCTTTCTTCAGGGGGCGTGCGGCCAAGCCGAAGAAGCTGTAGTCCTCCTCCTCCTCCTCGTCATCCTCATCATCGTCATCGGCGCGGTGGTGGGAGGGCGTCGGCTCCCGGGGGAGCCCCCTCCTCTGCCGGCGCCTCCGCTTCTCGGGGCAGCGCTTCTCACCCTCCTTGCGGATGTTCCGGTCCTTCTTCTTCTCCTTCTTCTTCTCCTTCCTCTGCTCCGCCGCGATGGCCTTGTTAGCCTCCTTCACCGCGGAGACGGGAGGCTTCGACGCTTTCAACTTCCCGGCCAGTCCCTGCGAGGAAAAGAACAAGGTGAGGTTAAAGGGGGAGATGCGGGCATCAACGATACAAGCACAATCAAAGGAACTCACCACGGAGATGGCATCCGGGTGGGGGCGCATCGCGACCCTGTAGAGGAGGGAAGGGTCGGTCACCGTCGCCGCCTCCTTCGTCCGCTCGACAACCTCGTCGAACTCGAGGTCGACGGACGACATCCTTGTCCCAGACCAGGGGGCTCCTTTCCCCGCATGTCGAATGGGGAAAAGCCGCCTCGACATGAGGGGCGGGACTCGCCGTTGGTGGAAGGCGGCGATGACGACCGACGCATCCAACCCTTTCTCGGGTCAAGCATCTTCAAGGCCCGGAACACCTTCTTCGGGCCGGAGTGGTCTTCTCCTCGATGATCTCCTCCCTCCACCTTGCGGGCTCCGCCTCAAACACCTTCCGGTGAAAGCGGGCAGGTGACCAAGTCGTTCGGAGATAGAACCACTTGGCGCGCCGGCCCAGGTTGTTGAGGAGGCGAGCCTCGTCGGGATGTAGGAATCCCGGTGGCGATTCCAGCTGCAGTATGCAGCTCCCGACGCGGACGGGCATCCTCTTCCCCTTACCGGCGCCCCCTTGAAGTAGAGGGCGCCCTCGAAGAAATAGAGCCGAGATCCGGTGGGGCTCGACTCAGGTACCCCTCGCACAGGCGATGAACACCGCCCGGTGCGTGATGGAGTTGGGGTTGAGGTTCTGCAGCTCAGGCCGTAGTACTCGAGGATGGCCCTCAAGAACCGGCCCACCGGCATCCCGAACCCGTTCTCATGGAACGTCGTGAAGCTCACGACGCACTCCCGGAGGCGGGTGCGGGGACAGTGGTCGGCCGGGCGGAACAATCCACTCCGGCGAGGCCTGGTCGGTGCGGGGGCGGAGAAGCCCCTTCCCCCACGGCGTCGTCGGCTCCGGCGGCGTCACGGAGCTCGTTTCCCACTCCTCCGCGCCGACAATCTCGGGCCTCGGCGCCATGGCGACGGTGGGCTAGGCAGATGCAGGTGGTTTCTCTCCCTTCTCGCTCCCGTTCCCTCTCGGCGGGATGGATGGATGGCGGCGGCGGAGGAAACGAAAGCGGGCGCAAGGGTGAGGAAGGCGAGAAGAAACCGACGGCCGCCCACACCAGGTATTTATACCCAAAACCCCGGTCGGTTCACCTACCCGCATTTAATGCACGATCGCGCCGGGATTTCCCACTCGAGTACACGTCGCACGGAGACCCAGGCGCCGGCGCACGACGGCCACAGCCACACGGCCCCACGGCGCCTCACGCACGATGCAGAATTTTTTTCTCCACATAAAATCCCGGCACACGGAACCCGGGGGACTGGCGCGGTTTTAGCGGCGGTGGCAGCCGCGGCGCCGCACATCACATCCCCGTGGGACCGCAAGCACGCCAGCGGCACGACAATCGCCACGACGGAGAAAGTGGGGCCCGCCACCACTACGGGGGCGCCGCTCATCCCGGCCAGCCACCGAAAAGGCGCGCCCACGCCCCCACGGCGGGGGGTGTTCACACCAAGCTTCCTTCCCCCGGAAGAGCCGGGGCGGCGGCCCATTACGGTCCAGAGGTATGAAAGCCGGCCCATCTCGTGGTTCGACTTGACTCCCGGGACGGAGTCGTGGGCATTTCGGACGGCCTCATACACAAAAGATAGCCTACTTGCGACGTGGGCCGCCCAAATAGCATCCGAGGCCAGCACGGCAGCCCGAGAAAGGGGGGATCCCGTGGGGAGAGCGCCGAGCCCTCGGGACCCAGCGCGGACGGGACCCGAGCCCCGCCTCGTGGGACACCGTGCGGTGCTCTTATGAAACGCGCCTCCGGGGCCCAAATTAACCCCTAACGAGCAGGGGCACGGGCGTTTCACTTGGATCCTCCCGTTAACAGCTCACCGGATCTAGTTGCGTGTGACACTCGTCACCGACAGCGTGACAAAATCCACCCTCCTCCCTGCGGAAGGGATGCGAGGCGTTCACGAAGTTAACGGCCAAGTACCTCGGGCCGCCCCACGCTGGCTTGGGGGCTCGGGCTACCCCGCGCAGCGGCCGGAGTAGGGAAACGTCATCTAACCACGCGTCATGCCCCCCGGACGAGCCGGCGGGCCCGAGGGGACTCGGCAAGCAGCAGAAACACTCGACTGGAAACATGTAAGCCCTCGGAGAAGCACCCACACTCCTCCGAGGCCTCGGGGCTACACCCCCGGCGGGTGCGCTCGCGCGCCCCCCCGGAGAACAGTCTCCGAGGTGAGCGAACACCCTCACCAAGCACGTACAAGCCCTCGAAGGATCACTCACGCCCCTCCGAGGCCTCGGGGCTACACCCGCCCGGGCTCGCAAGCACCCGGCGTAGGGAACGCCTAGAGCATCTAACAGCCTAGCCCGGCAGAACTAGACTAAGAAGACGACCTCGGCCTCCGAACGAGTGCTCCCACTCCTTCGAGGCTCGGGGGGCTACTGTCGGGGACCAAAATAAGGGCCCTCCTAACAATTAGGCCCAAGAAACGCAAAACTAGGCCACACAAGAACAAAACACGGCCTCGCCAAGGCCCAGCAAAGATCGCACACTAACACCCCCGAGCCCACATTGCCGGGACTTCAAGCAAACGCTAACTTTCCGTCCGTCTGGGCCTCCTTTGCCAAGGCCTCGGACGAGTTCTGTTTTCTCGCCCGCCCGAGCCTCCCCGTAGAGGCCTCGAACGGCGTCCGCTTTCCGACTTCGCCCGAGCCTCTCGGCCAGAGGCCTCGGGCGGCGTCCGCTTTTCCGTCCCCGACCGAGCCCTCCCCGCCGAGGTCTCGGACGGGCACTAACACTCCGCCCGCCCGAAGCCTCCCTGCAGAGGCCCCGGGACGAGTTCCCGCCTCCGCCCGACCGAGCCCCCCGCTTAAGGCCTTGGACGGCACGCGCCGCATCACCCGGGTCAAAGACCTGACCATCGACTTGACGTGATATCTACCGCCCGCCTTCCCACAGTGGATCGCCAAGCCGACGCTAGCCCTCGGGCGGGGGATGGGAGCCGCCCCCCGCCACCACTCGCACCTCTCGCGCCTGCGGCCACGATGGGGCATCCCTACTATGCCATGCTCGCCATCAGAGGGCGCCATGATGACTAACCCCCCGTAACAGGTCCCATCACGGGAGTCCAAATACGGAGCACGCCAGGGCAGAGCACGGCGCCACCCCTCAGACGGGGGCCGGTCTTCCCGGTGCCCCGCCACGTGCACCCAAGCCTGCAGTCCAAGTGCACGGAGCTGGCCCCATACGTTGTATCTCTACGCCGGCCACGCCCGTATACGACAACAATGCCGCTGCCTCGGGGCCCGGACCGGGAGTGAGTCAAAGCTACAAAGAGGCCCACGGTTGCCTAGGCACGCTCATCATGACGCCCACGCCGACTCCTGCAGAGGCGCACGCCCCCTCCTTCGCCAAGAACGAGGAGCCAACTCCACGTAACGGCGCCCGCCATCGGCAAAGGCGGCGCCGTGCAAGACAGAACCGCCGGCCTCACCTGTGGCCTCGGCACAAGGAGAGAGGGAGCCCCAAGGCCTCGGCAGACGAGGCGGCGCCCACCACCGTCTTTCCTATTCAAACATCAGTCTTTGTAAAGCCCGTCCCTCCCCTTCCTGCTATAAAAGGGGGGGACGGGGGTCCTTCCGGAGACGGGTGAATCCGATCAAGCAAGTCAAGCAATCTCCTTGGCAAACAAACACACACACACTCATCTCACATGAGACTTGGGACAGTTCCTTCTCTCCACCTGCTTGTACACCCTACCTACAGGCACCTTGGTGTAGGATAATACAAATCCTTCTTGTGTCCTTCTTGCACACCATCCAGGGTTGGGAGCACGCACGTAAATTCACTCGTTGGTACTAGGACCACTAGTTTTAGCACCGACAAGTACCTAAATCAGTTAGACCTAATTCACATTGGATTAGTCAAATATAGGGATAATTGTGGTAGATTAATGGCTCATTCCATTTATTAATTGCTTCAAATTAGACATGGCAGTACCTAATCGAAGACCAGAGCCATCATTTTAAGCATGTAAAAGGAGGGGAAAATCAACATTTGGTCATGTAATCATGCTGCTCCACAACATGATGTGGTGCGAGCTAGGCTTGGTTTTGCCATTTGGACTGGCTGGTTGATAGAGCCGCTTCACATATATGATGCCATGAATGTTCTGCTACTGGTTTTTGAATTAAACTAAAACTGAAAATACCTAATTTCTAACATATTATATTCCACGACAAAAAAATTGGCTGTTGATATTTTATATAATTTTTACATACTAAAAGAAGTCAAAAAGTTGTGACATGTGAATTAATTTTCTATTTTTTAAACAACACTAATACGCATGTAATTCAGTATTTGATATCGCATAGAACCATTGGAAAGGTAACTGCAGATGCCAAAGCAATTGAGTGTTGCTAATAATCAGTATGGGAGATTCAAAGTGCGCGGCGTCGGTCAGTTAACTAGCACTTTGGCAGGACGACAAGTCCATCTTTGTCCTTCCATTATCCCTAACGCCAAGCAAAGAAGCATGCTTTCGCTTTAGTTAGCAAAAGCACATACAGAGGCAGAGGCAAAGCTAGATGGAAGTCAGCGCTGTGGTGACCACACCGGACGCTTAGCTTGTTGCAGATCTGCGACGAGCTAGCATACGGGCTAGTCCCATTCTTGTTCTTGCCTTCATCCGCGACATTGCTGCTGTGGTACCAAGACAGGACATGCTGGACGCCGAGGTACGTATCAACAATTCCTCTTCCTCGTCTTAATATCTGTTCACTGCTTTTAACTTTGCCGATACTAAGGACAATGTTTACATCTACTCCGCACCCACCTGCTGGCATGGCGGGTACAGACGGGAAGCAGGTGCCTCATGGTGCTGCTGTCAACCCGACAACAGACATGGGAGCGCAAGGAGCCCCAGAGATCCAATCCTCGACAACAACGACTTTGACGGTTCTTGAAGCACCGAAGCCGGATACTGTCCCACCGAGTGCAGGTACTAGAGATGTGCCAGAATCATCAGCTCAAGGAGAAAAAAAAGTAAGGGAAAACCATATTGTTATCATTGCCACACTAAAGGTCATACAATGTAGGTTTGCAATGTGCCGTTACATTGTGACATTTGTTTTGGTGACCATGTGACAAAAATTTGTCCAAATATGAAGAACATGAACATTACTGCAGTTCCATGTGGTTATGCGGTTGAAGGATTGGGCTTTTATTTTATTCCTGTTGCTGAGAATCCTAAAGTAATTACTGAGGAAAAATCGGCTGTGGTACGTGTTCTGGAAGGTTTCATTACTGCTGATCAATTAGCAGTGGAACTGAAAAACTACTACCTGGCAAAAACAAACAGTGGGTGATTGAAGAAAAAGGCAAGGACGCCTTTACCACTAATTTCCCATCAGCTGAATTGCTAGATACAATGATCAATTGGGGTCCGATGGACACAAAAACAGTGAAAGGTAAAATTCGCCTAGAAAAAGGGGTGGAAAATGAAGTTTACTAGTACGAGATTGACAAAGTTTGGATCCAGTTCAGGGGATTACCTAAAGAGCTTCGTGAATTCCCTATCATTTGGGCAATTGGCTCAATACTAGGTGTCCCGCGGGCAGTGGATACAAAATTTACCAAGAAACATGGACGGGTGAGGATGAAGGTTGCTGTGTTAGATCCAGCACTTATCCCAGACCTGGTCAATGTAGTGATTGGGGATTTTGTGTACAAATTACAGTTCCGTGTGGAGGACGAGCTATCATCTGATGAGGCTCAGGTCATCGACATGGATGCTGCTAGGAAGGATGATGACCCTACAAAGGAAAAGGAAAAGGGGGAGGACAACATGGATTTAGATGGCAAAAATGGAGACGACTCGGCTGCTACCAAGGAAACGGGATCACAAACCCCGGCTTTTGGTGCGACTGAGGACAAGGTCATGGATGATGCTGAGGGGGAGCAGGCCCATGATGCGGCTAATGCTGATGTTGGTCAGCAAGCTCAAGCTATGGGTGCAGAACTAGGAAGAGAGGGTAGTGCTGCTATTGGTATTAAACCAGCAATAGTGCTTATCCAACTGGAGTTTCAGCAAATGGGAATGCCCAGTGGAAGGCAAACAAAATGCCTTCACTGAGTGAATCTGGGATAATCAAATCTGGAGCTGCATTAGGTGGGACAGTATCGCCATTAAGAGCAAGCAAAAGAAATGTGGCAATGGCAGATCAAGATTCGTTGGAGAGGGCTTCTAAGCTGAAGGCGCGAAAGAATCTGGACTCTCCTTCAAATAAAGGTAAAGAACCTCTGTTGTATCCTTCTAATTTTGCTGATGACTCTTCGGTTTTGCATACAATAAATTCTTTAGGAGTGGTTCTTGGGAAAAATAATCAAGAGGTGTCTCAGTCATTAAATTATTTAAAAAAATACTTGCTCGGTTTCTACTAGTAAAAGTGATAATTTAGTACATGGTGAATTTACCTGTACTGATGATGCTTCGTCTTTATGTTCTTTAGAGGAGAATATAGACCTAGATGCCTTAAATCTTATTTGCTCTGAAATAGCTAAGGATCTAGGTGATGGGGGCTGCGATTCTACTTATCTGCAGACCCCCATATCACGTTCCAATATATCAGGAGCTAGGAAAGGTCTTAAAATTAAAAATTTGTCAAGATGAAAGGGATCTTCTGGAATACTAATGGGTTTGCTGACCCTAAGAAATATAGATTTTTATCAGATTTAACGAAAGAAAGAAACCTAGACTTCATCGCCTTATTAGAAACCGGCAGAGCCAATTTCCTGCAATCCACTTTGAATAATATCTGCGCTGGTAGAGACTTTCTTTGGCATTGCATGGCTCCGCGTGGTCGGTCTGGTGGCATGATTCTGGGTATTAATTTATCAACATTTGATATTGGGGAAATTGAAGAAGGGGATTTTTTTTAATTCGTTCTAAGTTGCGCAATAAGGAGGATGATTTTAAATTTAACTTAATTTCAGTATATGGGCCGGCTCAAGTGGAGCATAAAGCATCGTTTCTTTCTAAGGTGGTACGAGTATGCACTAAAGAAGCTTTACCTATAGTTATAGGTGGTGACTTTAACATTATCCGCAGACCAGAGGATAAAAATAATGACAACTTTAACGGGAGATGGCCCTTCTTGTTTAATGTTGTCATTGATACTCTTAACCTTTGGGAGATAGATTTGTCAGGGAGAAATTATACTTGGGCTAATCATTTGCAAGTTCAAACCTTCGAAAAATTAGACAAGAGTTCTTGTATGTACGGATTTCGAATCCAAGTACCCACATACCACTGTGCAGGCCCTGTCCAGAGAAATCTTGGATCATAACCCGTTGTTATGCAGTACAAATGTCCCTTCCACGGCTTATCAGCCCCAATTCAAGTTTGAATTGGGATGGCTGCTGAGGGAAGGTTTCTGTGACATGGTGCGTGACGTATGGCAAAGTGTGATAGTCGAAGTTACTTCTCTAGATAAATGGCAGGCTAAGATAAGAAGACTTCACCAATATCTCAGAGGATGGGCGAAAAATATTAGTGGGGCGTATAAGAAAGAAAAAAGGTCCTTCTAGATAAACTGGATGAGTTAGACAAGAAGGTAGAATTCCATACGCTAAATGCAGTAGAATTAAATTTAAAGCACGTTCTGAATGAAAGGTTGGCTGAGCTTCTTAGAGAAGAGGAACTTAAGTGGTACCAAAGGGCTAAGGTGAAGCACCATTTGGAGGGTGATGCAAACACCAAATATTATCACTTATTGGCAAATGGTAGACATCGGAAAACCCATATTTTCCAGTTAGAGGATGGGAATACTATAATAAGTGGTGATGCTCAACTCAAAAAGCATATTACCAATTATTATAAAAACCTATTTGGTCCTTCAGAGGATTCTCGTATTACTTTGGAGGAGTCACAAATAGGGGATATCCCTTAGGTCTCGGAACTGGAGAATGAATTTCTGACTGATGCTTTTTCGGAGTCTAAGGTGAGGGTGGCCATTTTCCAAATGGAGCATATTAAGGCACCTGGTCCTGATGGTTTCCCCCCAGAGTTTTATCAGGTCTTTTGGAAAGTAATAAAAGAAGACCTGATGGCTCTGTTCACGGACTTCCACCAGGGAACATTGCCTTTACATAGCTTAAATTTTGGAAATATAATTCTTCTCCCTAAAAAATCTGATGCGAAAGTAATTCAACAATACAGACCAATTTGTTTGTTGAATGTTTCTTTCAAAATCTTCACTAAAGTGGCAACTAATAGATTATCTACCATAGCTCATAAGGTTGTCAGACCAACTCAGTCAGCCTTCATACCAGGAAGAAATATTATGGAGGGCGCCGTAATTCTCCATGAGACGATTCATGAACTGCACTCAAAAAAACAAGATGGGATCATTTTTAAAATTGACTTTGAGAAAGCTTATGACAAGGTAAAATAGGATTTTCTTCAACAAACCTTAAGAATGAAAGGATTCTCACATAAATGGTGCACATGGGTGCAATGTTTCACGCAAGAGGGTAATGTGAATATAAAGGTTAATGACCAATTAGGATCCTACTTCCAAACAAAAAAAGGGCTACGGCAGGGTGACCCAATGTCGCCAATACTATTTAACATAGTGGCAGACATGCTGGCCATACTCATTGCCAGAGCAAAGGAAGCAGGACAGGTAGAAGGGGTAATTCCTCATCTAATCCATGATGGTCTGTCCATTCTCCAATATGCGGATGATACCGTAATCTTTATGAGTCACGATGTTGCGAAGGCAATGAATATGAAGTTAATTCCCAGTACTTTCGAGCAACTATCCGGACTTAAATAAATTTTCACAAAAGTGAAATATTTTGTTTTGGCAAAGCAAAAGATTATGAGATATTTTATTCATAGTTGTTCGGTTGCAAGATTGGAAAATACCCCTTTCGATACCTTGGTCTACCCATGAGCACTAGGAAGTTGAACAATAAGGATTGGGATGTAATTGTGAATAGGATTGAAAAGAGACTTAGTGGGTGGAAAGGAAAATTGTTGACGGTAGGCGGCCGTTTAGTACTAATAAATTCGACTCTCTCCAGCCTACCATTGTTTATGATGTCTTTCTTTGAAATACCAAAAGGGGTGCTTGAAAGGCTTGACTATTTTAGGTCAAGATTCTTTGGGCAAAATGATCAGCATAAGCGCAAGTATAGGTTAGCCAAGTGGGAGATTCTGTGCCAACCAAAAACACAAGGAGGTTTAGGCATACAGAATCTAGAAATACAAAACAAATGTTTGCTTAGTAAATGGCTTTTTAAACTCCTGAATGAGGATGGTTTGTGGCAGGAGCTTTTAAAAAATAAGTACATCAAGGATAAAACCCTAGGGAGCTGTGGCAAAAAACCAAATCAGTCCCACTTCTGGAAAAGTCTGATGAGTGTCAAAGATACATTTCTGGGTTTGGATCCTTCAAAGTAAATGATGGATCGCAAACCCGCTTTTGGGAAGATAAGTGGTTAGGAAATCAACCACTTAGAGTTAGGTTCCCTGCATTGTTCAATATTGTGAGAAGAAAACAAGATTCTGTGGCAAATGTCCTTAGTTCAGTACCTTTGAACATTACTTTTTGGCGTAATTTGGTAGGTAATAATCTAAGGGATTGGCACAAAATTGTTGCTTCTCTACATAATGTGAACATACATGAGGAAAAAGACACTTTCACCTGGTCTCTACACTCATCAGGAAAATTCTCTGTCAAATCCATGTATGCTGCGTTAATTAATAATGGGGTAAGTGTGTCACAGGATTTATGGCAGGCTAGAATACCTTTCAAAATAAAAGTCTTTTTGTGGTATCTAAAGAAAGAGGTGATATTAACTAAAGTTAATCTTGCTCGGTGTAACTAGAATGGTGATACGAAGTGCAGCTTCTGTCATTTTCCAGAAACTTTTCAACACCTCTTCTTTGAGTGTTTCTATGCTAGATTCCTGTGGCGAGCTGTACATTTATTGTTAGGCTTATCACCTCCTCAAAATGTTGCTGACTTATTTAATCATTGGTCTAAGACGGGTGGTAGCGAACATAATTCACTATTCTTAACGGCAGCAGTTGCTTTATGTTGGACGGTTTGGCTAACACGAAACGAAGTGGTTTTTAACAAGTGTCCACCGAAATCTTTGTTGCAGGTACTTTTCAGGGGAGCTTATTGGCTCCGTCAATGGGCAAAACTGCAGCGGCGTGATGACTCTCGGGACCAGCTGACTCTTGTTGGCCAATACCTAGAGACAACGGCGTTGCATTTCTTTAGCTCCAATAGATGGCTGTCTTCTAGATTTATCAGTTCTACTTAGTCGAGACTATGGTCCTTTCGAGTGTTTCTTTTTGTTGGATGTTGGTTCTGCCTATTTGTGTTTTTGAACTTTGTAATAAAGGGCGCGATTCTACATTTTGGTAGATGAAGCCGGATAGAATCTATCCTTTATCTACGATCCGTACAGAAGATAACCCCTTATTTAGAGAATACAAGCAAGCCAAACCAGGTCTACTTTGATGGATTGGACTTGGTGCATATGCTGTCCTTGCATCTACAGCTGAAGACCCTCCTCTAAATGTAAGAAGCAGATTTGATATGATCATCCACATTGACTGTTCTAGATGGAAAAATCACAGACAACTCCAGAGGACAATTGCACAGAAACTAAACCTCCCACCGCATGTGATGTACATCTTTGATAGGCAGGATAAGGATGATGATTTTGGTGGGGTGGATAAAGGGAAAGGCACTCGGACCGAGATAAGAGAGGTCGGGTTCGAGATCCACCAAGTCCTTTGAGGGAAGAGTTATTTAGTGGTCTTCCATAAGGGGAGTGACAGAGTGGTTGACTTGAATCATTTTGGCATTTCTCAGGCTCATACGGATGATCCTTGGTCAACCATTGTTGGGAAGGTCTTGTGGACCTTCCGTGGAAGGCTTCGTGCCATACTAGGAATGGAACATGAGCTTACACCCTTCGTTCACAAATAACTTACCTTCTTTGACTTTCAACATCTACGTTTGACCATTCGTCTTATTTAAAAATTTTATACATATTATAAAATAAGTAAATCATTATTAAAGTATTTGTAATACTAATATAAGTCATAACAAGATACATGATATTTATATAATAAGATAAATGGTCAAATACAATTATTAAAAGTAAAAAAAGTAAGTTATTTGTGAATGGAGGGATATCGTCATTGATGATGATCTTCAGCAATCAGAGGCACAGCCACGTATCTATCTTTATCCACTAGCTGAGTGGCAGGACATGTTCAGAAGGCCTCAGTGGTGGGACTGGGCTAGAATTCTGCATGAGGAAGCTATAGAAATAGTTAGATACACAAAGACAACCTAGAATCCACCTCAGAAACAACTGCATGTTTTTGGTATCTTTTGTCCCTGAGTTCTCATGCCTCCAATTACTGGGTTTGTGATGGTGTCGATGAAATATCGGCGGCAGTCTACCACGGGTATACCGACGGTAGTGATTTATCGGTGGAGGCACGCTATTAGACTACAAGCGATATGGAACAGGAAGAATAGCACACACGGTTTACCCAGGTTCGGGCCGCTAGATGCGTAATACCCTACGTCCTGCTCTTCTGCTATTGATGATTGAGGAAAAAGATGTTTTGGAGGGGGGTCCCTGCCCGCCTTATATAGTCTGGCGGGCAGGGTTACAGATCCTGAAATCCCGAGGTGGTCGGTTACAAACAAACCGTATCTAGGTAGAGTACAATTGGTTTCCTAACCGACTAGTTCCCTTGTATGACAAGTAACTCTTAATTGTCCGCCTGGAACTCCGATCAGGCCAGAGAGGCCGATCGGTCTTGGTCTTGTGGGCTGGGCTGCCCTGTCTATCGAGGCCAAAGGCCAGCCGTGAGGGTATAGGGGTCTAAACCCCCACAGCCAGTCCCCGAGCACCATGGATCTTGAGAAGTGACACCCCTCTGACGCTTGCCGACCAGTCCGTCTTGTAACATTGCATAGTTGTAACCTGTCATTGACTTGCCGTCCAGCCCTGCGAAGAACCGACCAGTTCTGCAAAGAACCGACCAGTTCAGCATAACGCCAGGCAGTTTGAAGAAGGAATCAACCTCAGAGGCAAATTCATTCGTCTTTGTCGAAAGATGCATGTTGCTCAAGAAAAAAGAAAAAAGCAGCTCATGTCTAGAGAAGTGGGCCCACAGTAGCATATGATATCAGATATCATTGGTGTGATCAAAGAAACTAGCCTTTCAGAAAAGCCACACACACGGTAGGGGTCAAAACTTATATTAGGAACAGGCCCAGTCTCTGCTGAAGTGACGTGGGCCCACGTAGTCCCCAAGGTTGTTAGAAGATGAGAAACATGTTGTAACAAGCTTTCTTGAAAAAACTTGATAATCACTCAGAATAATCACCTTTTTTCCTAAAAAGATACAATTCTGCAAAAAATCGAAACAATTAAAAACCGAAAACCATATTGAATGGGCTTGATACCCAGCCGACGGCCCAGTTAGCCGTCCGCCCGTCAGAAGGGCAAAAAAGACCATCCCGACACGGAGGCCGAGAAATTTGTACTGGAGAACGTGCTGCGGCGGTTCGCCTTCGGTCGTGGCCGCAATGAGGGCACTTTCCAATCGTGGGGAAAGCGATCCGTCGGGGAGCCATTGCAATGATTCCCACTCGCCCGCTTACCTTCCTGATGGCTGCTTATAAATAGAAGGCACGGTGGTAAGAAGAAGCATTCTAAATCCAAAGAAACCCTAGCCGGTTGCTCAGGTCTCCTCCTTCCAATCCAATCTCACGACGCTCCAGCACCAGCGAATGGATCGCGGCAAGCGGCCAGCGGAGAGCTCACCGAGCGGTCCTT
This sequence comes from Chrysopogon serrulatus, assembly GCA_015844335.1. Lineage (NCBI taxonomy): Eukaryota > Viridiplantae > Streptophyta > Magnoliopsida > Poales > Poaceae > Chrysopogon > Chrysopogon serrulatus. The sequence goes on from JADLZL010001331.1 coordinate 192,182, forward strand.
CCAGCAGGCGCCGCCGTAATGCCGGGTAAGCAGCCATGTTACTGTAGTATACACATTTGGTGAGAAACCGAAATCCAATCTGACTTGACTTGTTGCTTGCAGGGTGCTGGCTATCGGCGCCCCACCCGCCCAGCCGCTCCCCACGGTGGAGATTGCCGGTGAAGAAAATGCCGGGGGCCGGCATGCCATGGTGACCAGAACGGTCGCCATGGCGGAACTGCGGGAAAGGCTGAATGCCGTGATGGGAGCGCTGGAGCAGGCCGAGGCGGAGGCGGAACAGGCCCGGGCCAACCAGCTGGCGGCCGACGAGAGGGTGGCTGAACTGGAGGAGGAGCTCCAGACCATCCTCCCTACGGCGGAAGCAGTCGCCGCCTTCACCGGGGCGGCAGGAGATTCTCTCCTGGAACGGCTGGATAACACACCCAGCCGAATCCAGGAGTTCATGTCGCATGGCGTGCGCCGCGGGGCGTCGTCGGCGCTGGTAGTTGCCCAACGCCGCTCTGGGGTGGATCTCCGGGGACTCGCCGGTCTTCCGGAAGGAGAACGCGTCGCGGACCTGGAGCATCTCATCCGGGACTTCGACGACACCGCCGACGCCATAGTGGAGGAGGTGACCGCGGAGGACATCATGAACGACGCTCCGTAGGATCCTAGCAGGTGTTCAGACGTGCCTGCCAGCAAGCGCTTGGTAGAGGACTACTTTTTGCAGTTCCATGGGTTTACTGGTCCTTAAACAGAACGTTCTGGGTCAGGATCCACGAAAAACTCTCCAGGCGTCATAGCTTTTGTATAGAATGCCGTAGTCAAGTAGTTTGTAACTAGGTCCTGACTGACCCAATCTGGTGTGAAAAAAACAGTCAACTTGCATTGTCAATTTCTTCGTTGGTTCTTATATCAGAATTAATCCAAATGCTCTGTTGTTCGTGGATGAATGCAAATTTCTGAGTTTGATCCCGAACTGAGCTGATCGAGCAGTACGCAAGGTAATCGAAGGGGCTCAGTCCCCAGACTGTTCTGGTTGACCAGTACGTAATTAGTACATACCCAGACTATGGGCCCAGTCCCCAGACTGATCTGGTCGACCAGGGCTTAAGGGTGCATAGTTCAACTATGTGCCCAGTCCCCTAGACTGATCTGGTCGACCTGGCGTATATAGGTGACTTTGGAAGGGCCCACAGTCCCCATTCTGACTGGTGGACCAGACTGACTATGCAGTCAACGGGTGGGCCTAGTCCCCAGCAAGACTAGGATACAATGACTTTGATAAACGACTCACTGTCCCGTACTGGAAAAATGACTGTTTTAAAGGTAACTCGGCCCAGGAAAGCCCAGTTAAAAATTAGGGTAAAAAGAAAGTCCACAGTGACCTCGGGAGTCAATGGGCCACCCGCATGGTATAAATAGCCCGACGGCCGCCGCTTCCTCTTCCACACTTAGCATTCATTGCCATTTCCGCCGCTTTCTTCTCCTCAATCTTCGGCGCATAAACTAGGTTTTCGACAACTGCCATCCGCGCACTCTGCATCTCACCCACGTAGCCTGATAACCGCAATGGGGAAGAAGGTCTCAGCGGTGGAGGCGGCGCACAAGAAGCTGATGGAGACTCATTGGTAGAAATCTGTGACGACGCAGAAGTCATTGGAGGCAATGGCACAGGGAGGTCTACTGCCGCCACCGGAGTTGGTGGTGTGGAGGGCGCCGCCATCAGGTGAACGCTATCCCCAGCCCTATGAAGATGAGATTGTTGTGTTCAAGGATTATTTCCTCCGGGGATTAGGGATTCCGGTGCACAGTTTCCTGAGGGATTTGTGCATTTTCTAGGCGATTTCAATCTGCAATCTTCCCCCAATTCCATTTTGACCATTGCTATCTTTGTGGCGTATTGCGAGTGCTATTTGGGGATAGCACCGCACTTCAATCTGTTTCGCCACCTGTATGTCTTGAAGAAGAAAGGGGAGGGATCTGACGGATCTCAGGTGGCCGGCGGTTGCTACATTGCCTTAAGGGAGGGTGTAAAGTCCCGCTGGATGACCGTTGGTCATACATCAAATACCAAGAACTGGATGAAGCGCTGGTTTTACATCAACCAGAATCTTGATGGCCGACCAGTTCCTTGTGATGTCACTCAAATTCCCCAGTTCAATCCCCGGTGGTCTGAAAAACTAGATGTGGATCAAATGGTTCAAGTCGAAGAACTGCTATCCCTGATGGATTTCAGCAAGATTGACAGGATAGTGGTTGCCAGCCAGTTTGTTGTCCACCGCATTCAGCCCCTGAAGGAAAGAGTGAACTCTATGTTTGAGTACCAAGGACACGGAGACCCGTCTCGAGAGAGTAGAGAAAGCCTGGAGCGTGAAGAAACGGAGAACCGACTGTCAAAGATGTTTGAAGGTTTTGCCAAGTACTCCTTCCCAAAGGAACGAGTGCCTCCATTTACTTTGAAGAATCCTCCTCCATCGGTAAGTGAGGGGCAATTTAATGCACCATGTCAGTTAATCTTTTGCATATGTGACTGACTTATAATATGGCTTAACAATGTCTTGGACAGGATCGCCGATCTTTTGTATCTGTTGTCCTAGTAGAACAGTGGCCTACTGGTGACGCGATCCGAGGCCAACAAAAGAAGACCAGACCATCGGAAGAGGTCGAACATGGTGGCAATGATGGAGAAGAAACTTCAGGTGCTCCTGAGAAACACCTGAAGCGTAAGGCGACAGGGAAGGACCCAATGCCACCGCCACCAGAGAAGAAGGTGAAGCCCACCGATACTAGGGCCGGTGGCAAACTAAAGATCAATGAAGAGGGCGAGACACGCCGCCGAGCAATAATCGAGAGCTCGGACTTTGACGCAGAGGATACAGTCCCCTTGAGTTAAAGTTCGGAGCCAAACGCTCAGAGGAGCAGCCGCGCCGACCGACCACCACCACCAATACTCCGCGTCGGCAGCCTCGCGGACTCAGCCGCAGACAACACCACCAAGGGCCACACAAGCGAGAACCGAGGGTGGCGGAGGAAACAGCCCTCCAAGGAGGTCGGAGGCGACTCAAAGGCCGGCGCCCGAGCAGTCATTGATGGGACAACAGAAAGTCCCTACTCCCGATCCTCGACCACCACACTCGGAGCCTGGCAGTGGGGGAGATGCCACTGGTGGTCAGAGTGGATCGTCCAGCCGCGGAGGGGCTGGGCGCTTTCGATGCTTCGTCAAGCAGTCCACCAGGTATGGGCACTTGCATTCTCAATACTGTTATTATATCATGCTGATCATGACGACCTGCTGGTCTTGCAGACAAGCCAGCACAGAAGAAGGGGGAGTCCCCAGGGCCAACATGTTGAGGTTCCAGAGAGCCAAGACGAAAGGGCTCAAGAGACCGACCACCCTTCTCCACCAAGGGCACCGCCATCCCCCCGTCGCGAAGGCAATGAAAGTGCTCAGGGAGGAGTGGTTGGGCACGTTCCGAGGAGGGGGACGCCGCCGACCACGGTTCGATCACAGGCCAGGACCGGCGCACCTGCCACTCAAGATCCTTCTAAGAACTGGAAGAGATCACGGGTCATCCTGAGAAACCAAAACGGGTTCTAGGTAAGGTAAGCTTCATAGCCCATCAAGTGGAAGACGGAGAGTGGCAGGTGTTTGAATCCAAGATCGACGCCCCGATCCAGGAGAATATTGAGACTTCCTTCAAGCAACTGCGGGAGCATGTACAGGTACATACTCAAAGCGAGCATTTGGTGTGTGACTAAATCATTAGCCAGAACTAATGTGTTATAATACTTTTCAGGGCCTACAAAATGTTGCTCAGCAGCGGGCGAACATGATAGAACAATTCCGGCCCATTATGGCCAAAAATGAATGCCTGCATAGTGAGAACGGCGCCCTGAAGTACAAGGTCAGCGTCCTTGAAGGGAAAGCAAAAGGTAAAAGTGCTGTCCACACCTCTAAAATATCTGTTAGTGTATAGAAAGTCTATATATCTGCCTATTGTGATGCAGAACTAGAGGAGGGCGATCAGCTGAAGGCGCAGGAGTTATCACGCGCCCAGCAGCGCATTGAAGAGCTGAAGCTTGAGATGGCAGGTCTGTAACCGACCACTTCTTTCTCCTTATGCCTCAAAATTGTTTTAACGCCTATCAATGTTTGTCCGGACAGAACTCCGAAGAAAACACATGGCGCAGTTTGGTGTGCTGACTGAGGAGAATACCAGACTCAAGGAACGCTGGCGAGAGGTCGAGGCCGGACTGAGGCCACTGATGAAGGAGCTGTCTCCAGAAGCCATGGAGATATCTGACCCAGTGAACAGCCCTGAAGCTGTCACAGATCTTTACAAGAAGGCCTGGCCCTTGTTCAAATATTTTGTGCGTGAAGCGGGTCAGTTTGCAGTATCCTTCATTCTGGCGTTGGCCAAGTCGCACTACCCCCGAATCGACCTCAAGAGGGTTGAAGAAGGAGCAGCGGCCAACACCAGCCCAAAAGAAGTGAATGACCTTCGACTTGGCTTCTGGGACACTGCATCAAGGGTTATGCAGAACGTCAAATTGGTCAATGAAGGATCATCAAGCCAGGCCTCTTGAGTAGCTGAGCGTCTCCTTATAAATTTATGAGAAAATGCCTGATGTATATACACATTTTTTGTTGTGCTCGGCCTGTACCGAGTGTTTGGCAATTTACTTGGAGTTATCCGTATAATGATATTTGCAATACCTTTGACTAAGTTAGAGCTAGGAACTCTTAACTGTGATGCTCAGGGTAGGTAAATACAAAGAACTACAAAAAATAATATAAACAGCGTAGGTTAAAATTATGAAACTTCAGCGAGTTCACAACAAGCGGTTAATTCAAGTCAAGTTAAAGCGGTGAACGAGTATGAGACTCGCTTAGTTTTTAAAAAGTTCATATGCGTGTAGTCGTATAGCATCCTTTTGAAGCAAATCAGCTCCTTAGGTGACTAGGTGACCTCTGTGGAACAGCACTGATGCTAGAACGCTTAGGACCCTAGTACCATCAGAGGGCGACTGCTAGTATCTCCTGTGCTCTGTGGCTCGGAGCCGTAACACGTGATCGGAGGAACTAGAGATAGCGCCTATTCTGATTGTTCCTGTCGGAGCATTAAACTGTACGGTTTATTGAAAAGTATGTTTTCAGATAAAACATTTGCACGAAAGAGGTGAATCATGAACCAACTTTGTTAACTTTGACTGAATACAAAAGAAAAGAGAAGATACATATCTTATTCTATGCCGCCTATCAAGGGTAGAATCTTATAAGCTGCTCGATGTGCCAGGAGCTAGGTACATCGATGCCATCTAAACGTGCAGATCCTGTAAGATGTAGGCCTAGTGACTGCCTTTATCATGAATGGCCCCTTCTAGTGAGAGGGCAACATATGAAGGCCTTCCGTCTTCTGCTTGCGCCGGAGCACCAGGTCGCCGACAACGAAAAAACGGTCTTTGATGTTGCGGTTGTAGTAACGACGCAGGCTAGCCAAGTATCGAGTGTTCTGAACGCACGTGTCAAGTCATCTTTCTTCCAAGGCGTTGATGTCGAGCTCCCGTGCTTCATCCGAAGCATCTTCGTTGAAATACTCGATCCTGGGAGACCGGTGAGCAACATCGGCCGGTAGTACAGCTTCAGAACCAAATATCATGAAGTATGGGGAGACGCCCGTGCTGCGACAGGGCTGGGTACGCAAACCCTAGATCATAGCCGGTAGTTCTTTCAACCATCGCCCTGGGTATAGACCATCTTCGCGGAATAAACGCTTGCGCAGGGCATCGATGATCATGCCGTTTGCGCGCTCAACCTGTCCATTGGCCCTTGGGTGAGCGACAGATATGTACTTGACTTGTATGGATAAGTCATCACAGAAATCCCAGAAGTGACTTCCTGTGAACGTGCTGCCGAGGTCGGTGATTATACTGTTGGGAATGCCGAAGTGGTGAATGACATCATTAAGCATCTCTGAAGCCTTCTTTGCAGTTGCCTTGACTAGAGGTTTGTACTTGATCCATTTGGAGAATTTGTCTATGAGGACATAGACGTACTTAAAACCGCCTGGTGCTATTTTAAATGGTCCAATCATGTCGAGTCCCCAGCATAAAAAGGGCCAAGAGACCGGAATCGTCTGGAGTTCATGTGCAGGGACATGAATTTGCTTGGCGAAGAACTGACAGTTCTTGCAGTGCCGAACTAAGTGCTCGGTATCGGCCACGGCGCTGGGCCAGTAAAAACCAGCTCAAAAGGCCTTACCGACCAGCGTCCGCAATGCCGTATGGTTACCGCATGTGCCAGAATGGATTTTACCTAGTAGGGCGACACCGTCCCCCGGCGTAATGCACTTCTGGAGTATTTTAGCCTTGGCGTTTTTGCGCATAAGCTGGCCGTCAACTAAGATGTAGTTGCGACTTCGACGGACGAGGCGCTCTGCCTCATTCTTGTCCTCTGGCAATGCCTTGTTGATGAGGTACTGAATGAAAGGCAACCTCCAGTCTAATGGAGGGGCCTCGAGTTGGTCGACCGACTGATCGATCGCGTCGCGGTTGAGCTCATGCTGGTGGTCGAGCTCCGGAACGTGGTCTAGACCTGAGGACTGGTCGACCCGTTTGCTAACCGTAGCCACTAGATGAGAAGTGGCAGGATCAGGCGGTGGCTGTGCGTCAGGATTTGGCGAAGGAAACAGCTTAGGAGACTGCTGCCTTTTGTCCGGCTTCCCCTCATAAATGGATAGCGTGATCAGGTCATGAACGAAGACTCCATGAGGGACTTCCGATCGGGATGATCCTAATTTGGACAATTCGTCAGCTGCTTGGTTCTCTGCCCGGGGCACATGGATGAACTCAAGGCCGTAGAACTTGTCTTCAAGTTTTCGGATCGCAGCCACATAGGCGTCCATCTTTTCGTTGGTGCAGTCCCAATCCTTGTTGACCTGGTTGATGACTAGGGCCGAATCGCCATAGACGAGGAGCCGCTTGACGCCAAGCTCAACAGCAATGCGGAGTCCGTGCAATGCAGCCTCATATTCGGCGGCGTTATTGGAAGCTTTGAAGTGGATACGCAGAACATATCGTAGCTGACCCCCAGAAGGTGCTACGAAGAAGACTCCGGCTCCTGCGCCACCTATATTTAGCGAGCCATCGAAATACATCTTCCATTGTTCTTCAACCGTATCAGATACGGGTAACGTTATGTCCGTCCATTCGACCAAAAAGTCGGCCAGGGCCTGAGACTTTATGGTATTGCGATTGCGGAATCCAAGATGAAAAAGGACTGAGCTCGATTGCCCACTTGACAATTCTGCTTGTGGCGTCCTTGTTGCGCAAGATGTCTCCGAGCGCGTACTCGGTAACCACAGTGATGCCGTACTACTGGAAGTAATGCGGGACCTTCCTTTTAGTGACCAAAATCACATAAAGGAGTTTTTGGACATGCGGATACCGATGCTTGGTCTCGTTAAGTACCTCACTGATGTAGTATATTGGTCGCTGGACGGGATGAACGAACTTGGGTTCGTTGCGCTCGACCACTAGGACGGTGCTGATCACTCTATCGGTGGCGGCAATATAAAGCAGCAGGTGCTCGTCCCCTGAGGGTGCCATGAGGACTGGTGGTGAGGATAAATAGGTCTTAAGCTCGTTGAAGGCGGCATCGGCTTCTTCAGACCATACGAACTTTTCCTTTGCTCTGAGAAAACGAAAGAAGGGAAGACCCTTGTCACCGAGTCGGGATATGTACCTGCTAAGGGCAGCCATGCATCCTGTTAGCTTTTGGATGTTCTTGACGCGCTTGGGGGCTTCATATCCAGCACAATTTTGACCTTCTCAGGGTTAGGTCGTATGCCGTCTTGGCTCACCACGCTACCGAGAAGTGCACCAGAGGAAACACCGAATACGCACTTGTTCGGGTTGAGCTTCCATTGAAACACATTTAGGGCCTTGAAGGTCCTATCAAGGTCATCGATCAGGGTCGAGGCCTCTTTAGTTTTTACCACTACGTCATCAACGTATGCTTCGCACAGTCCGTCACGGATCTCCACTTTGAGGCACTGTTGTATGGCGCTCTGGTATGTTGCACCAGCGTTTTTTAAGCCGAACGACATGGTCGTGTAATAGTAAGCACCGAAGGGAGTTATGAACGATGTCTTTTCCTGATCATCTAAGGCAAGGGCGATCTAGTGATAGCCCGAGTAGCAATCTAAGAAAGAAAGCAATTGGCAACCCACGGTGGAGTCGACCACCTCGTCGATGCGAGGGAGCATAAAAGGGGTCTTTTCGGCAGTGTTTGTTGAGATCGGTGTAATCAACGCACATCCTCCATTCATTATTCTTTTTGCATACAAGGACTTGGTTTGCTAACCAATCCGGATGATACACTTCTCTAATGAAGCCGGCATCTAGGAGCCGGGTTATCTCTGCCCTAATTGCCTCCTTCCTTTCCCAAGCGAATCGTCGTAGCTTCTGCTTGACTGGTTTGGCTATCTCAGAGACATTAAGGAAGTGCTCGATCCGTTCCCTAGGGACACCGGGCATGTCGACAGGTTTCCACGCAAAAATGCTTATGTTTTCCTGTAGGAAACGGATGAGCGCGTCTTCCTATTTGGGGTCAAGGTTGCCCCCGATCATCGCCGTCTTGGTGGGATCTCCGGGGACTAGGTTGACCTTTTTGTTTGCCTTGGTAATCTCTTCAGGGCGCTGATGCTGCTTGACTGGAGGCTCGAGCTCTGCGTGCTTAGAGGTCCTGAGTTGGAAAGTAGCTTCCTCCATGCGTGCTTTAACTTCTTCGGCCTCGGCGGCGGCGAATGCACTTGTCTCGCATGCATGAGCCATGAGGACATTGCCGCGGAGAGACAGGATACCCTGCGCGGTTGGCAACTTGAGGACAAGATAGCCGTAGTGCGGTACAGCCATGAACTTGGTGAGGGCAGGCCTGCCGAGTATTGCGTGGTAGACGCCATTGAAGTCGGCCACGATGAAGTTGATGTAGTTGATGCGGAAGTGGTGCGGTGTGCCGAACTGAACAAGCAGCGTTATCTGCCCAAGGGGCATGGAAGGCTTGTCGGGCATGACACCCCAGAATGGTGAATCGCAAGGTTCGAGCTGATCCTCTGATAAACCAAGCTCCAGGAAAGCATGGTGAAAAAGGATGTTCAGAGCACTGCCGCCGTCTATCAGCACTTTCTCAAAGCGGACGCTGCCAATCACTGGGTCAAGGACCAGAGGAAAGCGGCCTGCGTCAGGTAGTTTGGCCCACATGTCGGATCAACTGAAGGATATGGGCTGCTCTGACCAGGCCGGAGCATATCGGCTTCTGAGAGTGCAACTATGCGCCTCTTGAGGAGCTTCTTTTCCCGCGCGTTTTCTGTGGCGCCCTTGCCTCCGAAGATCATGGCGGTCACATGCTTCTCCGAGTCTTTATAGGCGTGACGCGGGTTCTTGCTATCGTCTTCATCATCGTCGGACTTGGTGCGCGCACTGGGTTTCTTGGGATAGCCCTTCTTGTTGGTACGCTGCCGCTTGCGGGCGAAGATGCTGGCGAAGCCATGACATTCGCCAAAGGTATGCCCTTTGTTAGGATGACGGGGGAAGTCACCGTTGAGGATCTTGTCGTACTTGCCGTAGTCGCCGTCGACCTCGCGCTTCTAGCCCTTGTCGGTGTTGTTGACAAAGTTGCGCTGGCGGTTGCCACGGTTATGGCGATCCCCGTTGCCGTCGTCCCGCCGCCTGTATGGTCGGTCGTTGTTGCGACGATCGGCATTGCGACTGTCACGGCGTTCATTACCTCGGTCGTCGTGACGATTGCTACCGCGGTCTTCTTGTCTAGAGTTGCGACGATCGGGGCGAGGTCCTCGTCGGTCGTCATAGTCTAGATCTCTGTCGTCGTCATCACGAGGTCGAATGCGCTTGTATATGTCGTGGGTGCCATCGTCATATTGGACGAGGGCTTCATCAACGCGCGCCCACTCTTGGGCAATGTTGAACATTTCCTCCATCGTTGCCGGCTGCTTGCGCAGGAGTTCTTTGCGGAGGTCGGCGTTGCGTGGTTGTCGGAGCCCGGCGACAAAGATCCTGATGGCCTCCGGAACACTGAGGTCCTTGACGGTGATCCAGACTTCGGAGAAACGACGGATCTAATGTCGTAAGGACTCATGGGGTGAGTCCTGGATTAGGGCAAGCTCATTCTTGGTGCCGGGCTGCTCGCAGGTTGGCCTGTAGTTGTCTACGAACATCTCCCGTAGCTGCGGCCAGCTATAGATAGAACCGTCCCTTTGGCGCATTAGCCACCGGTTTGCAGATTCCCCGAGTACCACCGGAAGGTAGTTTGCCATAACATGTTCGCCACCCCCGGCTGCTCGGACAGTTGTCTCGTAGATGACCATCCACTATTCGGGGTCAGCTTTGCCGTCGTAGTGCCTCAAGTCTCCAATCTTGAAGCTTCTGGGCCAATTTACTTGGCGTAGCCTCTCAGAGAAGCATTTGGGACCTGGGGCCCCGTGCTGAGCTCGATATCTGTTGTCGATGATGTTGCGGAGTCGGGCTGGTTGACTTCTTGGGGAAGGCGTGGTGGTTGCCTGTTTTCACCGTCTCTTTTGCGGTTACCGCGCTCCTGACGTTGAGCGGGCTAGGCTTCACGCTGACTTTCCCGATCCCGGTCATTGGCGTCGCCGCCTTCCGCCCGGTCCCCGCGACCGCGGTGAGTGCTGCGAGAACGATGGCTCTGGGATGGGCCGGCCGACATCTCGCGCATAAAATTGACTTGAGCTTCTGCAGCCTTGAGATGGTCAAGGGACGGCTGGATTTCTAGGGGTAGCTTTGCATGTCGCGGAGTCATTTGGGCTGCGACGGCGATATTGGCGCTAGGCGTCTTGTGGACTTGTCGATCACCGACCAGGTCAAACTCGTCTGCTAGGTTGCGGGGTTGCATCCTCCCTCTCTGTCGGTTGGCCCGTGGGGCAGGCGGAGGTTCCTGTCCGGCGTCTCCATCGGGCGCAGCTGCATCTGCGTCAGCTCCTGCGCCAGCAGGCTGAGGGGGTACCTGGACCTGAGGTTGGGCCAAACGGCGTCGAGCTCGGTCTTCGTCACGAGCGATCCTTTGCTGCCTTTCCTCAACCGTTTCGACGACGGGCTCATGCTCGTCAACGCTAACGTTGAAGACAGCTCCTCCGAACCTAGGAGGGTATTGCGGGAAGTCGGTTGTGTCGAACAATTTGGCCACTCGTTGGGGGAATTCATCGTCGTCCGCTGCGGTGGCGGAGCCTATAGAAGTAGAGCTTTCAGTGGCGGTTGCTCCGTCCAGCCCGGAGATGGAGCTTGAGCCGCCTTCTTCTTCATCGATCGACCGAGAGCCATTGGAAGCTTCCCCACTATGGACGCAGTGGACGATGTGCCTGGTCGTCCCGTCGAGGTGGAACTCGACAAGCTGAGTTCGGGGGCGACCGCGGGTGCTGGTTTTGGAAAAGCCTATCCGCCTGTCACTAGTATGCCCTGGAGGCGTTAGGCATCCCGAAGGGGAATGGGTTTTGACCCAATGCAATCTGAGCGTCACCTCTTAGGTTTGTCCGACCAGTTATCGGACGAGGTTGAGGACGATTCTGAGAGTTCGGTGGTCGAGCCACCGTCAGACCTAGATCTGAGTAATCGGCATGGACCTGGGGGCCGTGCCGAGGTTGAGCCGTTGCTAGAGCCGGGCGACATTGGTCGACGCGGGCCTGTGCACCACGCCGAGGTCGAGCCACGATCGGATCTGAATCCAAGCGGTGAGTTTGTCCGACGCGGGCCTACACGCCGCGCCGTGGTCGAGCCGTGACCAGACTGGAATCTAGGCGGCGGAGCTGATTGGCGTGAACTTGAGGGTTGCGCCTTGTCGCAGCCAGATCGGAGCCCGAGCGGCGGAACGGATTGGCGCGGATTTGCTGACCGCGTCTTGCCGTGGCCATACCAGAATCTGGGCGGTTTTGAGTGCCGGCGCGAGCCTGAACCCGGCGCCGTCGTGGCGGAACGAGAGTGAAGCCATCATTATTGAACCGATTCTGGGCCGATTCCAACTGCTCGGCCATCTCCTCGAGGCCCCTTCCGAGCCGGTCGATGGATTCGAGTAGATCGGAGTTGTCGATCTGCCTTCCTTGGTAGCGAGGGAGCGGTGGTCGAGTCGCCGGTCGTGGCGCCCTCGAGATTGATCCCGAGGGACGAGGTGGAGCTTGAAGCATTGACGCCGGATCTGCCGGCGTTCCTCCCACGCCTCCCGTTGCAGAGACAGTCCAAGTGAAAGAGCCGATGGTGAAAGTCGACCCAGCTTCGATCTCCATGGTTGTGGCAAAGGAAACCATCTTGCTTGCTACTAAGTCTACACGCGCACCCCCTACTTGGCGTGCCACTGTCGACGAAATATCGGCGGCAGTCTACCACGGGTATACCGACGGTAGTGATTTATCGGTGGAGGCACGCTATTAGACTACAAGCGAGATGGAACAGGAAGAACAGCACACACGGTTTACCCAGGTTCGGGCCGCTAGATGCGTAATACCCTACGTCCTGCTCTTCTGCTATTGATGATTGAGGAAAAAGATGTTTTGGAGGGGGGTCCCTGCCCGCCTTATATAGTCTGGGGAGCAGGGTTACAAATCCTGAAATCCTGAGGTAGTCGGTTACAAACAAACCGTATCTAGGTAGAGTACAATTGGTTTCCTAACCGACAAGTTCTCTTGTATGACAAGTAACTCTTAATTGTCCGTCTGGAACTCCGACCAGGCCAGAGAGGCCAATTGGTCTTGGTCTTGTGGGCTGGGCCGCCCTGTCTGTCGAGGCCAAAGGCCAGCCGTGAGGGTATAGGTGTCTAAACCCCCCACAGATGGGACTATACAAAGACACCAGCAAGATCAAGCATGGGGCATTGCTACAGCTCTGGGTGAAGAGTTGTGCCTAGAGGACTACTCATGGTACAAATTCCTGGGCACATTTCAACCACGTTGGAAGGAGGTCATCATCAGCCCAAGCACAATGGAGTTTGTACCAGACTACTCATCTTTTGAATTAACCCTAGCCAATCATGATACAAAGCGCTGGATTGTAGCCACTAGCTTTGATGAAGAAGAGATTGTGCCAGCTACAACGTCATACTTTTGTTCAAACCAAAGAAGAAATGAACCTCGTGCCTCTTCTTTGCCCGATAAAATGTTCCAGAGAGCTGACAACCTCCACGTATTGAAGCTCTGTCACTGCATGTTTAACTTTTGCTCACCTCCTTTTCTTCACTGTAGAAATCTCATATTCCTTGGATTAGATAGCTGCAAGGATCAACAACAGAGGCCAGAAATAACCAAAAAACAAAATCAAGAAGAAGAGCAGGACTATTGTAGAGAGACAACAGAATTGTTTCAAAGCCTATGGGTGCTCGACATATCTTGTACCAATTGGGAGCTTAGTTTGTCCCCAAATACCCTAGAGAAAACAGTAACAAACATCAGGGAGATCAATATAAAGAGAGGATCGAAGAAGCTGGCAAAGAAAACTTGCATGGACATGGAGACATCTACACAACATTCACAAGCTGCGAATCATTGAGCCTACATGCCCTTGGGAGACAGGCAACATGGATGAATTATCAGATATGGTGAAGCTAGATCTCCTTGACTTGACCTGGAATAGCACAATACAAGTTTTGCCGAGCTTGTTAAGAGCAATTGGGCTCAAAACACTGGTTCTGGATGGTTGCATTGGGATGGAACATGTTGGCCCAGAATCACTTCCTCCATCTCTTGAAACATTTAGATTTGATGCAGGGGTAGGAAAGGGCCACGACAAGGAAGCTAAAATCTCCTTTATCTCCATGGCTGGTTGTGCAAGGCTAGTGAACTTCAGATTGGTTGGATCTCTCCCAAACCTTGAGGAGCTAGACCTCTCTAGCACATCAGTGAAAGCATTGGACCTCAAAAATGAGGTGGTGCAGTCCCATGTCTACAACGGTTCATTTTGTTGGGATGTTAGCAGCTTCGGGCAAATTTTTGGCCCAAAAGGGGAGTATCAAAACAAAGAATCTTAAGCAATATTGCTACTAAGAACATGAGACTCGTATAGTCATTATTGGTGCAGGGGGATCCAAAGGTTAATGTTAATCTCTGCTTTTCTCATCCTAGAAAAAGACGTTGAACAAAACTATGATGATGATGGCAATGGACTTAGTTGAGTTACCTATGCACATGTCATCAGTTCCAAAGACTCACCACCACACCTACAGTGATGTCAACTATGAAATTGACTATGAAGGAAGCAGAACACTCCAGTTTGAGCCACGGACCTCCACTTGACCTCCACTTAGAGATTTGAGAAGGACGAAGCAACATTATGTGGTCACCAAACAAGAAATCAGATCCGTAATCCGTTTCATAAACAGGGTCAAGTCGCTGCTCCTACAGAATAGTTCTTCCATCATCACAACTGTAATCCTCAAAAGCATGATTTCCATAACAAAGGAAGGTTCTAAGCTAATAGAGGAAGAGTTTGAGAACTTAGATTGGTCTAGTTTGAAGTGGTGCATGTTGAGAGATGCCCCAAATTGGATACTGTGTTCACCACAAACTATGATACTGGCTGCTTCGAAGAACTAGAAACCTTTTGGGGACTGGTATTGGGGTTCATCAATATTTGCTAAACTGCATGCTATAAATCTTCGTTCATGTCCTAGGCTCACATATTAGTTTTTAGAAAAGGGAATATATTAAATATCCCAGCTTCTGCATCGATTAATGCATATAGCTGTTGCTTATACAAACCTTTCAATTCAAATAACAATCCACGGAATCATAAAAATAAAGATTTGAGCCATAACTCGAGCAAAAGTTGTAATGAGTGAATACTAAATAGCAATCCTATTGCTAAATCTTCAGCCGTGTCGTGCAAACACTTATAGCGCGACTGTCTCAATGGCCCTATACCCCATCTTTACTGAGTGGCGAAGCTCCTCCTTCTGAAGAAGAGACCAAAACCCGATGCAATATGTCACTTTGAAGATAACCTGCAAATAAGATGGTGCTAACACCTTATTAAACACAATCTCATTACGAGTCAGCCAAAGCGCCCAACAAATTGCACTGGCCCCCACCAGAATCTGAGCTTTAACAGTCCTCTGTAACCCTGCCAACCAACTTGTAAACATATTGTGTACACTACTTGGAGGCTTTAGGTTGAAAGAGACTTGAAAAATTCACCACATGAACTGTGCATAATGACAGTCAAAAAGCAAATGTTGTATTGTTTCTTGGGCCGAACAAAAACAACACTTCAAATCCCCTTGCCAATGTCGTTTAGCTAAATTATCTTTTGTGAGGATAACACCCTTGTATAAATACCATACAAAAACTTTAATTTTGAGTGGTAGTTTTAATTTCCAAATCCAATTGTTAAAAGGTACGGCCTGAACATTTAATAGCGCTCTATACATCGAACTTACTGAGAAAATTCCATTCTAATGCAACCCCCACTTAAAACAATCTCTGTTATTTGAGAGATGAACTTGTGCAACCCTAAGCACTATATTGTGCCAATCTCGCAAGTTGTTCCCCACTAGAGACCTCCTGAAGGCTACATTGAGTGGAATTGTTGACAATATAGTTCGAATAGAAGCATTTTTTCTCATAATATTATATAATTTTGGAAAGTGCAATTTTAAAGGACGTAGTGTTATCCAAGAATCCTCCCAAAACCAAACTTTAGACCCGTCACCTAGATCAAATCTTCCCATCCAGAGCAATTCTTCTTTGACCGCCATAAGGCTAGTCCAAAACTGAGAATCACCAGGCATAGCTTGAACCTGAGTTAAAGTTTTGTGTTGTAAGTATTTATTTCGGAGTAGCCGTTGCCATACTTCATCGCCATTTAATAGCTGAAACAACCATTTACTAAGAAGGCATCTATTATGCACATTTAGATTTAGAATCCCCAAACCACCTTGATTCCTGGGTAAACATACTACCTCCTATTTTGCTATCCTATACTTTTTCTTATGCTCAGTACCCTGCCAAAAAAACCGTGATCTAAAGTAATCTAGCTTTCGCAAAACCCCTCAAGGCACTTCAAAAAAAGACAACATAAACATAGGAAGACTACTAAGGACCGAGTTGATAAGAACGAGTCTCCCTCCTACTGATAAGATTTTCCCTTTCCAACCACTCGATTAAACGCTTCGAAATCTTTCTTCCACATGTTTCCAGTCCTTATTTAGCAGTTTTCTATGATGCATTGGAATTCCAAGATAACGGAACGGATAGGAGCCCAAATTGCACCCAAAGTTGTGCATATACTCAAGTTGATTAGCTTTGACCTCGCCATAACAGAATAACTCACTCTTATGAAAATTGATCTTGAGTCATAACAATTGCTCAAAAGCACAAAGCAAAAACTTCATATTTTTGGCCCGCTCAATATCATTATCCATAAAAAGAATAGTGTCATCTGCATACTGAAGGACTGAGAGTCTGTCATCTATAAGGTGTGGAGTAACACCTCTCACTTGGTCGGCCTCTTTGGCTCGTGCAATTAAAATTGCAAGCATGTCAACCACTATATTAAATAAAATTAGAGACAACGGATCTCCTTGCCGAACTCCCTTTTTTGTTTGAAAGTAGTGCCCAATATTATCATTGACCTTAATTGTCACACTCCCTCTAGTCATGATCCTCGAAATCCAATCACACCAGACAGGAGAGAAGCCCTTCATCCTGATGACTTGTTGAATAAAAAGCCAGTTTAATTTATCATAAGCTTTTTTGAAGTCTAGTTTGAATGCATTCCTAAATCCTACATATTAGTTGTATAAAATTTACCTTTAAGTTAGCACCTAATGCAATGCTTAATCTTGCTAGTCGTCAACACATATGTATATGTGTAGATGTAATAGGTGTTGGCAGTAGTTAGAAAAAGGTGTTTGCAATGCCAGCAATTGTAACGTAATAAATGGATTGGTACAAAGTCTCAAAATGCTTGCTTTTCACTTTTATCTATGTTTATTTTCTCAACATATACATGCATTAGTGCTTACTCAAGTGCAAAGAACTTGGGGGATATTGTCGGCATGCATCATGGGTACTCTCACATGCTAGATCCCTGCCTATGGATATGGATTATCTAGGCCAACTAATCTCAATGCTGGCCTCCAAGGTAGAGATCCCCTAGAAGATTAAAATCCTCAATCTCAGTGGGATTAATGATGGGAACAGAGTTCCCGATCTTTCCCAATCTTCCGCCTGGTGGAGATACCAATTGATTTGTTTAGAGAAGAACACAACATTCGGCTTTGGATTGAAAGACTCAAACCCTATAAACTTAGCAAGTTTCAGGGAGAGATGTTATCTGAAAATAGTAACATGTACTAACATTATTGCACTCTTTTTCTTTTATGAGTTTTTAAAAAAAACCATAATAAGGCTTTTAATAAAGCATTAACTTGAGAAACATGTCGTATCAAAGACATCATTCCTCCTCACATTTCCAATGTGGTTTTAGGGTAGGTCACTTCAATTATGGCCCGCCCAAAGGCCATATATACTATTGTCCTAAACTCACTTGTGAGTTTTTTCTATAAAGATTTCCAAAGCTTACGATGGATGATAAATCTATAATATATGCCATATCATTACTCTTCCATTGGATTTTTGAAGAATTCAATGACATGGCACCATGGGTGGTTACGCTGTGCCGGTTTTTGGAGGGGAAATCCATGAAAAGTGGCAAAAAAAATGGAAAAAAGGAACAATGCCGAACAGTACATGAAAAGGGGCGATGAGCTAAGGCCATGGATTCCTAGCGTGTTAAAGAGAGTAGTTATATCAATAATATTATGAGGATTTTTACTATAAGGTTTTTTTGGAGGATTGAAACCATTTGATTGGTCTCAAGAATGGATCGGATCTAGGGGAGTATTGAGAAGCAAATTACTCCACCAACAGAAGAGCAGTGATCTCATCTCCCATACACACGCCACGGATTAGTGACTAGAACTAGTATTAACCATTGTTCTTTTTTTTAGATAGAGGAAACAAACATTCCGGCCTCTGCACAAGTGCATGCAGCCAGATTAACCATTGATCTAATCCAGTGATTACTGTTTACTAATGTAAAACCACCGACGTCTGTGGAACAGACCGACGTCTCTCAGTGGAACAAACATCCCAAATGAGAAAATCAGTTCATTCATTCACTTGATTTCATATAGGAACTCAGTGTATATAAACTGGATCCATCAAATGAGAAAATCAGTTCATTCATTCATTTTCTCTCTCGTTCTTGATTTACATATAGGAACAGTATTTTATCCCTGAGTTATAAACACCAGCTTCCACTTGAAGCTTGTTATCCTGATGCAGACTCTGCTTCACAAAAATACATAGAAAAAAGTGTTATGAACAGAAGGCCAAACGCGAAATAACAAAGAAAACTAAGTCGACACAAAGAACATCCTGGTCGCCTAAAACTTGGATTAATAAATCACAATTTTATCCTGCTGAAGATTAGAAATCCGGTTTTCATTTCAGACTAATTTCTGCTTTGCTTTTTGAACTCCAGAAGATGCTCTTGAAAATTAGTAAAATCTTCTTTTGTCAAAAAAAAAAACTCCAGAAGAAGCTATGGAAAACGTCTAGTACTATTCTTTACCTTCCCCGTCCACGTGCATTGCCAAATAAGGAGCAGAGCAGATAAAAGGAAAACAGGGCAGATAGGAACGCAGTTCAAACGTCATCTCCCAATCTGCCATCCTTTTTTTACAGCCTAGATAGACGAGAAGAATTGCAAGCACTACGTTTTTCCATCTCTGTTGCATCGATCGACCCCCTTCCAATTTCAACTCGATCCATCGATCTGATGTTCTGCACTTTCAAGCTGAGGAGCCTCCTCTTCCTCTGGCGAGCCCTGACGCTGGCGTTGGTCTCCTTCATCTCACATTTCCTCTGGTGATCCATCCCTTCCCCTGTGACGGCTTGAATTTGGTTCTCGGCTCGCCGTCCGGGATTAGGGGGTCTTTGATTCTTGTCATGCATCTCCATCGCCGGTGGAGGGCCGATGGGATCAAGCGATTACTATGAGATCCTCAACGTCGACCGGAACGCCACCGATGACGACCTCCGCAGGGCCTACCGGCGGCTGGCCATGCGGTGGCACCCCGACAAGAACCCCGGCGGCAAGGCAGAGGCCGAGGCCAGGTTCAAGAAGATCACCGAGGCCTACAACGTACGTGCCGCCGCCGCCGCCGCCCTTCAAATAAATCGTGCACGCCACCCATGTAATTTTGCTTATATTTTGACATGCATGCATGGCTGGATTGGATGGTCTCAGGTGCTCAGCGATGCAGACAAGAAGGCGGTGTACGACCAGTACGGGGAGGAGGGCCTCCGTGGGGGGAGGTGCCGCAGCCCGGCGGCGGTGGCGGCGGTTCCGACGACATCTTCGCCGAGTTCTTCGGGAGCACGCCGTTCACGTACTGCAACACGGGCGGCGGCGGAGGCGGCGGCAACGCGCGCGGCGGGAGGCAGCCCCCCCGCCGCCCCCGAAGTGGGACAGAGGGTTCGGCAGGGCGTACCGACGTGACCAGGGTGGTGGTGGTGGTGGTTCCGCGTCGTCGAACATGGCGCCACCGCCTCCGCCCGTGGAGAGCAGGCTGGCGTGCACCCTGGAAGAGCTCTACATGGGTGTCACCAAGAAGATGAAGATCTCCCGGAACATCGTCGATGCGAGCGGGTAACAACCGAACTGAAATGTCAATAGCAGCTAGGCATAATATATGTGTCCCTAATCAAGAATTGATGATTCCCATTTTGAGCGCAGGAGGACGAAGACAGAGTCGGAGATTCTGTCGATCGAGGTGAAGCCCGGGTGGAAGAAAGGCACCAAGATCACGTTCGCCGGCAAGGGCAACCAGCAGTGGAACCAGCTCCCCGCCGACCTGGTCTTCGTGGTCGACGAGAAGCCCCACGCCGTGTACCGGCGCGACGGCAACGACCTGTTGGCCGAGGCCCGGGTGACGCTGGCCGAGGCGCTGGGCGGCACGGTTGTCGTCCTCGCCGCGCTCGACGGCCGCGAGCTCACCGTCGACGTGGGCAGCGGCGGCGGCGAGGACGAGGACCAGGACGGCGCGCCCGTGGTGTGCCCCGGGTACGAGCTGGTGCTGCCAATGGAGGGCATGCCCATCGCGCGCGAGCCCGGCCGCCGAGGCAGCCTCAGGATTCGGTTCGACGTCGCGTTCCCGGAGCGGCTCACGCGCCGGCAGCGGGCGCAGATCAAGCGCGCGCTCCAGGACAGCACCGCCGCCTGCTAGCGATTAGATGTGTCCGCTCCGCGATGACACGGTGGCGTTCTGCTCCTGCTACATGCGCCTCGAGACCTCGAATATATGCATGACAGGGGCATATGCACATGCTCAAAGCTGGTTGTATAATATGATGTATTGGGTAGAGAAAGGGACAAACAGTTTTACTGCTCCATCGGTTATAAATTATAAAATATTTGATTTTTATCTTAAATTTGACCAGTCGTCTTATTAAAAAAACTTATACAAAAATATAAAATTTAAGTCATTTTAGAAAGAATTTATTAATAAAGCAAGCCATAACAAAATAAGTGATATTTTACATAAACTTTTGAATAAGATGAATGATTAAACTTAAGTTTAGAGAAGTCACATGTCATATAATTTAGAACGGAATAAGTATATAACACAAAAAAAGAATAATATAGCGTTGTGAGGTGGACAAGACTAGCTAACACACAAATCCACAACATTTTTGACGAATATTCGAGGGTAGCATGTAGGATCAATGTAGGATCCTATAAGAGAATATTTTATTTGGGGATATAAACTCGCCCCCATGCATTAGAGAGACGCAGCATGCCACTCGTCCCCTGTTGACGTCATTTCTTTCTGTGCCCATACCTTCCTCCTCTTCCTCGTGGGTGTGATCCTCCTGGTGTGGCAGGTGGCGGCGTGGCGTCGAGCTTAATCCTGCTACAAGCTTAGACTTGGCAAATAGGAGATTATGGCTAGGGTGCATCCAGCAAGTCTGGGGCTGATGAGGGCGGTTGTGGTAAGGGCAGGGCATTGACGAATATGGCTATCGTACCGAGAGGCAGTGGTGTACGATGTTGGTAGAGTCAAGATAATGGTTGACGAGTTAAAGGACACAATGTATAAGGAAGAAGTTGTTGATAGGATGATGTCATATGAGTCCTATCTGATTAATTTCTGTAGAAGAAAGAAGTTGTTGACAGGATGATGTCATATGGGTCCAACCTAACAAATGTTTAAGAGCATCTCTAAGAAAATTCGTATTTACCTTGCTATTGATATTTTTAGCTAAACATCTAGAAAATTGACTTCCACTAGACTGGTCAATACAGTTGCTATCCTCCTTGACATGCTATCCCATGAGCCATGATAGCCAAATTGGCTAGCCTGGGATTTTTTTTGTTTTCTAACCTTTTTTACCTAGTATATAATAATAACTTCTTCTAATAAAATTTACAAATCTGACCCTTTTAGTCACGTCAGTAGGACTGGCGCAACCAAATAACACTGCCATGCTAGATGTATGGGTGCATCAAAATCTTCGTTGGATGATGTTTTTGACGTGAAAAACCTTATCACGCCACTCACATTGGCGTGACAATATAGTCTTGTCATGCTACTAGGAGTGGCGTGCCAAGACTTAATTTTTGAAAAATCATAAGTCATCAATATGACATTAGATGAAAATGATTTTTATATGAAACTTGTAGCTCTCGATGAGATCTACAACTTCTAGGTTTGATTTTTTTTTCATTTAAAGGTTTTATTTTTTTTCATTTAAGGACTTTAAGATACTAAAAAATAATATACTATTTTTGGTACTATAATAAACACGTACAAGAACTTGTCGTGTTACAAAAATTAATATCATCTTTGTATAGTTTCAAATAAAGGTACTTTTTTATATCAGCGTTGTAGCTCATAATGAGATATATAATTTTATAGTTTTGAGTTTTTAATTTGAGGTTATTAATATGCTCAGGAAAATAGTATAAAGTTTAAGCAAAGCAGTCTCATGAAAATCATATTTTTTCTGTATGCTTTAAAATTAAGATACTTTTTATATCAAAATTGCACCCATCAATGAGATCAACAAATTTTTAGTTTTGAGATACTTCATTTGAGATCGTTAAGATGCTCAACAAAATAATAAAAAATTTAAGCTATATTAATTGTGTACTAGAGCTTAACATTTTAAAAATTATGATATCAATTCATATAATTTTAATATAAATGTATTAGCCTTGATAATAATTACAATTATTATGGTGCAAAATCATATATTATTGTTTTGAACATATTAATATCCTTAAATGGGAAAAAAACTCTAAACTACAAAGTTGTAGATCTCATTATGAGTTACAATTTTGATATAAAAAGTATCTTTATTTGGTACCATGAAAATAAGATATTAGTTTTTTCTTAATCGATAAGGTCTTGTATACAATTATTATGGTATTGAAATAGTATATATATTTTTTTGACCATTTTAAAGTCTTCACAAGAGCTACAATAATTATAGAAAAAAAATCACCTTCATCGATGTCGTATCGAAGAGTTATTATGATTTTTTAAAGGCTCGGTCTTATCGCGTTAGAGTCTTTTTCCTGGACATTGCATTAATCTTGTCGCCGTTGAGAGCTACAATGATTATTAGAATGAACTCATAAACTTATTAACAAAAACAGTCCACCTATTAAGATTCTTGTTTAATTAGATTATTAGAATTATATTAATTTTATTTATCTTATTTTTAGTTAGCCAAGAAAATTGAGCATCTCCAATAGTTTGGCATTTTTTCTTTGCCATTTGTTGTAGTTTGCCAACTCTCAAAACAAAATGGGAAGGAGAAAAACAAGCCATCTCCAAGAGTTTTGCAAAATTGACTTGGCATTTACCAAAGTGTGGACCCAACCGACTATATATGGCGCGAAGAGAGTCCTACATGCACGGGAGTAGCGCGGGAGGAGCGCCCGATCGCATTTGTCAAGCGGTCCGCGGCTTTGCAAATATGCCAAGTTTCCTCCGTCAATTGCCAAGTTGTCCAAATTGCAAAACCCAAATGCAAAACTGTTGGATACCTCATTTCATGATTTTTTATAAATTACAAGAATACAAACCCCAAATGCCAAACTGTTGGAGATGCTCTATCAAACAGACGCATCTTTGCCACGCAAAACAGGCATAAAACCTTGGTCGAGTTTATAGTAAGGCAGCCCGGCCCGCGCAAATTGATTGTGAGTGCTCAAATCGGTCCAAACGGCGAACGGATCTTGACGCACAACCGACCGTCCGACGCTCTCTCCTCATCAGCAATCGAAAATCCAAACCGCCGCACGCCGCAGCCGCAGGCTTCCGTAGTTGCGTCAGAAATCCCCCTTCTCGAGTCCTCCATCTCATCCCTCCCTCCCACCCCAATACATCCCGCCGCCGCCGCCATCAGCCCGGGCGACGAGCACGCGAGGCCGACCATCGAACCCTAGTCCCCGGCCGAGCCGCTCGCCCGCCGCGCCTCGCGGGATCGCTCGCCCCCGCGGCGCGGCCGCCTCTGCGTCGACCCTCTTAGAGTCTCCGTCCGACACCGCTCGGATCCGGTGAGCCTTCCTTCCCGTACCCCCTCTTCCTTTCTCGAATTGACGAGCCCTCGACGGCGCCTGGCCGCGTGGTCCTTGTAGTCTAGGCCTGCGTGTCTGCTTTCGGTCTAGGGTCGTGGGCAGGGGAATCGATTGTGCCAGGTGGAACTGGTGCGTTCCACGCTGTCGGCGTTGGTGGTGTTTGCTCGTAGTCCAATCTCTTGTGCCTTGGTTTTCGCATTGTGATTGGCCGGTGGTGATAACCTTCCTCGGCTGGTGGAATTTTACAGGATATGGTTCCTCCTGTTTAGTCTGGTACTTCTGGTTCTATGTGTCATCTTTACTGTAGTTTGCTGATTATTGATCCAATTAGGATATTGTGGCTCTTCCAGAGCCAGGGCAACTTCGTTTTTTTGTGAATCAACTTGGTTCTGCTGATATTTTGTGATCGTTTAGTCAATCTTAAGTTGTGTAGGTCTAGAATGAATAACTACGCCTGTATATCTCATTATCTGAATTACTTATTAGTTCTCCAGTCTTGGCAAGGGTGTTTTGTCTTGCAAACTTGTTGGTGCCACCAAATGTTGTCTATGGCTAGAAGGGGCTATTGTTTAGGCTCAAAGAATGCGGGCAACGATTAACTAAAAGCTAGCAGGTGGCATCTGGCCGGTCTTGCTGTTGTTATAATTAGGTTAGTTGGGTTTGCTCCCAAACTGCAATAAGTTTCCTTTCTGAGCATAGTTCAGATTTCGACAGAATGGATTTCTGTCTGTGTGCTTCAGTTTCGTTTCTTTGCAAACTTCATCAAATATTGTTGCCATACACGAGAGCAGTTTCATTCAGGTCATGGTTGTATTGGTATGGAGAATTACTGTAGCTGATTTTGCTCATAAAAAGAGCCTAACGTTGTCTTATTGCAACTTTTTAGTTGGGAGTAGTAGATGTCTTTATCTTATCTGTCTGGGGCTTAATATACTTTATTTAACCTCTCGCAAGCTTGAACTTACTGGTCCTCAAATTTGGGCTTATTGAACTTCTTGCAAGCTTGAATTTACTGCTAGCTTTGTAGTTTCTGCTACGAATTCGGTTTTCTTACTGTTATTATACTATGTATTCATACAGGGATGGAATCACCACCGCTCACAGCTGAAGCTATTGCTTTTACCGAGAAAAAGATGGATATGACTTTGGGTATGCAATTTGACCAATTTTCTTTTTGTTCACTGATGCTAATTGATATTTCAGTGTTGATTTAACTCATGTATTGTTTCTTTGTTTATTTAGAGGATATAATCAAGATGTCAAAGAAAAAGAATCCTGGAGGCAAGAAACCGCCGAGGCAGCCGGTAAACATATTAGTTTGGTGTATTCAATGTTGCATTTTGAACTCCCTGTGGAAGTTTGCTAATTATACCCTCCATTTCATTATAACAGATCAAAAAGCGCCCATTCCAGAATGGTAACTCTAATAAAGGGAATGGCAAGGTTCAACGGTTTATGGAATCTAGATCATCCATTAGACAAGTATGTTGCAATGACATTTTTTTTTTTTTTTTTTTTTTTTTTTTTTTTTTTTTTTTTGCATCTTGTGTCATGGTAAGTTTCTAATGTTCTCGTTGTGCTTAGGGTGTTCTTGCACAGA
Source organism: Chrysopogon serrulatus (assembly GCA_015844335.1). NCBI lineage: Eukaryota > Viridiplantae > Streptophyta > Magnoliopsida > Poales > Poaceae > Chrysopogon > Chrysopogon serrulatus. The sequence goes on from JADLZL010001331.1 coordinate 217,434, forward strand.
GAAGGTCAAATCTTGGTGGAAGTCAGTTCCCTGCTACAAAGCAGGCTGCGAAGAAGGCTGCTGCTATGCCAATGCGCAACGGGGCTGTCCGATGGAACAAGCCAAGGTATTAATCAGTCACTATGTGTTTTTTCTCATTCCTTTTCTAGCCATGTTTTCATCTCAATGAATTGTTATGGACAGGTAAACAATGGTTCTCTTATTGCTTATGAGAAAGTTTACTGCATTCAAGGGGTTGTTAAATTTATTGAGTCATGCACCTTGGGTTGTATTGGCTGAGAATCATTGTGATGCTGGTGTTTGCATGGAAGTGCCTTAACTTCTCTTGGTTATACACACTCAGTTTATGAAGAACAACCAACTTCATATTCTTGTGGCACAAGGCCTGTTTTCTTGGTTGAACTTGGTGAATATAACATATGAGCCTTAAAGCTTCATTGGAAGTTATGGCATTTTCCTTTATTCTGGTTGAGCTGGTCAAATTTGTGAACCTGCTGGAACATCCTGGATATGTATCTGCTGTTGCCTGGCATTTTTCTATGCATTCGCTATTCATGGTGTAATCTATAGCTGCTGGATGAGTGCTATTTTGGGAGACCAGCATTAACTGTCTGTGAGGGTTACATTAGTGTTAATTGTCAACTATGGTAGGAAGGACCGAGGGAGATGTGATAATGGCTAGCATCTCATGCCACTGGTGACTGATCATCCAGATACAGGGATGCTACATGCCTGAGTTTGAATTGGTTTTGATTACTGGCTCCTTGGCAGTGCTCAGTGTTTATTTGTTTGAATGATGAATGCAGTGTGAATCTAGGGTAGTGCAGCTAACAGGACAATTGTTGTATGCCTCCAAGGGAGTATACTTTGCTACTGCATCCTATTCAGTCAGCTGTATCTATAACAGCATGCCAGTTTTGAGCATTATATCATAAAGTGCTATATGCTCTGCGTTGTTCACTGGTTCCTGCAGAGATAATGCTTGTCTGCATTTCTACTGGATAAGAGTAAATTATGGCATCTTGCAATTTATCTCAGTATGCTGGGCTGTATGGATGCTATCTTTTCAAGGTCAAGTGTTGGAATTTATTTCATGATTCCTTATGCGACCTTGTTGGTTCTGGAGTGGTCACTAATTACATGACTTGAGTTTATCAGTCCAATCAATCAATAATTTGTGTCAACTTGGAACATTGTTGAACCATGTGTGTTGAAATTTGGGTGGGCCTTGGAAACCAAGAGGATGCACTAGATATTTTCAGTGACCACTCTATCATTTCTGTTTGATTTTATTCCGAAGCATGGTATGTACTCCTTGACTTCCCTTGAGAAGTGAGAATTGTATCCTTGTTTTGATGGGGGTATGGTGAGTTTGCTCAGAATACAATATGGCTCTTGGTTCTCCGTTGCTTATGATTCTTGGTACTTAAGCATTCCTGCTCATGTGAGATACTAATGTTTTGATTTTGGTACAGTGCAAGTACCTTCGTGCAGAGGAGGCCTGTAGGTGATGCTTTTCAGAATGCCAAGGTATGGATTATGTCAAATGTTGACCTCACCTTAATGCAGAGTAAATAAGATAATCTGGCTGAAAAAATAAATTGTTTCCCAGTGTTTTGTGTCTGATGCATAATAATCAGCTTAAGATCTATATGGCGATCTTTGGGTCTACCAATTTAATGATTCTCTTGGAAAACCATTCATATTGTAATTTGTATTTTCTTCTTTCTTTATGTTTTAATGTATAGTTTTCTCACATAATCCATCTTTTTTTTTGGTATCCCCATGTCATATATAACCATCTGTGGTAGTTTCATTTCAGGACCATGATGAATGCTATACTTGGGTTCATTTTTATTTTTAGAAGTTGCGTGATACATGAAATTGACTTGTATTTGTTTAATTAATATTTGTTGAATTATTCATGTTCGGTAGTTCTATTGTTGCTGCTGATCCCTCAGATACACCTTAATCTATTTGTAGGTCAAGGAGTCGCAGAACCAGGGAGCACCAAGGACTATGGATGCACTTTTTGCACAGATGAAGGCACAACGCATGAGGACCGTACCACAGCAGCAGACAAATCCTGCCCCTGGGCGCAATTTCAACCAGCAGCGACGTGTTCAGCAGCAGCAGAGGCGAGGTAGAGGAGGATATGGTGGCCGTAATGTTGGCAACCAATGAATTCAACTAGGCATATCTGCTGCATCGAAGCCCTTTCTCTTCACTGGTCTTCTGGACCTTGGAAGAAAGGACGCCCCTGGGAAAAACTAACTTGGCTTTGTTTATTGGAGAAAGGGTTGTGGACAGAATGTGAAGCAAAGTTTGTGTGTTCTCTAGTTGCCTGCTTCCATTTCAACATGTATAATGTCATATGAAAATTATTTGGTGCTAGATTATGTCATGTTTCTTGAGTTGATTAGGTTCATGACTTCTTCAAAAGAACTTATTTAGGGTGACGCTAGGGCAGGGCGGGGCGGGGCTGGAGCCGCACTGGGGCAGGACAGGGCTACATCACTTTTTGCATATGACATTAAAATTTTACAGATTCTGGTGCAAACAAAGCCACTCACGAGCTGTTTATTCTATGTCTGTTTTTTTTTTTTTTTGAGAAACTTCTATGTCTATTACCTATCTACTATAATAATAATAATAAAAAATAAAATATCTGTCTTTTTTCAGTCTAGTCTATTCAATTAGACCCAACTGTCTAACACTCCACACTACACCCACAGTCCGCACTCCATCAGCCACAATCTGGTCTAGTCTGAACACGGCTTAATTTCATGGTGCGGCCGGCCCAGTCTAGCCACAGGTGGCAAAAATACTCGAAGCCTCTCAATTAAAAAATTGCATCCTCAGAGTTTTGAACCCTGGCTAACTAGATCAAAAAACTGAGAACTAAAAACTAACCACTGCACCACACAAGCTTAGGTGATACTTTGTAATACCTCTTTCAATTTATTGTAGTTCTTGATCTAAGAGCCTAAAGGAGGACAAGAAGGGACAGTTCTTGATCCAAGAGCCTAAGGAGGACAAGAAGGGACAGTCCGACAGAATATCACATAAGGAGGGTCTTATGAACTGTATGACCTTCTAGAAAAAAATATGAAAAATAAAATAGGAAAAGAAAAATAAAAACAATATAAAACATGAAAAATAGAATAATAATAATATAGCACTGGAAAAGAACGAAAAACAAAAACCAAATCTAAATTAAGCGAAAGCCCTCAAAAATAAACATTAACATAAATTAGAATCTAAAATCAGGACAATGCCACTGTCCATTTAATTGCCATGGTCCTCTAAAGGTGTTACTCCCTTCACCTTTGAAAGGAGTGATTTTAAGAGTTATCATAAGTTTAAACTTTTAAACTTGAAAAAAGTTTTAGAAAAAAAATTAAGATTTATATTATCAAATTAATATTATTAAAAAAGATATAAATTTTGCCTTTTTATTATTAGGTAATAAATAGATTTGAATAGCACTAATTTTAAGAATCGATTCTTTCAGCAACATAGAGAATATAATACATTATTTATGTACACATATCAAGCCCAAGGAGCAACAATCCTAATGGATTTTGGATTTTTTATAGTGCACTAGTGCACACATGAACAACATACCTACTCATGGCGTGCGTTGTTGGATAATAAGGTAAATTGAAACATATGTTATCATTAGATGAATCTCAAGTCTCTCGTCCGTATGCTGGTTACTCGTCATGTTCGCTTTTGCTTATTAGTCATTTCGATAATATTTTTCTCTCGTAAAAATTAGTCGTTTCAGCTTTTCAGCGGGCTTATAATATCAACTGAATAGGGCCATTATTCTTAAGTGGTCATGTCTAACATCAACAATGGCCTCCATGTCTTTGAGCCAGGAGGTGTCATGTGTGCATGGGATTAGATAACATCTAGGCGTCATGGTAAGTTCGGTGGAGACCCAGCATTGCTCAACTATTATGGTGAAGGTGCACAGCTAACCAATATATATATCTCTACTTGCAACAAGGGTCTTGTCACCTATATCAAAACGCGTCAGTAGTGGTGGGATCAGGGAAAGAGAGTTATACAAGGACGATAGTGGTTTAGGCCCTCTTTAGAACAATTTCTTCAGTTCCAGCTCCAATTCCGCACTACAATATCGGATGAGCCACAATTATAGCTTGTTCTAGCTCCACATTGATACGGGGAAGATAACAAAGTGACTCCATGTTGTAGTGCTAGCTACGGAGTTAACGTATGACAAACAACCCCTTATTAGGAGAGGATGTCACTTGAATAATGATCCGTTGAACGCACTGACACGTTTTGCTAGTTGGGTTGAATAGTGGGTAGTACAAACTTAAATAAAATAAAATTACAGGTGTCATATGATATTTTGTAATATTTTAGCACGGCATTAATATTTATGCCCGCCCATTCATAAACTTTTGTTACCCTGACTAATGTTTGCATATAAGTGACAGATTTATTCATGGTTAAGCAAGTTCGGTGATGATTACAGGTGTGGCAAAGATACAAGTGCTCTTATGATTAATGCTAATATCATGAAAATAAATATTTGAGACATTTTTGTATAATCTTGCGGTGACTCATCTTTGGCATCACTACTGGAAATAGGCGATTTGCCGAGTGTCCACGGCACTCGGCAAACGGATTAAAACACTCGGCAAATGGTTTGCTGAGTGTAACACTCGACAAAGAACTCACAATGAAAAAATTAATGGCAAAGAGAGATTGTCGAGTGTTTTTTATCGGGCACTCAGCAAAGAGTTTGCCGAGTGTCTGACACTCGGCAAAGACGCAAATGGAGATCAAACGGTGGCGACGGATTTGCCGAGTGTCTACGCTTTGACACTCGGCAAATCCCTCAAGTTTACCGAGTGCCGAGGCCGCGGCACTCGGCAAACTGAGGTAGATTTGCCGAGTGTTTTTGGTCCTGCACTCGGCAAATTATGGTCAGTTTGCTGAGTGTCTCCGCAATGACACTCAGCAAACCCATTTCCCGGGTGCACAGGAAATGGCCAGTTTGCCGAGTGTCAGCCCTGACACTCGGCAAAGTGACCTAAATCTGAATTTTTTATTCCATTTGCGACACAATTCACAAATATAATATATATTGTATTCAATCATCACAAATATATCACAGGAGTCATAAATCACAAGCACATGTTTACATATATCACATGTTCACATATATCACATTATATTTTAATAAAAATGATAAATGTCATGTGTACAAACATACACCTACGCTAAGTCACAAGTGCTGGGCATCCACTAAAGTTGTTAACAATGCCTTGGATAAACAACTTATGCACATAAACCTACATGTAATTTTCCCAAGGCCTCCATGATGGCTGCTGCAAGTTCATGATGGCTGTTGCAATGTTTTTTTTTCTGGGAACTGCATTCTTCTATGATGGCTGTTGCACATGTTCTTTTCTAGGAACTGCATTCTTCTATTTGAATCATGTATAGAAGAAGACAGTAGTTAGGTTCATGGTTTGAGGTTCAGCAGCAAGCACGGAGTAGGAAAAATAGTCACAAGAAGACATGGCAATATGTCAGAGCTATTGCCTACAAAGTCATGCAATGGAGTAGGAAAAATTTGATAAGATTTTGAGCACGTCGTGATGTCGGTGCTTGAAAACCCTACAATCGCACGTGATATCTGATATCACACGTGGAGATCTTCAGGATTAGCAAGCATCGTACATGACGACGTGCTCGAAATATTCTCAATTTTTATCACCGCATCCACATGCGATATCATTACTCGTCGACAAGTTTGATGAATTTCGGATTACGTTTGTAATTTATAGAATTTTAAAATGATTCGCCTGCAAGTTGTTGGTCATGTTTGGAGCGGAAGATGTGTGAAATTTTGGGTCAGTTACTAGATACGGCCTTAAATAACACTTTATTACATGAATATCATTTTTTCATTCAAGAAATTTCATTATCTAATGCACTTGCAGTTCAAATTAGCATGTTTCAAAAAATTCAATGAAATGAAATAAACTAAAGAAATATACCAAAATGTATGAGAATTGTGCCAAATTGAAACATGTTGGTCAACATAGTGTAGAAAGGCTACAGAAAAAAATTGGAAGCCAAATTCAAAAAAAAATATAAAGTTCGGCAAAGTGTACAGTTTGCCGAGTGCTAACGGGAAGCACTCGGCAAACTGCTCACGGCGGCGGCCCCCGTCGCTCTTTGCCGTGTGTATTGTTTTGCCGAGTAGTTCACACTCGGCAAACTGACCATTTTGCCGTGTGTATTTATTTGCCGAGTGTAAACACTCGGCAAAGTACTTTTTTGCCAAGTGCTGGAAAATTTTGCTGAGTGTTTTGTCCCTAACACTCAAAGCAGCTCTTCGCCGAGTGTCCGTGTTTTGACACTCGGCAAAATAGTAAACACTCGGCGAATCTGGGTTCTAGTAGTGCATGATCATGTTTAAATTGAGCCCATAAGAACACGAGTGCACATATGGTCACTTGTACGAATTGTCTACTACATCTTGTAATTCTGTCGTCCAGTTAAAAGTGCTTATGATATTAGCTTCCTTCCTATGGAATATACATACATGGGTTCGTTTGGGCCCAAAGGATGGCAGCAGCGTGGCCCAACTCATCCAATACGTGCTGTTTGGTCCCAGTCCAGTATACCGTATATGTGCACGTATACATGTATGAGATACGCGGCCGTATAAACGCGTAACACCATCTCTCCGATCTGTTGCACAAAAGGAATTCAAGAGGGTAAGCTCGGCTGGCCTGGTCTTCCTCAGTCCTCGGACCACGATGCGAGGAGCTCCACACGACTGGAGGTGGAGCAGCGGCGTCCTCCTTGGATTCCTCGGGCCATAGCTCCAACGAGCTCCCTTCCTCTCGTGTATAAAGCCAGGGCAGTTCTCTCTTGCCAAAGAGGGAGGAAGACAACACCACCGTCGCCAGGCTGCTGCTCAGGCAGGCAACTGCATCTCGCCGTCAGGCTGCTCCGCCACCGCATGCAGAACTCAAAGGAAAGAGAAGGCGCTGTCACTGGGGAGGCCGACGCGGCGCTGCGTCCCCTACGGCCACCCGTCCTCAACTGCTCGCTCAAGATCGTGGTCCACCGCGCTGCCGCCGGGCGCAATGGTGAGAACCCACAGCAGCTCGCGCGGCTGTGTCTATTTCTTTTGCTAGGTACATCTAGCCGGCACCGGCGCCATTGGAGAGGCCAGCAAGGAACAACAACAGGCCCTCCGATGTGTGATGGATGTGAGGTCAAGCGGTCATCACAAGACAAGATTGCCACAAGATCACTGCTCGTCGCAAGATCGGTTGTCACAAGACTGAAGATTGATGCAGTCGCCACAAGATCGATTATGATGCCGATGTTGTCGTCAGAAGACCAGAGTGCAGATGTGTTCATCACAAGATCGGTCGCCACAAGATCAAGGCCTCAGCATGTGGCAAAGCATTGCCCTTGGGTGCCAGGCCGTTGTTGTCATGAGACAGCTCTTCAATAGCAGTTGAAGGTCCTAGAGAGAAAGCCTTGCCAAGATGTTGATGGAGAAGATGTAGCAGTTCACAAAGGCGGGGTGTGGCAGACATGTGCAGCACACTAAAAGTTCATTTTGGTCCCCTGGGTTCAGTAGTCCAGCAGGCCGTGGAACCATCCTAGCAGTAGTACAGTGGAGGAAAATTAGAGGAGCTGATTGACATCATGCTGCCCTCGTGGGTCGCTCATGCTTGCTGAGACTACAAATGGTGCCCGGTCAATGGAGACAGAGTAGAAATGACACTGATGCAGCCCTTGTCCATGATCAATGAATAAACTTCATCTTCAAATGAAAGAGAAGAGACAGCATGCAGTATCTGATGCAGATTTCAGACTTGAAGCAGTAATAACCGTGACCTGTCACAGGCAGTGGCATAGAGGCTCAGAGTGGCAGCTTGAAGATATCGGCAACAGCATGCCAGCCATTTAGCTCAGGAGAAAGAGATAGAGATTAGCTCCTAGTATTCAGAAATTTGCACGTATGTCATTAGATGACAGCAGAGAATTGTGATTCAGAGATGCAAAGCTAGAAGGCAATTGTAGACTCCCTGACATCCTAGTGTCTGCACACAGCAGCAACTGAAAGTGCCAATCCAGCAACAGATTTTCAGTACCCAACGTGGACACTCTGATCACGTCATCTTCAAGATTTTAGCTGTAGAGCTCTTGGTTGCTTGGCCAAAGAAGATTAGTACATGCATTGGTATATATAGAGGGCATGCTGATCAGTACAATGTGTATAGGCTGCCTGCATGATGAGGTGAGGCTGAGAGCTTGGCATGCACGTGAGTGTTCAGAAATCAAGCAACGACATGTGACTAGCTAGATGGTTGCTATTTGATCAAGACTAGAAATGTATATTTAGTATTTTTTCTGCGGCAATGTAGAGTTGCCCAGACATACTGAATCATTTATTTGAGTTGAGCCCTCTCAATCTATATGTACATGTAGATCAAAGTGCAATTATAAATATTCAGCAAGCCTCCATTTTGCTTCCGGCAACAAGTATTCCATTTGTACACATGCAGTATAATGACGAGATGTGTGTTGAGAGGCATACTCTCCCATTTGTAATCTGAAGTTCCTGTGAAATTTGTCACCGATGTACTGTGTGAAGATTTGACATGTTTAATTTAAATACAGTTGAGCTTCAACGATGGCAGAGGTCCTGTAATAGGCAAATCAAGCACAGCGGCCCGGCAGTCTATCAAGGAATTGCATTGTGAAGTTTGTGACTCTTCGGTGGCTCGGTTTGGTAGTAAAACAAGCCCGAAGTCCGGTTGATTAGGCAGTAAATAATGACAATTATGACTCACTTTAACTTGAGTCTATATCATGCAAGAATGTGTACACGGGCAACCATGACACTAATAGACATGCATGTGTATGTAAGTCAGCACGTGTAATCCAAATCAAGAAATCAACAAGCCAACGTTGGCTGGACATATTTATCTCCTTGACTGACGAGGCTTGGAGATCATCATGATTCTGCGACCGACGAGGCTAGAAACATTCAGTCTAGATCGACGAGACTAGATCTCTTTTTGTTTGTGACCGACAAGGCCGAACATACACTTGAGACATTATCATGAATTCCATGACCGACGAGACCGGATCATTGTTGCCAAAGACCGACGAGGCTTTGGGTATATTCATATGGCTATTCTTGTTGCCAACTTATATTTGGAGAATATTCATGCAAAATTCAAGACGACGACCATTTGCACAACTTAATCGGAGGTTTTCCACGGTCCAACACCGTGGATGTAATTAACCGGCGGCTTCATGAGGCCATGGGAACCAAGAACTACATGTCGACCTGTTAGTCAGATGTATTAAGTGCAACTCAATGCAATCGTAGTGGGAATATGTACTTTGTAATTCTCCAAATAATTAATAAAGATCTAAGTTCTCTGAATTTTGTCATCCATTTTACTTATTTGTATACTTATGTATACTGGCACGCCCGCACGTATTATTTATTTACCTACGCATTAGGTCCTATCTCCCCTAGTCGTGAGCGATTTCCTTTTGGCGAAACAGCAGGTGTTACCGGTGAGAGGGGGATTTGAACTAATTCCATTTACATTTGCATTACCAAAGAAGGAAACAAATGACTTGTTATTTGTTTATGCTAGTAGATAAAAAATTCACATCACATTTTTCTATTTAATTGACACCAAAATCAATAGAGAAGAAGCTAGAGCCAAGAATTTAGGTACGGACTTCTATCCAACAGACGCTAAGTTAACATTAATTTCTATTGATGATCCACTTCAGACTGGCAAGGTTTTCTGTTTGCTACATTTCTACTAAAAATCAGTATAGTTTTATTAAACATAGAACCATATAAGATTGCATGGCTTGGGCTCTGCACATGTGCCAACAGACCAAAAGGGATTTATGGCATTTGATAAAGTAGATCATGAATTTATGTTGAAAATCATGGAGCGCAAATGCTTTCCTCCTAAATGGTCGCATTGGATGAAGACGAGTCAAGGACATTTGATGTTCTTCTAAATGGAGTGTCCAGGAAGATCTTTCACCATAGAAGAGGGGTCAGGTAAGGAGATCCTCTTTCGACCTACCTTTTGTACTAGCTACTAACTTTCTGCGAACCATCCTAAATGGTGCTAGAAGCAGTAATCTCTTGAGTTTGCCAATTCCCTTGCAAAATGATGAATACTTTCCAATTCTACAATATGTAGATGATCTTCATGAAAGGACACACTATTGAGTTAAACCACCATCTGAAGGAGATCCTCTCTTCTTTTGCTGAATCTACTGGTTTAAAAGTCAATTTGATAGGTGTATGATGGCACCTATTAATATGTCTGATGGCTGAAAATGCTAGCTAATAAGTTTGATAGTTCAAAGGGTATATTATCATTTACCTATTTGGGGCTGCCACATTGACAAAGTCCATAGTAGCAGATTTTTGGCCACTAGCCTCAAAATGTGAAAGAGGACTTATTGCTTTTTCCTCCTGTCTGAATGTGGCAGAGATTGGAACTTACTAATGTAGCTCTCACAACTCTCCAACCTTTGCCATGTGCAACTTTTTGCTTCCTAAGATAGTGATCACAAACAAATAAGTATAGAAAGCATTGTTTGTGGAGAGGTTCAGATATCAACAGAAAAAGCCACCAAAAGCATTTTGGCCAATGTTATGTCTCCCTAAGCTAGAAGGTGGCCTTGGTGTTCTGAATTTGTCAATTCAAAATGAGAGTTTGCTGCTCAAACCTCTCCACAAATTTTATAACTGTGCACAGGTCGCTTGGGTATAGTTACTCTAGGACAAATAACATGAGTTCAGTTACTCTAGGACAAATATATTCAAGGGATAGACTACGAATTAATGGTGGCACCTTCAGGGGATTTTTCAAGTGGAGGGACATTTTAAAGCTTCTAAACCACTTCAAAGGCATTTCATGGGTCTTGGTGAATCTTGTTTTCTCGTGCATCATCTATGGTATAGCAGGGTCTGAAGTCAATCTTTTCCAGAACTATTCTCGTTTGCCAAGAATCAGAAAATTTCTCTATATTTTGCTACCCATAGTACTTTCATGCATGACCTTTTTCATCTGCCTCTATCTCCTGAAGCCTATGCTCAATTTCTGAAGCTGATACTTCTTGTTCAAGATTTATAGTTGCAACCTTAGTGATATTTGGTCTTATATCTGGGGTTCTTCTATCTTCTCATCTAATAAAAAACTATAATCAACTTATTGGACACAGGCAGGTCCATAGGGCTTTCCAGTGGTTTGTGGAGATCAGCCTGTCAAAATAAGAGGAAGTTCTTCTTCTAGCTAGTTTTGCAGGACATATTAACCACAAGGGCTCTTCCATGACGAAGAAACATGCATTTGCCTGATTACAACGGTGTTCCTTGTGCTTGCAATGTTGAGGAGAATCTTATCCATCTCTTCCAATGTCTCTTTTCTTTGGCGTGTTGGTCCATCCTGCAGGTAGTTCCCAACAGCCTTGATCCTGGGCTTCATTTTTTCCACACGAGGCAACACCCCATTTCCATTTATAGAATAAACGGAAATACAAGAGTTTCAATAGGACATAGACAGGATCAGATAGAAAGAGGACTGCTAACTGACTTATCTACCCAGAAGGACCCGTTATGATAGGAGCTACCTCCATGGTCGATGCCAGGAGAGCACAGCAACACTCATCTAGAGCGGCACACTTTTTACAGGTTTTTGCATCAAAAGGGCTTAGGACTAAGCACAAACTGACACGGCCACTACTACAAAAGATCTCTAGGCACCAGAGCTTTCTTGCAGAATGGGGATTCTGATACATCGCCAACTCCAGGACGGCTTTTTTCCTTCCTTGCCAGCAGCTTCCCTTGTCTCTTCATCATGGAATGCCATCTTTCCCAGGGTTCTTGGGAAGTAGAATGTCTGCCGCCACCTTCAACATCGTGTTGACCCCATTGATCAACATGATCCCGGGCTTCATTATAGAGAGCTTCAAGTCGCGGCTTCAACTACTATTCTTTATAAAATGATCATAAGTAACCTGGCAATGGATTAATATCCACGTCCGATGGAGCTGATCCAAATAGAATCCTATATCCTTCCGAGGCACTTATCCAGTCCAGTCCATTAAAACTTCCTATGTATCCAGTCCAGTCCAACCCACCTGTCTGTTTATCCAAATCCAATCGAACATCCAGTTAACTAGCACCTAGCAGAATCGTCACGCTGATTTGTGCGCGGTGAGGAGCAGCACCAGCAGCCAGATGGCATCTACATGCATGGGGTGAAGCCGGAGGAGGAGGCGTGATGCAGGGGCAGGGATTGGTGCGGGTGGCCTCGGCGTCAATGGAAGCGGCGGCGTGTCGTCAGCCGCGTCTGCATCCTCCATGCGCCGGCGTGAACCGGAGCTTGTTGGACCGGCTTCGTGCTTGCGTTCTGCCTGAACCAAACGGCAGCACCAGCATCCCAGACGACAGTGGCTCGGAGTGCTGGGAGATGACCGCCGCGGGAGGCGGAGTGCTGGGAGACGACCGCCGCAGGAAGGGAGACCGGGAGAGGATGTGGCTGAGACCGTAATGGACTTGGCGATGCGGCCGCGGCGGAGGAGAGGATCAGGAATGCATCCGCCTCGCGATGCCGCCAAGCCGGACACTCGCGAACGCGATGTGCGCGATGAAGGCGCTGCCGCTGATGAGAGGCAGCAACACAGCGCGAGGGGACGGGGGGTGGGGAAATGCCCAATGGATTTTGGATATGCAGGTCTATGTATCCAGTCTAATCTGGTAGGCTTGGGTCCTGTGACAATGGGCATCCGCATCCACACATCATCTATCCTTTTCATCCGAAGCGGGTTAAATCCGTTTGGATCATGGATCATCTAATCCACTTCCAGATTGAATCATAACAATGTGCAGGTCAATCTGAACGATGAGAAATGACATTATATTCAATAACATTTTCCACTTAGTTCATAGGTGTACATTAGTCTTCAAGGACTTTGCTCTTGTTATACTTAGAGCAAAAGCCAAATTTCATCCTTAGATCTCGGCAAAGTTTCTGGCACTCGGCATACTGTGCAATTTCGGTAGTTAAGCTTTGTGTAATTTTCTGATTTTTTGACCTTTTTTTTGTCTCACGAGACATTGTACCCGCTTTTATTTCCCTTTGTTTTAATAAAATTTCAGTAGGGTGTAAAACCCCTCTTCTGTTCGATTAATAAAGCCAAATAACAAAGCATTAGCAAGTTTAGTGAGCATTTCAACATATATGCCCCTGATGAAGTGACGAGTGATGCCGACCATTCAATGACGTACGTCCGGCCCTGTGCATCAGGTGGCGATGGAATGACATGGTAGAAGAATAAAAGGGGCCACATCAGATTGGAGCAGAAGATCGAGGGCTGATGCCGACCGGCCGATTTTCCATCGGGAGATGAAGCTGATCGGCCATTGGTCTCTGGAGCTGGATGTGCTTGAGGGCTTGAGGCCGCGAGAGAGCTCGTGGTGGTGGTGGCGCGTTTGGAGCTGCGGGGAGGGAATCCATGGGGTACTCGGCCAGTGACGCAACCTACGCGGGAGGAGTGTCAAATGTGCCAGGTCGCCTCGGAGTCTATTTGACGTATTGGGGTTGCATCCGATGCAGGCAGCCGCGTCCAAATACGCGTCTGATTTCTCGATCGGATACATATACATACACCTGGACGTATCCAATGCGTATTCCGGATACGCGATAGGCTACCCCACCAGAAGTCCGCGCATCGTAGTCATAGGTGAGAACGACTCAAGTTCGACTCCTTCTGGAATTTGGAATTTGGAGTTTGGAGTCGGCATGCATATATATACTGCGACAATACTCAAACGGACTGATCCTTCCTCCTTGACAGGGTTCTTCTTTTTATTATAGGTCAGTTGATTCCCCGCTAGGCGGCTGGGCTAGATCCACCACCTCTCGCGTCTCTCGCTCTCTCATCGATTCTCTCTTGGCAGCGACGGCTGGGCGAGCGGCGCCGCCCTCTTTGTCGGGCCCTTCTTTTCCGGCGACGATCATCCACCTGGTAAGTTCTTCCTGCTGCGCGAAACCGAGTAACCCAAACCCATATTTGTATCCGGATCTGAGTCAGTTGCGTGCACTTGTGACATATGATGTATCTCACTAGTTTCGATTTGTTTGTCAAAAAAAAAAAAAAAAAAAAAAAAAAAATCAGTTTGCATATGTGCGCTCAAGTTCTTTAGTGTGGATCCGTACCAACCATCTTATTGAAAAAGAAACTACGTGTACTGGGGCTGCGGCCAAGGATGTTTTTATGTCTGAGCGTGTTGATTTGGTGGTGTTGGTTATACCTTATGACCTAGGGTTTTGCGTATGAAGATGATAGGGTTTTTAGTCGGTAATATGGATTATTGTGCATTTATTATTTTCTCTGCATAGTTGTGTTACCCCTGGCCACCGGCAATCGTTGTCGATAAGAGCAACACAAGGGTTCGTTGGAATCGGCCGAAAGCGCAAAGGAATTTCTCTGGCTCTTACTGTATTCAGTTTAATAATTTTCGATATATTACAAGCCACAGTACTGGATATAAGGCACCACGAAGCCAACTGACCCCAAGACTTGTATTGTCTAACTATTGCATAAATAGTGATTCTGTTTTTCTCCTTGGACGCGCCTTCTTCTCTTGACATCTTCAGTCTTTGGCTGTGAGTCGTGACACGTGGCGCCCTATTTGTGCCTCTAGCCTTTTGATCATGATGAGCCTGATTAAGACACATGTTCTGGCTGAGCAGTGGCAGAATCAGGCCATGATTTTTTTTTCTGCAGCACCATATAAATGGATAAAAGATTATGTTTCTGTGGAATAACTCTTGCTGTTTGGCTTTTTTTTTTTTACACTTCTGAGGTTCCATGGGAAAGTTCATATATCAATTCATACTTTAGATGAAACTATTTGATTGTTCCTTCGCATTGGAAAATGGTAAGAACGAAATAATTATATTCAATCATTATCATGATGCTATGCTAAATCTTGAAACTGATAACTTGGCCATGGCCATGGCCATGGCCGCTATAGTCAATTGGATTACGATCCATGGCCATTATAGGCAAATTCAGATGAAGCTGAGCCATGCTTATTTATATCAGATGATTGGGCTAACTGATTAGTTTCTTGCATAGGGAAAATGATAAACCTTTTTAAGATCAAGGATCAGAAGAAGGATGATGCTGCCAATACAAATGGAAAGCCTGCTGCTAAGAAGCAAAGTCCAGGGGAGTTGCGTCTCCACAAAGGTTTGTCATTTTTGAAGCAATATTGTTGTTCTAAACTTCATTGTATATGTTGGACTCAGGAATGGTCGGGCTGACCGAGTGGTTAGTCCGGCTTAGTACCTACCCTCCGGGTGGTCAGAGTTCGAGTCCCAAGGGACTCACTTTTTGTGGCATTTATGCCACGTTTGATCGGAGGGGAAAAAAACTCTCTCGTCTGCCCCACACCAAAGCACAGGTCTAAGGCCAGCCCAGTCTCACGGGAGCTGCGGTGCCGCTGTGTATGGGTGGGCAGGGGTTCGGGGGTTTTCTCGACCTGCATGAGAAGGTCTTCTTCCTAAGCAAAATGCCATGGGGCTGTCTTACCCCCCGCGGGTCGAGTTTTTTTGTTGGACTCACTGTTGGCCCAAACACGATGGTGGTGTTTTTAAGTGGTTTACTAAAGTCCTGTTTTTTACTTGACTTGTATTGGCACATCTGAATATCTTACGGCTAGTTCTTTCTTGTGCTGCACATTTGTTGTTTTAGGTTATTATATTTAAGTACTGTCACTTTACATTTTTCTGGCAGATATTGCTGAACTTAACCTTCCCAAGACAACCAAGATTACTTTTCCAAATGGCAAGGATGATCTGATGAACTTTGAGGCCACTATTAAGCCTGACGAAGGATACTACATGTAAGTGTTCCTGAGGAGAATGACATAATTTGCTCATGTAATTCATCACATAGATATTCATCATGCACTTTACCTATTTTATCCTAATTTTTTTATGTAGATATCCCATCTTGCATGTACTCTGTATAGATTTAAAATGAAATCGAATGGTTTCGAGATAGAGAGCATGGAGGGGATACTCTTGTCAGGGTGGTTTTTGTTAGGATTTTGATATTTTTCCACTTGGGAAAACTATGATATGCTTTGCTGGATATAGATGCATGATTTCTGAGGTGTTCTGGCATATCTTATAAATGTTAGGGGGCATGCTCTGACACATATAGGCGCTGCACTTAGGTGATGAGTCAACACCATTAGCAATACTATTCTTACCAAACCATTCTAATTGCTTACCGAAGCAAGCTGACTAGATTTGCCCTTTTGTCTTTTGGCAGTTTGCTTTTTTAGTTGGGTTGGAGGATGTTTGATCCTTGCCTTCTTATTAGATACTGCTTTTATTCAGAAGTCGGGATCTGAAGTTTCTGAACTCAGCACTACTTTTATTCATTTTACTTTTGTTTTCTCTATTTCAATACATATGTCTTATTATTATTTTTTTTAAAGACTTGCCTTGTGTTCTAATGTGCAAATGCCCTCTGTTAGGGGTGGAAAATTTGTTTTCACCTTCCAAGTTCTTCCAGCTTACCCCCATGAACCTCCCAAAGTCAAGTGCAAGACTAAGGTAACTTAGGAAGAGATCCATCTGTAACATTAACCCGTGGCTTGTAACTTGTCATTCCGTGTGCTGATGTTTCAGATTTGTAACATGCAGGTTTACCATCCCAATATTGACTTGGAGGGAAATGTCTGCCTGAACATTCTACGTGAAGATTGGAAACCTGTCCTGAACATCAACACCGTTGTGTATGGCTTGAATCTTCTTTTCTCGGTGAGTTATATTACTGAGATGGCTACACTATATAGGAGGAATATAGAAATATATCGATACATCATTACTTGTGTGCAGTTCTGGTAGAAGATTATTCTCAAACTGTATTTAATTTCACTCTTCATGACATTGTTTCACCTACATTTATATATGGAGCAGAAGCTACTTGTAAGATGTCTGTCACATCATTTGATATCTTGTAATTGCTATAATCATATTCAATGCAATGTTGCAGCAACCTAATGACGAGGACCCCCTGAACCATGATGCAGCAGCTGTTCTCCGTGATGACCCGAAAAAGTTTGAGAAAAATGTTCGGAGGGCGATGGCTGGAGGCTACGTTGGTGAAACCCACTTCCCTCGTTGTATGTAAGGCCTGATAGATGAAGATGGTGACGGGTATCTGACCATGGGAAACTGTTTCTGATCATAGCAGTGCGTGCTATGTGAAACATAGATGCCCAGAAGAAAACGCTAGATTCAAGCAGTACCCCAGTAATGTAAGAGATAAGTTGACGTGACAGTTGCTGAACACATGCTACCTTATAGCCGTTAGCAGGGTTCATCGTGATTGGTAATGAACTAATGATGCATGTGATGCTTTTGTCTGCTTTGGAGAAAATACTCAACATGTTGCATGTTAAGTACGTAACAAAAAGCTTGAGGAGGATCACCAATTCACTATGTAAGCTAGATCTGTTCTTTCTTACTAACAAAACTTTATTTAAAAAAATCTGAATATTTTCAAAACGATGAGGCCTTCTTGAAATCGACCATGAGATCTCGATCTAGTGTAGAAGCAGTCTTCATGGCTACCCAGTAGTTGTATAACCACTTCTTCGGGTCAATTTGCCCATCGTACTTCTTGATGTGATGCGGTGTGTGGATTCTTTTGGGTGTCAGTGCCACTTGAAGCTCCTGAATGCGGTCCGGCTGCCCCGATCTGGAAGTAATCTGCTCTTAGGGGCATATTCTCGTGAATGTTCCTCGAGTGTCTCCTGCTTGGCGAATGGGCATGCTTGTTCCTGTGGGTTATTTTGGTACCTTACGTCGCTTTCGTGGTTGTACGTCTTGTTTTTGCTCCTCCGAGCATCGATGGTGGAGCGCATGTCTTTGTTGCCACCCATCCGATCACGGATGGAGTGCTATCGGGGTTCCCATGGCTGATGCTCATCGTGGCATTCCATTGGTTGGTTATGAGCCCCAGTGTTGCAAGTGATGGTTTCGTGAACCCATGGTATGACTCGCATTTAGTAACTGCTCTGCTGCCACCGCAATAGATCTTGGATCTACTATAGCCTCTGCATCCTTTCTCAGATGATGGGTGCGGCATCTCTGTGAGTGTCCATGTAGTATGTTATTGTGGACTTGATGTCCATGAGCGCCCATCTCTTTCCTTGCCGAATACGGTTGTTCTCGGTGGCTAGCTTGTCATTGATGTTAAGAAGTGCGGTTTGGATCTTTTTGTTGGTATCGTATGGGACCTCAACGTTTGTAACCACAAGTGAGAGTATGGTTGTTCCCTGGTCGCTCGCCATCAGCCCCTCCGAGGTCATTTGTGTTTTGTGTTTTGGCCATGTTGTGCTCACCAAGGTGCGACCCCCTATCAGTGATTTCTTCTTCCTCCGAAACGTATTTGGCCATGAGTTGATCATACTTGGCTGACTTGAAGAGGCTGGAGTCGCTAGTATTGCAATCATCATGGACCGAGTCTTCCTAATGCATAGATATTCACTAGAAGAAATTTTCATATACATGATGATTTAGACGTGCAATTTGTAGTTTTGCAATTTTGTAACACTGAAGTTACTGAATTTGAGTTCCTGTAATTGAATTGCATGTAATTTTGCTTGATGAGTGGCTACTGAACTAGTACAACACACTGCATTTTTGCAGATTACTTGTGTCGATCTACTTCAGTAAATACATTCTTTCTTAATAACTTAGTATAATTTGTGGATTGGACATATCGTAGCTCTACTTGTTGGCTCTCAAATTTAATGTACAGGTTGTTTCAAAGATTACTTATGGATTTCTTTTTAGAATCTTTGCTAGCAGAAATGACTTATCTTATATTCATTTTTATTTTCAGGTAGCGCATCTTATGGACAACAAGCCAATTGAAGTGCATGTGGACTCTAGAAATCAAATCTTTAAGTTCTAACTTAGTTGTTGTGATAGTCAGACTAAATGGATGTTAGCTAGAGCCAGGCAATTTGTAGTTTGATGTTTAATGTGACTATTCTGGAACGCTAATACATGAATAAATCAATGTTTATTTGTACGATTGGTGTATTGTATGAGCTCGATGCATGTTAATGTAGTGATGATATGGCACTAATTTGTGATGTTCTTTTCGTCACTATGGTGTGGATCCGGGCTTGGATATGGGCTGGTTATAGAAGACAGACAACTAATCCATGACGAACAAAAATGCCAATCTGTGACGGTCCATTTCAGTTTAATAAATGTATGACGCGGGATACATGACGTTTTTCTGGACCGTCATGGTGAGTTACCTATGACGCATTTTTGCTTATCTGTGACCAAAGTAAACCGTCATGTATATGGAAATTTCTTGTAGTGATTGTTATTGTCGTGTAGCCCATCTAGGTAGCCCTCCATACTAAGGTAACCTAGTTCAGAGGGATCTTCCAATCTATGTTCTTGAGCCTAACTAGGAACCTAGGTAGGACAAGTCGGGTAGTGGTCTCAGATCTCTGTCTAGTACCCAGCGTGGATCTACCTGAATCACAAAGGACTTGTCAAGGAGGTGCTCCCAACTGAACTTGGTGAAGGCCTCCTTTCATGTGGTTGGCCAAGCCAAGTGGCTCTTCTTCTGGGCATCCTCGAGCCCATCGAGGAACATGCATATGGCGAGCGGTTACTCCTCCCCTACACAGCCAGTTCATGATCTTGTAGGCGCAGGTTCTGAGGTTGGCTAGCGATGAAGTCTTGGCTACCAAAGTGATCTTAGTTCAGTGCTCGGATGCATCATCTCAATATTGTTGAACTTGAACATGAGATACATCTAAAACACGATGAATTTGAGTGGAAGGGCCCCTACTTGGCACACCAACTATCAAGAGTATTTACTCCAACAATATGGATTAGCGTATCTACACATAGGGAATCAGAAGGGTAGCACACAAGACACACAATTTATATTAGTTCAGATACATGGTACCCTACGTCTAGTTTTAAGTAGACCTCTCTATATGTATGCTCAAGTTTACTTGGGTCATTGATGGGAGCTATGCACTAGATGGGAGTAAGGAATGTTGATCAGGGCCCTCCTCCTCCTTATATAGGCTAGGATAGGGTTAGAAGAGATCTGATCCATTAACAGATATATTTTCTAGTTGGTTATATAAAAAAGTATAACATACCATTCTATAATATCCTACAAACTTTAGAATGCAAGCTATCTACGCTAGGTTGCATGCTCCTTACATTTGGTGCCACACTCGGCGTATGCGGGCCTCAAGCTGTCTCTTTGGCCCATCGGCAACCACGTGTCGGAATACAAGTAGTGATGCGTCCTGGTCCTATATCTCTGATAGGTACATTCATCATTTATTAAAATTGTAGGAAAATGATCAAATGAATTCATTTAATCATTCATTAAAAAAATGCATTTTGAGTACATTATTGTTGTCAGCCTAATACATTATAGACATAAACTAGACCTAATAAATCTAAACTATCTAATCTTATTAGGAAAATCCACATTGTCAAAGCAAGGATTATCCTTCCTTGATGGCTTGCGAGGAGGCTCTTCATCGTCATCATGTTGGTGTTCTCCTCATTAGTGATGGCGTTGTCATTGGAGCCACCAGAGCCACTGCTGCCACCATCATCTTCGTCCTCTTCACTATCATTGGGGTTGGTGGCATCATCATCTTTAAATGACTTGGAGGGCCTGAATGTGTCCTTGAAGTTCTCCTTAGAGGTCCAGGGAGGACTGGGACTAGGAAAGTTGTAGTCACTGCTATAGGGTCGAGATGGCATACTAGTGGAAGAGTGAATAGTCCTTTTTAAAAACTAATCACAGTGGAAGACCAAAACAAATACGGAATTAAAACTATCGATCTAGCCAAGACTACAACCCTCTATCTAAAATCTTAAGCACCTTACAAAGATGTCCTAATTTGAGCCACTAATGTGCTAGGCTAGGTAGTGCTCTCCTATCCAATTCTAGTTTGCAAGGTCACAAATAACTAGTACTAAAGTAACCGGGGAGCACTTACACATACTACCTAAGCAATCTAGTAGTTCTCACTAGCAAGACTACACAAGCCTAAATAGCTAGCTCAATTACTTAGCTGCATAAGCTAAGGAATATGACTAACAAGGCCACACAAGCAATTAGCCACTCAAGAGCTACCTCTAAACTATAAGAGATCAAGCAACCATTACTCACTAGAATAAGTAAAAACAAGCTAGTGAATGAAGACTTTGCAAACCTACAAGAAGAGTAGACATTGTTAACACATTAATTTTTCATCGAGATTCACTTTGTTGCCACCAAGCTAGTCCCAATTGAGACAAGCTCCAAGGTTGTCACCAGTTTTCTTGCTAGCTATGACCCTCAAGCCACAATCTCCCACCAAAGTGCTCACCACAAGATCTAGCACTTGACTGCCTGAACCACATGTAGCTCTTCATGTTTCTATTTTACTAGAGTTACTCCTCATGATCCTTGTGAGGTGAGCACAAGACCCCTCACAATCTCCGTGCAACCAAAGCACCACTCAATCTTTGAGTGCACTACAACGGTGCCAACAATCCTCCAAGCCATCTAAGAGGTGGCAACCTCCAAGAGTAGTAAGCACTACCAACTTGCAATTCGATCACCTAGTGCCATACATCTGTCCTCACTCCTTCCATGCCCTCTCTTGTTTGATTCCTTTCACTGCAATAGTCATATCTCCTTTCCTTCCCTGGTCACAATCCTTTCTCCTTTCTTCCCCAGCGACCCGCACGATAGCTACTCACACTTCCCTTCCCTAGGGTAGCTCCCGCACCCATCCCTTCTTTCCTATTATGTGTTTTTAGGCAAAAGATTATGGGGGAGATCCCCATTGTGCACATTTAAAATATATTAAAATGAGGGTAAAGAGAAAGTTCTTACAAACAAAATTAATTGTAAGCATCAAGCCAAACACAAAATGCTGACTTTAAATCCTCCCTAAAGTGAGTAGATTGCAAATGGCATTGGTTTTTGAAATTTGAAAACCAAATATTCAGAGTTGGTTGCCTCCTTTGAAAAAATTGATCATTCCTTAGCTTCCATAGCTCCCAGGATGCTATCAATGTTACTTCAGCAAAGAAAGGCACGGTTGATGCATCACCGCCCTGCATTATCCTGTCCATCAGCTGCAATGAATCATCCCAGATGAAGTGCAACTTATCCCAGAGGCTTGTGCGAAGGGGCATTCAAAGAACAGGTGATCAATGGTTTCATCTGTCCCCGATGACCACATAACACAAGCGATAGTACCCTAAATATCCAAGTTTCTCCTTCATAGCATAGTCTTAGTGTTAAGCTTGTCCACCAAAACTAACCAGGCAAAAAATTTTATGCGGTTGGTGCATCTGGACTTCCAAACAACTTTAAAGATGGGATGAGCTTCAACTGGACTGAAAATGTGATTATAGAAGCGCTTGGAAGTGTATCTATTGCCCTAGACTGGTAACCATGGGTCAATCATCGAGTCATCATATGGAATTTGCAGTAGGTGAGCTTGTAAGTCATCAAATTCCAGGAGGGCTTGTTGTGACAGAGGCAAGAAGAAGAGGTCATCAAGATATTCGGTTTGCATGACTTCCATCACTGATATATTTCTATTTGCTTCAAAGGAGGCTAGACAGGGGTATTGCTGGGATAGGGCTGCACCTGTCCACTGATCTTCCTAAAAGGTAACCGAGGATCCATCCCCAATCTAACAAGTGGTGACTGTCCAAAGTAAAATGCTCAGTCTTAACAAATCCTTCCACCAAAAAGAGCCCACCTCTCTCGCAGTGTGAGGTATTATATTTTCATAGTATTTATGCCAGACTAACTCAACCCAGGGCACATTCTCCTTATTGTAGAACTTGAAGAGCTGTTTCAGAAGAAGAGCATCATTCTATAATCTGAGATTGATAACACCCATACCCCCTTTCACTTTTGGTTTCATTACTGTGGGCCAAGCAACAAGATTACCACCTTTCTTTTTAGGATCATTACCTCTCCACAAACACTGCTTTTGAGCCCTTTCTACATTTTCAATTACTCCTTTAGGTAGTTTTAGGGTGCACATAGTGTAGGTGGTAATGGGGGTTATAGCTGAGTTGACCATCTCTAGACGCCCTGCATAAGAAAGCTAGATGGAGCAAGCTGATAGTCGCTTTTCAATTCTATCCATCATCAGTGTGAAGTCCTCAATATGAGGTTTTGTTGTGCCCATGGGCAAGCCCAAGTAGGTAAACAACATACACGCAATGTCACAGCCAAATGTATTTGCAAGATGATTCATCCTGTCAGCCAGGACATTGATTGATGATGACTTGATGTAATTTACCCTCAACCCTGTGGATTCTGCAAAATCTTGTAGCAAAGTCTTAAGATAGACCAACTGCACTTCGTTTGCCTGTAGGATCAAAAGAGTATCATATGCGTACTGAATTATTGAGAATTCCTCGGTGGGTTGTGGGATGGGCAACTTGAGAAGATGCATTGCAGAAGCTCTGTTGATAAGGATTTGCAATAGCTCAGCAGCTAGGACAAAAAGGAGGGGAGACAATGGGTCTCCTTGTCGGACACCTCTCTTGCACCTGAAGAATCAACTTGGGGTGCCATTGAGCCGAACAGCTAACGATCCTGTTGACAAAATGGTATGGACCCATTGAAGCCAATGAGTGGGGAAGCCCATAGCAGTCATGACCTAAAGAATGGCAGGATGCTCAACCATGTCAAATGCCTTTTCAAAATCAAGTTTTAGAATCACAATCTCCTTCTTAGAAGCTTGGCATTGATGAATATACTCATAGCTCCAAGCAAGGCAGTCTTGAATTGTGCGTGAGCGAATGAAGCCATACTGATTTCGATGAACTAAATCGAGAATGACTAACTGAAGCCTGTCTGCCAGAATTTTGGTGATGATTTTGAGACTGATATTCATCAAGGATATAGGCCGATAGTCACTAACTATTTTTGGTGTGTTGCCAATCTAAATGGATAGATAGGAAGAAGAGATAAGATAAGAAAAGAATAACAAGAATGCGATTGACAGTGGTTCCTAAATAGATGAGGGCTCTATTGATGATTGTTAACAACCAATATAAACCATAATAAAACATGGATAAGAGCATGAAAGCAATCACCAATATAGGTTTAGGGTTTAAACTAATGGAATTCAACAAGTTTTAGTGAATCTGTGTTTCTGCAGGGTTTATTTAGAAAACCATCAAAAGAAGAGCCACTCATCAGGACTAGTTGTGTATCCCACAATGGCACCAACTTAGGAACACTCAAGAACACTCAAGAAGAAAACCATAGAGGGTAGGGGCCCACCTCTCATAGAGACAGGTTGTCCAGCCCTACCTGTAGGGCGACCGGACCATGGGGTCCACCAATCAGTCCTTCCTTGCTATGTCGGATCCCTACAACCATTGAGATCCAATCTATGCCATTGCTCAAGGTTGGTTTGATCCGAGGGCTCAGGATTGATGCTCTAGCCTATATGACTAGTCCTAGATCCTCATCTATAAAGTTTATCCTAAAACCCTAATTCATATCCTCCTCACTAGGATCCGAGATAGCATTCAAGAGATGCCTGATCGTCTGAGCTCTAGGGAATTGCTAAAAAGTTGAAATATGCACCTTGAGGACTATAATTGTGTACTGTGCTAGTTTAAACTATGGTTCACCTCTTCATGACAAATGTCTATAATTGTGTACACCTTCCTATTGTCCCAAATTGGTTTGTATTATCACATAGCCTAATGATCCTTTTGCCACTCTTTAGCATTTTAAGGATCAAACCAAGCTACCTTTTATCATGGAAATTTTAGTGACCATGTGTTGGTCCATTTGGGCTATGAGAAATGATCTTATCTTCTAAAATATTCAACCTTCTTTACAATGTTGTAGGACAGTCTTCAAGAAGGAATTCATTTTAGTTATTCTCATGGCGAAGACTGATTATCTCCTTTTCATTCCTCAATGGCTATAAGCTTTTGTGTAATTTTTCTTATTTTCTTTGTCTCTTGAGACTTTGTTTCAAGATGCTTTCTCCTTGTTGTAAAAAATTTATGTTTTTAAATATTTCTAGTAGGGGGTAACCCCTCCTGTGTTTCATAAAAAGAGAGATTGGTCCTCTAATTAGCATCTACTATTTGTACAAAACACAGAGAGAGAGAGTAAGGGAAGAGTTTGGAGGAAGTGTCGGCCGATCGGTGTTACCTCTACAGCTTGCACTTTGGTGCATCCAGGCTACTCTAAGTCTGCATCCAAGATACTTTTGGTAATTGGTTTTTTTTTAAAGTAAATTTTGTGCTCCTTTTGTTCATTAGTTCACATGGTAGCAGTGGGAGGTGATAGCCTCATCTATCCTTCATAATCTATACCAAATTGAGTAGGTTATTAAATAGTCAGACTGCAATCGCATTGACAGAGTTATCTTTAGTGGGTGCAGCATCCTGAAGTGAACATTAGAATCATAAGCCTTCCTTTACCAGGATTAAAAGCCATATGAATCCTCTCTACTCATACTTTAAACCTTGATTGCTATCCCTGGACAAACTAATTGCTAAGCAACACACAAGTTTCCCTATGGATACGATACTTGATAATACTCCAGGTAAAAACTATTTTGATTACTGTGCCCTTGCAGATTTTGTCCCTCATGTCAACATACACTAATACGAGATATAACCCTCAAATAAAAATAGCCCCCCCCCCCCCCCGAGTTGCTCTAAGGAGAATACTCTTTCTAGATATAGAGTGACCCCAGAAAAACAGATGGACCAGCTCATCTTACTTCTTTTGGCTGTGTAGGCTAGCTGAGGGCGTGGGAATAATTTATGAAACCTAGGAAAGTTAACTCCATTATTTTTTTGGATACAAAATAAATAATCACTACATTTTATTCAGACATATGCACAAAAACTGGTACATTTACAAGAGCTTTATCCTATTGATATATTAACTGGTACATTTACAAGAGCTTTATCCTATTGATATATTATTCACTTAACCTAACCAAAAGAATGCCTCAAGTACACAACAATCTCTCTGCAATTCAGGTTGAAAATCCTGCCTGCCCTTGAAACCTCTTTTATTACTATGTACATGCTCAACAACATTCTTTCCACGCGGGGTGTGGGGGGTTGGTGTTTGTACAGCCTGCCCTGCAAAATGTATATGAAAGCCTCAGTAAAATATTCAACTAGATTTTTCTACTTCTCCGAATAAAATGGGCTTCTTCTATTGTTTTACTATTTAAAAGTTTAATTAGTATAAACTTTTCCTTCTAAATGCCTCGTAGTGAGGACTCCCATGTGCTATCACTAATGATAGTGTTTTAGTACTACTAGAAAACACTAGGAGAATTCCACTATTTTGGTAGAAAATATAATACTCTGTTTGACTTACTTTAAGCTACCATTAACAGTAATATTCTGTTAAAAGTAGTATTCTACTACTAACAAGGCATTGTCCAGTAAAGGCACTATACGTCCAGTAAAGGCACTATACGGTAGGCATAAGCACCAACGTGTATTCAAGAGTTTCTTGAAAACCAATGTAATCATGTTCATGAGAAATCTATAATTATCACCCTTTGTCACAAAAAATGCTAAAGGTATCAATAGGGTATTTTATGTCTCTAAAAAAAGGTATCAATGGGGTAATACAGGTCTAAACAGGGAGCCATTATTCTTTTGAGGAAATTCGTTATTTGACACTAAAAAAACTTGTTTCCAATTTAGCAACTTTCTAGAAATTGTGTTCCTAAAATGACACTTCCATCAGAATGGGCACGTGACGGTGTTAATTGAGTCATGAAAAGACGATTTTGCCTCTCCTTCAATTTTTAGTCTATAGCAATTTCTATCTGGTACAGAGCTGTTGTTCGTGCAGTACAAAGGTGTTTTAACGCCATTTTTTAGTTAACATGGTTGTTGTACCAATTTTTACATAGATTTTTTTTTTTTCACTAATTATTTTTTCAGTTGAAAAAGGCTGATGTTCCAAAAAAATAATTAAAACAACAGCCATGTTAAACTTTTTTAAAAAAATAATTGGTGCAAAAAATAAATCTATGCAAATAATTGGTGCAAAAATAATTGGAACAACAGACATGTTAAATGAAAAAAAATTGGCAAAAATAATATTTCTGCGCAAATAATTGGAACAACAGTCATGTTAAACTGAAAAAAATTGGTGCAAAAAAATAAATTTGTACAAATAATTGGTGTAAAAATAATTGGAAGAATAGCCATGTTAAACTGAAAAATTTTGGCATTAAAAAACTTATATACTGTGCCAACAACTTATACCAGACAGAAGGCGCTGCAAACTAAAAACCGAAGGAGGAGGGAAAGCGTCTTTTCACGTCTCAGTTAACACCTTTGGCTGCCCATTATAATGGAAGTGCCATTTTATAAACTGAAATTTCTAGCAAGGTCAGATAATGAAGATTGAAGATTTCAACTTAATTTGAGTGCTAAATTAGGTACAAGTTTTTTTTTTTTGTGTCAAATAAGGAATTTTGTCTATTCTTTTCTCTAGTCCGGCCAATTTTTTCTCCAGCCAATTTTTTCTACAATACTTATGCACGTGCTTTTGATTGCTTTTATAATCTTGTGTCATGTGCATATAACATAGTGTTTTGCGACTTTCGAACAGCGTAAAAGTAATTAAAGAGTTTGATCATATAAAGTATTTGCTCATCTTTTGTCTCCGACAAAAATGGTAATATATATAAGAGCAGATTTAAATCGCACAACAAATTCTTTCAGGAAATTCTGAGGCTCACCTTAAAATGTGTCAACAATCTGAGCATGCGTATCTTCCTCAGGCTTCGCTTTTAGTTCAGGTTCCTTCCGAGTTAGTTTCAGTGGAACATCAAGCTCTGGGGGCTCCTGCACATGCAAAGTTATGTTCTTTATTAGTGGTGTGCCAAATAATTATTATCCAAGACACTCTTCAAAGGCTCAATTTCAAGATCACCATGCAACGGATGAGTGGCCAGTATATATCTTTGAAAAAGGGATGTTGCTTGATATCGTTTGCACCGGCACTTGAACCAAGTCGTGAAGAGGGATCTCTCTGAAGCAATCCATGGATTAATTGCTTAGCCGCAACACTAACCTGGAGTAAATATATTTGTTAATAGATGAACAGAATAAACAATATTGTATAGTGTATATACTGAATCTGCTAATTGTTATATATATATATATATATATAATTATATATATATATATATATATATATATATATATATATATATATATATATATATATAAACAATGGACTATCGCACTAGATAGTTTAAAAATTATTTTTATACCATCAAATATTAACTGCACAGACACAGCCAAATTAGACCAGATTTAACATGCAATTGTTTAAATGACAAAAATAAGGATGAGATTTCTTACCGGAATGCTACTTGGAAATGTAAGCTCTTTGTGCAGGATATTATGAAATGTCCTTTTCCTGTTCTTTCCTCGAAAAGGTGTACGTCCATACAACATTTCATACAAGAGAATTCCTGTATCATGGGGAAGGAGGACGTGACAACCTCAATACAGTATCAACTTGGTATGCTATATAATTATAATCTCTTGAATAAGAATTCGCAATTGGGAATGTTTGATATAGATCTCACGTTACTTGCACATTCTTATTGCAGAACTATATAGATTACAAGGATGTGCCCTAGAGTTGTATTATGGCGTTAATCCCAGGTTGTTTCATGTACGACAGATTTTAACTATATACCACAACTATTTTGATACATACAGAACAACTATTTTGATATATATTAGTTCATTTCTACCATTTTTTGTTTAGATTGCTGATTACAACCACATCTTAGGGGTTTTTGTACAAGTGCAGATTTGGTGCTTTGGGGGGGGGGGGGGCACATAAATTTAAGTATATCGACAACTATTCAGTTTGAAATTCATCCTAGTTTTCAAGAAACAAAATAAAAACAGTCAACCTGCCATTATTCGTCATGTGTTGCAGGTGTGTTGCAGGTGACACTACGGTTTTTAAGCTCAATAAAAAGATGAATTCAAACTGAATTGTTGCGGCCACACTTAACTTTAGGTGTACTACATATATGATTTTTGTTATTATTTTTTAAAACATCACAACATGATCTTTTAGGTAAAGAGGGCATCAGCCCGCTAGGCGCTATATATTTTTTCTTTTCTATATTGGCAATTAAAATGAACATATTTGGGTCAGAACTGAGTAATTTGTGGCCAAAATCTGTTACTTCCCTCATGGTATTCTGAAATTCTTGTTTAAAACACAACAAAGAGCAGCGAAGCACAAGTCAAGATCACTGGATATTCTCCTGGTGGAAGTCCAAACAGTTCACAGGTTACATGATTATTTAGATACTAAGTTGATCCTTCAATTTCACTGGCCTACATCTTACAGGTGATAGTTCTTATTCCTACTTAGAGGCAGCAAACGAAATTGTTCTTAATCCATGAGCAAACTCACGGAATGTACCATAATTACTAGTTATAGCTTCGTTCAGTGATGACAAAATACTATAATTCCACATATTATTGCTTACCAAGAGCCCACCAATCAATGGCACTTGTATGTGGTGCACCTGTGATGACCTCCTAAAATATCAAAAGATTGCATGGCAATTAATTTAGAGATCAAGAAGTGAAGAAATAAGAACTCAAGGGTTTAGTTAAATGCATTAAATTTAAGTAAGATTCAGAAAACCATAGGTTTATGATCAATGTCAAAAAGTTATTAATTTAGAGGTCAAGAAGTGAACAAATAAGAACTCAAGGGTTTACATGTTAAATGCAATAAAAGTTTAACTATGATTCAGAAAACCATAGGTTCACCATCAACATCAAAAAGTTGTATTTTGTTTGCTGCATTTGACACCAAATACTATTATCTTAAAATTCACAAAACCCACGGTAGTGTGGCACTGGTACCATCCATGCTGGTTGCTGTTTGGGGACTCCTTAGGATTACCACCATGCACTATAACTATAAGAGCCCATAGTTTTGCAACACATAAATTACAAAACTAGGGTTTTTCATGAATAAGACAAAATCTCAATGGGGCAGTTCCTAATATATCTACTGTGCTTTGAACCTTGCTAGGGATGAGGCCCATGTTTGGTGCTTGGCTGGAGCCAATGGATTATCCCTGCTCATAGCAAGAGGTGTCGTTGTTTAGAGTGCCTTTGGTTATAGGTCAGGTCACACCTTTATGTTTTTTTGGCAATTAAGTCATCTCAGTTTGCGTGCATGTATTTTGGGTTCCTCACCTGCGTGTTCGAGAAAAAAATATATGTAATTGCTCTCTTGTAGAGAGCTCTCTCTGCATATTTTACAGTCTTTCTATATATTGTATACTTAGCCCTTTTGGGACGGGTATGAGACCTCAATTCAATATTCCCAAGATGACACAAGGGTTACACGCTCATTATTGCCACCGCTAGCAGGTCGCTCAGTAGCCACCAACAAGAACCACCCTGTCTGTTTGTCCCGTTTTGTGAACACTGCATGCACTCAGCAACCCCCACATGGGGCAACCACCCCTCAGTCTCAGCCTTGGACATGGTGCCCCTGCCTTGGCATCGACTGCATACCTTGATGCTGGTGCCGTTCTGTGCCCTGGCTTGGCTCAAATCAGGGAAAGAAGAGAAAAAAGTTCTATAAAATTGATATGTCCTCTTATATGTAGAATATTTGATTATGAAACTTTTTATTGGAGGTTGGGAGTATAACATTTAGACAATCATTGCAAAATGATAACAAATACTTGAGTGGAAGTAACCATATAATCATATTGGTAAATTTAAATATTTCCAACGTGCATGCTAAGCATAATCTATTTCATACGAAATTACCAAACTGCACCTCAAAACTCTCTGCAACTTTCTTTTACATGAAACTTTGGGGAGTTCCCACAACATACAAATCTTATTGTGAATGACAAAAGTATGTGTATGCAGAGATATAACTATCTACATACCTTGACAAGCTAAATTATCACTGATTTTAAATGTGGTGGGAGTAATAACTTAGGATGTGATGGCGATCACATTCAAAATATTTGGAAGCCAGTCATCACTCTGATGAAACAGAAAAAACATGCTGAAAAAAAAGTAAAGATAGAGCACTGTATCATACTGGAGCTATGTACTCTTCAGTTCCAACAAAAGAAGTTGATGGAGTGGCAGGATCTGAAACAAAACTTGGGGGCACATATTCCTTAGATTTTCGTCTTGATGTCGAATACTTTATCACCTGAAGTATATCATTAGCAAGGTTATTGGCTTATGGCTTTGTATTTAAGTGCACAACAAGCTCTCTTGGGAACAAAAACATACATGATTGAGGCACCAATAAGCAGTTAAATCTATGTCAATGACACATGAAAAAAAATTTTCTTGATGAAATAACAAAGTAAACTGATGACAAATAAATGCACAAACAAATACTAATTTGATTTAGTTTTTAAGGCTTGGTCTCAACTTACATGAGGTTTTGAAGAAGTCAAAAATGAGAGGTCAAAATCAGTCAGAACAATGTGGCCATCCTCTTGGAGCAAAATATTTTCTGGTTTTAGGTCACGGTATATTATTCCTACAATGAAAACACTTTATAATCACCAGCCATTGATATCACCACAGGAATTTAAGCACAACCCTTCTAAAGAATAGGAACACACAGTCGATTTACAATTTATTTGTTATATATTTTTTTAGTAATTAAACATTACAGCCTGGGTAGCTATTAATTAACCCAGCAAGCCATGTTTAGAGAAATCATCAAGAATAGAGAAATTTCCTAGTCTCAGTAACATTTGCATACTGTACATCAGGAAGGTATTTGTCCAGAAACTATGCGAAATAATAAAAACAAGATCAATACCAAGGCAATGGAGATACTCAAGACCAATTACAACCTCTGCAGCATAAAACCTGCAGAAAATCCATCAAAATAATGTAACAAATGAAGAAATATAGGCAATGTGTTATAACAAAGGATTTAATAATACAATAGTTTAAATGACCATCACATCTCTATAATCCAAATTGTGGGGAAAATAAAGAAAAACTAAATTGTCCATGTGCTTCAGTTTTGGGGTAGTATGCGGGCTCACGAACAGGCTAGCTTGCATTCCTAGGTAGTTATGGTATTCCATAGCATAGTTTATAAGAGTTCTTCAGATTTCAAGCGTTAGAAAAATTATTTGCTTGGGCAACTATTTGTTTGGAGGAACAATAATCGAATAAACATATCATATCCAAAAAGTATAATCCTAATGAAGATATAGATTTGTTTTCATTAATGACATTATTTTTGCACATTGTCGTATGAATGAGGAAATGGATCATATGTTGTTAACATCATAAAGCTTATAACTCCAACTAGAAAGATAAATTTGCCCTATATTAACTTCACTCTCCAATTTGGCATATTGGGGTCTAGAAATTTGACTGAGGTAAATTGTAAGCTAATATTTGTATCTGAACAAGGAAAGAACATATCCATTTTGGAAGGCATTTTAGAAGCTAAAAAAAAATTTTACATCAGAATAGACATGTTTTAATAAACAAATAATGCACTCTCAATTTGGCAGCATATTGGAGTCTGGAAATTTGCCTAGGGTAAAGTGTAAGCTAATATTTGTATCTTAACAAGGAAAGAACATATCCATTTTGGAAGGCATTTTAGAAGAAGAACAAAAATTTACATTAGAATAGACATGTTTTAATAAACAAATAATGCATCAAGTCTAATATTTATATAACAAGGAAAGAACATATCCATTTTCAAAAAATGTGCATTTTTGAACAAGTCTATATCAAAAAATGTGCATTTTTGAACAGCTACCTTGCAGATTCTTCTCTGAAAAGTTTCATGGGTTGCATATCAAGTAGTGCAAATAATTCACCTCCAGGACAAAAGTCTGTTATGAGACAAACATGTGTTGGTGTCTGAAAAAAACAATGATTAGTAATGCATATATTAAACTCAAAATTTAAAAATGCAAACAAAAAGTTATGAAAATACAGGACATGAAGGTCAATAATCAATTATAGAGTTTAGTAGATAACCATATAGAAAACATATGCATATGAAGTTATGTGGATCATTTTATTTTATTTACCAATCTTAAAGGAATCTAAAACAAGGCACAATGGCATAGCACATAAGACTGACCTGGAATGAAGTATATAATGTTGGGAGAAAAGGATGATCCAATAGTGAGTATATTTGTCTTTCTATACAAGCTCGATGAACCTGCACATTTCATAAACTAAATGCACCTCAAAAATCAATTTAGAATGGGTGAACTTGAGATGTGTATTTGTAAATGTTATCTTGTAACAATCTGTTTATAGCATATGTCTCTGAATAAATTGATAAATACTAAACATCCTAAACTTAATTTTCCAAATTTAAGCTACTGACAATCCCTTCTAGGAGTGACACGAATGCATACCACCGCAATAATACAGATAGAAAACCAACCATTGAAGATTCAACTACTAATTTTACGACTTATCTAGAAAAAACTCCTACTGCTTGTACCTATCCATACAAGTGTGACAAACAGTTTGATAGTTTTAAGTGTCTATCAAAAGATACAACACTGCATATTATCAATGTTTATTTCTAGAATTTACCTTGTTGCGGTTCAACATCACTGATTTATCCATTGCCTTCATCGCAAATAATTCACCACTGCCTTGCAACTCCACCAGATGTACACTGGTGAGAAAAACAAAGATATTTTATCATACCCTTCCTTAAACAAAGGCATACTAACAAAGAAGTCCAAGGACAGGGAAGATCTAGCTAGTAGGATGCCTATGTATTCCTAGGAATACCCAACAATTTTGCCAAAACATTACATATATACTAAGTATACATATGTGTATGTGTTATTTGCAGCTTATTTTTTATATTTTCTTGTCATTCACTTATCAAAAAACATAGTATATCATTCGCCTCCCGTGAAACTCTACCAAGGTTTCCACAAGTCCATCCTATCTGCCATTTGCCACTCGATCAACTAAGATCTTCCTTAGCCCTTCAACTGCACATTGGCGCATCAGCCTCAAGTGCATCTATGGTCCTTGCCCGACACCTAATAATCATGTCTCTCTCAAACACAATTCCCATAGGGACCCAACACTAACTACAAGACACACTAATAAAGATAGAGGCATGACAGCTAAACTGCTAAAATGTGCCCACTCTAAATAGCGCCATCTGCATCTACCAACCACACACCTCCACGTGGACCAAACTACCTACACATATTGTCCCTCTGCACATTCATCCACACTACTGTAGAAATGATTTTGTGAGATACCCTTTTATTAACCAAGGCGGTCAAAAATCTAACCGCCTTGTAAAATGCTTGGGATTAACCAAGGCGGACGTTTTTAATAACCGGGCGGATTGATGGCGGCGTGGGAAACTACAGTGCGTCATGGATGGGCTTAGTAGGCCCATGCATGGGCTTGGTTGGCCCATGGATGGGCTTGTGGGTTTGTCCTAGGTTCTTGTTTTACTTGATTAACCGTGGTGGTTAAAGCAACAGTCTCAATTAATCATGATTAACCACGACCGTTGCACCGAGGCGGTTGCAAAAACCATCGTGGTTAATCCATTTTGATTGCCATCATGTAGTGCCAGTTGCAGCTAGTCACAACTAGGTTGTAATCAGGCCAAATCACAATGCCACAAGTCATGTCCAACTGAGCTAGTTGCAAATAGTAAAAACTGGGTTTAACCAAATGAGATGGTTATGACTAGCTGAGTAAGTTGCTACCATATAGGCTTAACTTAGTTAGATCTAGTAATGAGTCATGACCAACTAACCCTACAACCATTGGCAACTACGTCACAACCAGGCGGAATGGTGGGAGTCGTGACCAACTAAGATAGTTGCGAACATGCAACTAAGTTGTATCCATGCTTAGTCACAACTTGTGAGCAACTGAGCTAGTTGCAATCAATCATAATTGTGAACCTGTTGGGAGGACAAATGGTTAGGAAACTCAACTTTGCAAGATCAATATCCATGTCTTAATTAATAACATAGCCAGACTTAAGCATGTCACTATAGGTGAAGTCTTGGGCGTTTCTCCATAAAATTTTTTCTTGGTGTAAGGATCTTCCAGGTTCTAAGTTAGTACCATAGAACGATCTTTTACCCAGCATTTACTACCAAGCATTAATAAATGCTGATGTCCCCAATGTTAACAAAAGTTTATGAAAACCGAAGGCCCCACTAAAAATCAATATCTTTTTATGGTATACTTATGAAGAGAAGTTGTATTGACCAAGGATAATCTTGCTAATTACAATTGGCAAGGTAGTAAAACTTGTTGCTTTTGGGTGGCCAACCATATTTTCTCCTAGATATTTGGGTGGCGATCAAGTCTCCGTACTGATAGTCACAAGAATGTGTAGGTTTCCTTTGAATCTTCTGGCTATGTGCTTCGTCTTACTAGGCAGAGTCTGGAAGTACGTTTTCATAGCCATATTATGTTACACTTAGGAGATGTTGTAAATCTCACATTCTATTATTTTAAACCATTTTGTTCTTTTGAAAGAAAAGAACAATGGAACACACAAATTACTAAGGAGCATGGAAAAGAACAATTATTGTAAACAATTTTTGAATCTCACATTCTATTATTGAAAGAACAAAACAATTGTAAACCTTT
Source organism: Chrysopogon serrulatus (assembly GCA_015844335.1). NCBI lineage: Eukaryota > Viridiplantae > Streptophyta > Magnoliopsida > Poales > Poaceae > Chrysopogon > Chrysopogon serrulatus. The sequence continues at coordinate 253,310 of JADLZL010001331.1, forward strand.
GCAGTATCATATACGGGTGTGGATCATCTACCATTTTTCTTTGGGTAGATGTCATGAAATGTTATTTTCTGCTAACGTACTTTCAAAGTTAATAGCACATGCCAAAAATGATTAATTATGTATGTTTCATTTTCAAATGGTTAGGTTGATCTCCTTACCTGCCAGTATCACCATAACCCAAAGGTTTTATAGGCTTGAAGTGCTTCAAGCCAATCTTCTCCCCAGATTTTGTAATCTGAAATGCAAATATAAGAAATTAAAGCCATCATAGTACTATGGAACTAAAAAAAAAAAAATCCATGTGACATTTTAGCAAGGAGTCAATGCATATAAAAAAACTCCATGCCAACATATAGAGTCAAAGCATACTTAAAGTATGTCCACAAAATGGATTATATAAACCAATATGATAAAAATGAAAATAAAAACTTGAGCATTTTGCACATGATTGTTTTCAGTGTTATCCAAATATATGAAGAATCACAAAAAGTTATTGGAAGTTCAGAAATTGGCATGAAATAATACTATGTGCAAAAGGAAAGATCATTCCACATACCTCTAAAGAAATTATCATTAAGACAAAGGAAAATTAACTCCCCTCAACCTAGCCACAAAAAACAATTCAGTTTCCCCACTCATCGCCTCCTGCATGCATTGCACCCCTGCTAGACTACCATATGCATACCAACAATAAGGATTTTTCTTCACTCTCGCCGCATGCATGCAGTTGGAGCACAAACAAAGCATCACAGTAGAGGTGTCCTGGGTTTTGAGCAATGTTGTCTTATCCTCGCCTGACCAGCCACCCACGAGATGCTTGCCTAGCTAGGAGAACTGATTTGGGCATTCTAAGATGACTCCCAGTAGGAGCTTCATCAAAGTTTTATTTATATTTAATGAATTTCCGGATAAGCCTTTTTGATGATGTGATAACATTTTTAAACACAGAAAATACTATTACTGCCTGATTTTTAACTTGCAGTGATGAGGTTTTAGAAAACTCAACAATGGGCTGAAAAATAGCTGAAAAATTAATAGTAGGAGAGGCCCCCATTGTGCTATCCACATGGTTGCAAGCCACAAGTCATGCAATCTTTCACGCAAAAAAGCACACTGTTTCATGGCCAGCAACACTCAAACCTAGGCTTCACATGTTTATCCCCTAACTACTACACCCATAAGATACTTGTATCCATTTGGGATATTCATCCTTTCCATTTATGTTCATCTGATTTTGAGATGAGTATTTAGGGTCATAAATGATTTCAAATGAAAAAGTTCTCAACTACAAAGTTTTATAAGATCTACAAGTATGGTTTGTTATTTCTCCATCCAAGGTTGTTTAAAAAAAATGAATTTCAAATGTGAGAAAATTCAGCCATACTTTTCATTGGATAGTTGATTTGAAATAAAAAAGTTTTCAACTACAAAGTTGCATAAGTTTTCAAGATCTATAACCTTTTGTTTTGGTCATTTCTTCATCGAGGTTTTTTGAGAATTTGAATTTTAAATGTGAGAAGTTAACATAATTTTTGTTGCATAGATGATTTCAAATAAAAACATTGTTAACTATGAAGTTGCATATCTTTAGAGATCTACAACTTTTGTTTTCGTCACTTCTCCATCCAAGGTCCTTAACTACCACAACACACTCACTAATGACTATAGTGCATACATATTTCTTTGGTATTAACTTCTACAAAATCTTGTGAATCAAACATTTCGACATTAAAACAACTTTAATAAAAAAGTTGTCAACTACATAGTTGCATAACTTTTTAAGATCTACAAACTTTTGTTTTGGCCATTTCTCCATTAGAGATCACTAGCTACCACTACACACTCACTTGGGACTATAGAGCATATGGACTCCTCTGCTATTAATTTTATAAAATCTTGTGATGCATATTTGGACATCCAAATGATATCAAATAAAAATGTTTGAACTATAAAGTTATAGATCTCGTCCAGTAACCACTTTGGTATAAAGTTTGTCTTGATCGCACATTGTATGAGAAAGTTATGAAGTTTTTCATGCTATCATTGCCGGTTCAAGGCAAAAAACCGGCAGTAATTCTATCGTTGCCAGTTTTTGGCTTAAACCAGCAGTGATAGTGAGAAGCCAGTAGCCACTATCACTGTTGGTTCTGAAGAAACTGATAGTGATAGGCAAGCAGTGAAGCTCAATTCTATAGTTGTGAAAAGATGTGAGTTTCATGGGAACGAAACTCTTTTTTTGTTACGATTACCACTCTTTATGAGTCACAAAATTAAATGTTTATGAAATCATAGAATGAAACTTTCTATTGATAGTGTTCATCCATATTTTATTTCATTCTATATGACATGGAATCCTAGAAATAACACCATAAAACTTATCATTGAGACTACCTAAGTTAGTAAAAAAAGCTTGCTAGCATAGGAATCGAGATTAGCTGGCTCTATATATATCCAAACGCCTTGCCCAACTTAGCTCCTAGCTCAGCGAAGCAAGACAAGGATGGACAAAGAATCCAAGCATGCCCTAACTCTCCTTATGATGACCGGATGCGCGTAGGAGCACACGAGACACAGATGCCCGTTAATCTCAGAACCTTTTCCTAGCCTAATGTGACTGTGAAACTAGGATAGAGGTAGTATAAGATGTTTTGGCTTTTCTACACACAAAGGTTTTTATTATTCAATTAGATATACAATACTTCTAGATACATAGTGAAAGTAATGTATCTCCAAAAAGCCAAAACATCTTGTAATTTGGAATGGAAGGAGTAGTAAACATACTATTCAGGCTTCGTAAAGGTAGAAACTAGAATTTGAAAAAGAATTAACTGAACTCTTCTAAAGATATGGCAAATGCATTGTCATCGTGCTTTTTCCTTTTTTTGATGCAAGAAATTGTAAATTACTTTGTCTCCACGTGTAGTAATAAGCATAACTAACTACTATTTGTGTAGTGTTACTTACATCATAATCTTGTACAAAATATTCATAGCATACCTTTTCTATCGCAATCCAAGAAGAGTTGTGACGTTTATGAGGCTTTGGGGAAACATATTGTGAATGAATTTCCCATAGGTCCTCTGGTCTCTGCAAATACACATATTAGCTAAAGTACAATGTATGACAAAGAATTGGCTAACCAAATTACTCCTCTTAAATATTCAATTTAATTCAAAGTATCGACATTATAGCTATGGTTTCAGTTTTATAATGCAAAGTTCATAATATGCTGCAAACCATGAGAACAATTTAACTGAGTTTTCATTAATTAAATCCTTTTCTTCCGAGGCTGCCCCATGTCATAGTAGGTGTTGTCATAGTAGGTTTGTCTATTTGTCATAAAAACATGCATTTTCATATAGAGCATTGAATTGTCCTCCAAAATAGAAGTTTACTAAATATTTATAATTGCATTTATGGAATTTTAAGATTACTTAATGGTCCTTGTTCGCATATCCTTTTTTTCTTGAACATGCAAGAGGGATGTGCATATTTGAATTAAGAACAATAATTAGGATATGCTTTTGGAAAATAGTGAAACAAAAATTAGATGTACCTTACCAGGTTGGGATCAGGAAGCTCTCTGACTGCTTCATCCACATTCTCTGCCGTAGCTTTGACCTATTTGAATTTTATCTTATAATAGTTAGTGCACTTCCAATTTCAAAGCAACAATAAATTCACATAATGTTATGTTACTGTCCTATGTATCAAGTACTCAATCCATTCCAAATTGTTAGTCATTTTAATTTGTCCTAAGTCAAACCTGTCTAACTTTGAATAGTTTTTATAATGAATATATTAGCATCTACAATATAAAACAAATACACTAAATATGTCATGGTTTATTCAATGAATCTAGTTTTATGTTTAAGATGTTTGTAGATTTTTCTATAAATTTGGTCAGAGCTAGAGAATTTTGATTTAACAAAAACCTAAAGCCAATGGAGTGAGTAGCTACACATACTTTGTCATCAAATATCCATGTTTCTTGTTAATTTTCAAGTCCATGGGTTTCTTTTATAAGTGTTACTCACACAAAAGAAGGTTGAACGTTAATTCATCACTATAGACCATAACAACCAGAATAGAAACCAAATAACCGAGTGCTCATTTATTTTACTCTTTAAAGTTGACTTATATTTTTACCAATTATATAGAGCTAGTTTAAACCATCAAAATGAAAATTAGTAAGAATAAATTGAGTTACCAATTTAGCACTTTGTAGCTCAGTTTTCTCTGATAGACGATTCCTAAGGGGTTCAACATGGTCGCTTCCATCCAATTGAACACCAATGAAGTACTGAAGCTCTCCCTACATACCCAATAATAGAATGAGCATGCACAGCACCACGTGAACAATGCAAAGTATGTTGAGAAGAGCTAGGCAGTATGTAAGTACCTTCTGGTCTCGCATTGGCTGCAGGTGGAACAAGTTCCAGAACTTCTTCCCTGGTCATTGGTCAATGAACAGCAACAACCGTAGAAAAATATCAGCGTATAGCACCCACATCAGTCATACATATATTGACTAAACTCTGCGGTAGTAAAATGTCAATTGCCCATGCTTTCTAGTTTTTTTTTTCAGTTAGGAAATGCAAAATTTACCACTCTTGGTGTAGTTGATTAGCTGGACAGTGATTTCTTTCTGTTCTCGGATAGCCTCCCGGATCTTATCGACTGTGGACATGTCGGTCTCTGGCCCTTGTAGAAATCTACAAACAACAATAGGAATAGACTAGGTCACCTACACACCATAACCCATTCAAAGCAAAAGCAGAGAACCAATTATGCATTTAAAGAAAAGAAAAATCACTAAGAGCTAGCAGCACTGGAGAAGAACTGTAGATGAGGCCAGTCTAAAATAATTTGAGGTGCTCTAATTATGGGAGTCATCTCAGAATTTCTACAGATGTGATCCTGCAGCCTGGGGTTGCAGGGGGTCGCAGATTGTCATATCTGGCGATTATCTTCAACTGGTCTATATTCAGCAAGGTCGGCTTACAAAAATCTGTTTCAGGGAATGAGTAGCCTTATACTAGAATTTTGGAAATCTCGGGCTTCAGGAAAATGTAAATTGTTCTTAAGTCTAAAATAATTTGTGGGTCTCTGATATCCAAGGTGCTCTAATTATGGGAGTCATCTCAGAATTTCTACAGATGTGATCCTGCAGCCTGGGGTTGCAGGGGTCGCAGATTGTCATATCTGGCGGTTATCTTCAATTGGTCTATATTCAGCAAGGTCGGCTTACAAAAATCTGTTTCAGGGAATAAGTAGCCTTATACTAGAATTTTGGAAATCTCGGGCTTCAGGAAAATGTAAATTGTTCTTATGGTTGGTAGCTCATGACGTTTGCTGAACAACAGACCTTTTGGCAAGAAGAGGCCAAGAGGGCTTCCTCATCCTGATATATATGTCCTCACTGTGACCAAGCTGAAGAATCTATGAACCACTTACTCCTGTCTTGTGTTTTTGCAATCTATGAACCACTTACTCCTGTCTTGTGTTTTTGCAAGAGGATTTTGGTTCAAACTTGTACAGAGAGTTGGCCTGCAGGTCGTTGCCACGTAGATTGATGATGAATTATTTGATGATTAGTGGGAAAGAATCAATGTGAACATTGATCACCAGATACTCCCTTGTCATCCTCGAGGCCTGGACCATGTGGATTCATCGTAACAGGTGTGTGTTTGATGAAGTTCCTTCACGCTTGGCTAGCTAGAGCCTTATTGCTCACATATCTTTGACCTACCGTCCCTTGAGCTGGTGTAGTGTGTTTGCTCTGGTTGGGTCGTTTCACTCTTTGTCGCAGGCAATTCGGATTGTTAATAACATGGTTTCTTATGGTGTTGATTTTGCTTTCTTCCTAATACAACAGCAGAACTGCATGAGCTCTTATTCTCATGTATGTTGCTTGATTGCTAGAGAGGACACTTTGGTGAGCCCATTGCCACTGAAGAGTACATTAAGTTTGCCAGAATTATAGAGAGGGCCATTTTGGGTGATACTCTTACGAGATTAGAGTGTCTTGCAGATGGTCTCAACATCATCCAAAGCCTATAACTCTGATGTATCTCGGATAGAGGAAGAATCGTAATAGCATTCTATAAAATAGGCAAATACTCGTTTGGTCAGCATCGGAAGCTCCGAGCTCGGCCACCCGGGTTCGATCCCGGTGCCCAGCGTATTTCCGCTCAAAAAATTGAGTGGGAATGGGGAAAGTTCCCCGGTTCAAAAAAAAAAAAAAATAAGTAATGACATTTCTCCGATCCGCGAAAATCGTAATGACACCAATCCAAAATTCTAAGGGATGTGTCACATCAAGCCTATGGCCGTGAATTAAAGTTGCCGAGTTGGAAAGAAATTTGCCAAACTGTTGTCTTGGTGACAGGTTAGGTACTGCTCACCTGCAATTCCTCCCGAGTATCTCTTCCCGCGTGTACTCCGTCAGCTCCAAGAAGCTATCCGACGCGAAGATCTGCACAACCCAAGAATTGTACGCTGAGTAACTGCGACCAGAAGCTGAGCAGCTATGGCGAGATGCCGTCCGTTAGGCGCTTGCGTCACGTCACGTGCTTACGATGGGGTTGTCGGGGAGCCTGGGATCCGTGATGACGAAGTTCTTCTCGATGCGCTCTAGCGTGGTGGCAAGATCGATCCCCTGCCTGATGTCCCTCTCCCTCCCCTCTTGCTCCCAGCTGTTCTTGCGCTCCTTCTTCGTCGCCGACTCCGGCGGCAATGGCGCCTCCACCTCGGCTGGAAGGGCCTGCTCCTTGCTTCCGACCGAGCTCCTCTTCCCCAACTTGAACCTGCCAAGAAACCATCCATGTCATGCCATGTCTATCGATGACATAGAGCCCCCTGAGTACTGAGTACTGACTGACCCCATGAGGGAGGAGCGGCGGCGGCTCATCTTCCGGCTCATCCGCGAGTCCTCCTTCTTCACGTCCCACAGCGGCGTGCCGGGGGCCACCAGCGTGTCGAGTGGTGCAGGCTCCACGGGCTCCTGTTCACCGTCGGGCTCGGAGCGAGCGCGCGGGTGCTTCACCGTCTGCACCACCTCCGTGATCGATGACATGGCCTTCTCCTTCTGCCGGTCTTTTTTTTTCGGTGTCAAAGAATAGAGACATGATATGATATATCAGCAAGCTTTGCCGCCAACAAGCTTTGCCGGAGGGATTGGCAGGACGACAAGGACTCACCGTCGTAGTGGATGAGGGAGACTGGCATCTCGTTTGGCCGCATGCGCTTCTCGCTGAGCCCCTCCGTGTACTTGCTCACCTCCACTTGCATCCTGTCAGTCACGGCAGCTCCATCAATCACAAAGCAGAGCAGAGCAGAGCACTTTACCAACTGAGCAGAGCAGCGCAGAGCAGAGCATGGGTACCCGATGAACTTGATGACCTTGCCTTTGTCGTCGCGGATGGGGGTGACGGTGAGCATGTTCCAGAAGGGCGTGCCGTCCTTGCGGTAGTTGAGCAAGCGGCCGCAGAAGCTGCGGCCGGTCTTGACGGCGTCGCGGATCTTGGCGACCTCGTCCATGTCCGTGCCGGGGCCCTGCAGGAAGCGGCAGTTGCGGCCGACGACCTCCTTGGGCGCGTAGCCGGTCATGGTGTAGAAACCGGCGCTGGCGTAGATGATGGGGCAGTCCGGGCGGGTGGCGTCGGAGACCACGAACGTCTGCTGCAGGCTGGACAGCGCGTCCTTGAGCTCCTGCGATACCCGCGGCAGCGACGACGACGAGTCCCCCGAACCGCGCGCGCCGTCCAGGGAAGACTTGGTGCTGCTGCCCACGCCGCCGCCGCTGTCGCGCTGGAGCGAGGCCTGCCTGTTGTTGCCGGCACTGAGCGTGGACGACGACGCCTCCTCCTCCACGATCTCCTTGCCCCCGCCGGACACTACGGACAGTGGCCGCGGGAACGTGAAGCTGCTGCCGCCGGCGTCGGAGCCAGACGGGAACGCCATCCACTTGTCCACCGTCTCGGACGCGTGCCTCGATGACTCCGCCATGGAGATGATTCCCTTCCCCGAAGAGTAGTAGGAGACTGCCGCGATCAACGGTGGTGCAGGTGCGGCGGGAGAACAACCATCTCTGCCCAAGCACCGCTGCTGGGCGAGAAGAGCACACAAAAAAGAAACAAATTCTGAGCTACAAATTCGGAGGACAATATCGCGAAATCTACAGATACAAAAAAAAGGAACAATTTTGGACAAAATTTAGTATGCGAATGATGCGGGGAAACAATTAAAAAGTGAATTGGATTTGACTACTACCAAAACCAGCTTCACGCCGCTCCCTGTCGCTCCCGTGGACCAACCACGCGGCTATGGTCCAGTTTGCTCCGGCGGCGCGGGGAGGAGCCTCCGGGGCGACCAAGAAAGCAGAGGAGAAGAAGAATGGCGGGTGAAGCAGGGCAAGCGCAGCGAGCGGATAATGCAATCCGTGTCCGTGTGAGCGAGGCGACTCACGGTCGTCCCGCCCCCGCCCCTCCACCTGTTTCCGCGGCCGCGCGAGGGCCACCGGTCCCCCTCTCCCGCGGCCAGCTCGGCACCACGCCGGGCACGATCGTGGTCGCCAGGGCCGCATCCTGCGGTCCATCCAGGTGGGGACCGACCGTTGCTGTTCGTGTTCGACGGGTGGAGCGCGGGCTCGGCGCGCGACGGCGACGGCGACGGCGACGCGACGCGACATATCTTTTGAGGCAGGCGTGTGGCTATGGGGAGCGCGCGCGAGTTGGCTGGTTCGATGGGTGGGTGGAGTGGTGTGTCGTGGCGGGGCCGGGAGCCGTTCGTACGGCGTCGCCGTCATGAGGGAGGTTGCGACGACCACGACGGCGAAGTTAACAGCGGGGAATCGACGCGGGTGTTCTGCTGCCTCGCGTGAACTCAGGCTGTGCAGGTGGATTTTTCCCGTTGCTTGCTCCTTTAAGATCCATATAAATAGGAGTTCCATGCTGTATGCAAGCACGTCTCTCTCACATACTACATACACGACAAAACTGCAATGGGTTTGGTTAACAGATGGCCACCGTATATCATGTGTTGATGAAATTGCATAAAAAGGTAAAAGAAATTAAGATGTTGTTTAGTTGGATGTACGAGACACTACTATACAAAATCTTAACCGTAACTTTTTAAAATGGGGCTCGGAGGCGGTTGAGCCGCCGGCCTGCCTTGGTTAATCGGGCTAGCCGAGGCTGGGCTGGTGGCCCAGCAACCGCCTCGGTTAATAGGTTAAATGTGTCGGACATTATACTATACCTGCCTTGGTTATTGTCTATTAACTAGTGGTTGGTTTATAACAAACGCCTCGGTAAATGAATTAATTGAGGCGGTTGCCCTTATACAACTGCCTCAGTTAATGTCTATTAACCGAGGCGGTTGCCTTTACTTGACCGTCTTGATTAATCGATTAACCGAGGCGTTTATTTTTAAGCAACCACCTTGGTAAATAGACATTAACCGAGATGGTTATTGTTACAATGTCTGCCTCGGTTAAGCCTAGGCTATATAACTAGGCCCTATCTTCTTCTTCCCCACGACCTTCTCCTCTATTTTTGGGTTTTGAGCTCTTAAAAACTGAAAATTGGGCATTTTCTAGGAGGAAGTTTTGCTCTTGGATTTATTGAAAGAGGATACCGCAAGAGGTTAAATCTTGCTTTCCTCCAATTATTTTTCTCTCTTTTTCATGATTTGGGGGCTTTTTTTAGATCTAGATCTAATTGGAGGAGAGAGAAAACCAAATCCTGCAAATTGTATTAATCGAAAATTAAATCTAGATAAAGGCTAACACGATTTTTTGGGTGCGTGGGTGCGTAAGGTGGCAGTCATGGACCAGGAATGGATGTACAAGATATCGAGGCTAAATCTGTCTTTTCTGGATCAGCCGAGAAAAATTTTTATTCTCGCACCGAAAAAGCATCGACTGAGTCTGGACCGGGATCAAATGATTTGTCCATGTAGTAGGTGCACGAATCTGTTTGCCTATGAAGATACCGTTGCGCAGTCTCACTTGATCCGACATGGTTTCATCAAGGAATACACTGTCTGGAGGCACCATGGTGAGCAAAATCCGACGTCCACGGGTTCGTGTGGGCGAAACTCGTCCACGACGTTGAATGACGAAGTAGCAGAGTAACCTCCACTATCTTCCCTTGTGCCAGTAGTTGGAGGCCCGCCTCGGTTAAACGTTTTTGCTAGCCTCCATTAAATTTTGTGTAGCAGTGAGATACCATTTATCTAACCTATATGATACTGACGTGTAGACCTTGCATCCTGTCTGGTGAGTGAAGCTCGGACTGGTCGTTATATCTTTATATCGTTCTATACAAGTTTCGACCAACCAAACATGCAATTTTCTTAGTTTATATGACTCTGCACAAAAAAGATGGGAGGAATAGACCAACCAAACACAATTTATATATGTTTACTCTAAGATAAAAGAGTACTGTATATTTTGATAATGTCGCTTCTTCCAGTTATGCATTTATATTTTATTAGTCACTTCTTATATGTTTTAGATACTTGATATTTGTAGACAACATACAATTTTGTCATTGGTTGATTATAGATGTTTCTAAAAAAAATTATCTTTAAAGAAAGTCATTTTAGATATCGATATGATCTCTTAAAAATAAATAATTTTGACTGCTATGTTTTGCTATAAAATATTTATTGAATATAGTAAATATATGTAATTTATAAAACTAAATTTCAAGATAAATCTACGTACACTATTTTCATATTTTTAAGCTCAACTAATTATAATAAAATTTTAAAAAATTTAATTTAAGACAACCTTAAAATAACTTTCTTTAGAAACATGGAGGAAGTAATTATAACTGCAGGTTGTTTATGATTATTTTCTGAAAATTCAAGTACTTTAAGATATAGCATATATAGCAGCTCCCTTATTTTGGTAGCAATGTCTGCTACTACACTGAAATAGTGGCTAAGCCTAACTACACGGTGCTTTCGGGTGGCTTTGCTTTCTTAATTAGAGAGGATGACTGAGAGATGTTAGATGGCTAGAGCAGGTTGAATAGCCTATAATTTTTTTTTCAAAGCGCTAAGCACACTGATTAGTAACTTAAGCAAGCAGAGCAAATTTTATGCTAGTCTACCGGGGTTGCAAGCCTCCTACTACATGCTAGCTCCTATACAACTAGAGCAACCACATAATCCTAATACACTACTTGCTCAAGAGCAAGTTTTATGCTAGTCTACCGGGGTTGCAAGCCTCCTACTACATGCTAGCATCCTATACAACTAGAGCAATCATATAATCCTAATACACTACTTGCTCAAGAGTAAACCGAGGGTAGGGAACCTAGTGGGTGCAAACCTTGTCTTTAGAATGTCATATCAATCACCCTCTTGTTTGCCAATCCAATCCAAAGAAATGATCCAATCCAATCAATTAAAACCAATGTGATCTCAATGGATCAATCCACAAGTGAATACTAAGGGACACACGATATTTTATCCCGAGGTTTACATATACTTGCCGGCACGCTACTCCCTGTTGTGTTGACCGCACACTTGGTAGTTTGGTGACTAATTGGCGTCACAAGCCAAAAGCTCATTAGACGCTACAAGAACTAACACGAAGTGAGGGTAGCTCAATGACACGAGATTCCACTAAGGATTCCTTCTGTGAACTTCTGCAGGGTAGGATCAACACCTCTCACAATCACCGGATGTGGCCAAGAACAATCACCAATCTTTGCTCAACACTTTCTATATTGTTTCAACCGTCTAGGTGAGGGCAATCACTAACAGTAATGAGGTCACCGTAGCAAGAACGCTCTCTAGTGTCACTAGATGCTCAATCACAAGGCAAATGCACTAGAATCTCTCCAATCACATCTTGGACAAAGCAAAATGCATGAGATTAAGAGGAAGGTGATTTTCTCGGCTTTAGGGGATGTCCAAAGACAGCAATGTGCCAAGACAGAGGCTCCCAAGCCAGCCAACCGACTTAAATAGCTAGCCTACAAGCCAGCCGACCATTACACTTAAACTGCTCCGTGCGTAGGCCTAACTAGACTTAGAATACAGGCCGATCGGATACATTCGGTCCGTGAGTCCGGTCACTGGATCGCCACCGTGTGGCAACAGATACGAGTTGAGTCGTTCATCTCTAACAGCTAGAAACTACCAGCACCTGCTGTTAAGTTCGACCAGACACGTCTGCATGTAGCTCACCCCTCTGCGCACGCTGACAGCTGCGCCGAATTGGACATGACCCTCGGGCGACCGAACGCCCAACGCCACGCGTTCAATCATTGACCATGGAGCTCCCGATGGGGGCAAAATATGACTGAACGCGTCTGGTCGGGCCTGGCTAGACATGCCCAGTGTCTGCAGCCACCATGAGCCCCTTGGCAACTTGCCGACCCTCGGTTCCGCCTACTCCTCTGACTGAACGTGGCACCGGAGAGTCTAGTCGCCATGAGTCCGGTCATCTTGAGACTTTGTCCGGACATAGAGCACTTGGACCGGACGCATCCGGTGAGAGCTGAGATAGCGTCTGGTCACCTCTATGACCTCTTCTCACATCCAATTCTCGCCACCCTTACTTTCAATTTGCTAACTACATCGAGTCTATCTCTTAAGCACGCAGGTTAGCACTTTCCAAAGCTCTTGGCAAGGGTTAGAAGTTAGCACACTAGGTCCTAATGCAAATATAAGTGAGAATTCACCTTGTGGTACTTAGACAACCGTTTTTACCGAGGATTGCCCCTCTTAATATTACGGTTATCTATTCTAAATCTACTCACACTCTCTATTATGTCTTTTGAGTGACAAAAATAAATGGGCCCATTTGCTTTCTCTTCTCTTCTTTTCTCACTTGTGGAGCACTTGATCATCTTGTGGCCACCACCACCATCACCTTAATCTCGTAGCTCCATCTTGACTTGGACTATCCTCTCCAATGCTATACACTTAGCAAATAAAATTAGTTTAATATGTTTCATTAATTAACTAAAACCAAACTAGAGACTTTCAGCGACGTATTAAAAATTTGAGCTGTAAGCTCATGGCTTTTAATTGGCCTTCAGTCCATAGCACAATTGGGATGGAAATTTTTTTTTCTTTTTTGCCTGAAAAAATAAAAAAAGACAATATATTTGGATCAAATACATTAATGCACATCAGTTTCAAAGGACCAATGCTGATGTCTCGACTTGTACCGGTGGTTAAGCCACTGCATGGATTCCGGTCTCCCATACACGGCTTGTAAACAGGGACGGCTATAATTGTAAATGATCAGGCTTTTGTTGCAGAGGTTTTGCCATGTACAACTTCTTTAAGCCAAGTATAACTGCGCCCGTAACCTTATTATGAAGTTTAAATGGCACACGTTGATGTGCACGCATTGACTTTATTAACACAAAAATGATGGAGGATCAGGTCTTCTCACCGAGCAGAGTTGCTAGATAGCAGGTTACATTGTACATAAGGCCGAATCTTTACCATATATCACATTAATCACATTAATCATTTGTGTGTACTACCACAGATGGTCAACCGATTTTGTTGCCAGGGGCAGGGGATGTAATAGAGGAATAACTCTGACCAATGCTTTCGGGGGTGTTTGTTTCCCACCTCCAGACTCTAGTCCTTGTCCCATCGAATGTTTGGCCACATGTATGGAGTATTAAATATAGTCTAAAAAATAACTAATTGTATAGATCACAATAACTTTGTGAGATAAATCTTTTAAGCCTAATTAGTCCATAATTTGATAATATTGTGCTACAGTAAACATATGCTAATGATAGATTAATTATACTTAATTAATTTGTCTCGTCGAGTACGGACGGAATCTATAATTAGTTTTTTATTGGTATCCGAAAACCCCCTCTGGCATCCCTCCGATATTCTAATTATGGTTTTCGGATACCAATAAAAAAACTAATTACAGATTCCGTCAGTACTCGACAAGACAAATTAATTAAGTATAATTAATCTATCATTAGCATATGTTTACTGTAGCACAATATTATCAAATCATGGACTAATTAGGCTTAAAAGATTTATCTCACAAAGTTATTGCGATCTATGCAATTAGTTATTTTTAGACTACATTTAATACTCTATACATGTGGCTAAACATTCGATGGGATAAGGACTAGAGTCTGGAGGTGGGAAACAAACACCCCCGAAAGCATTCGTCAGAGTTATTCCTCTATTACATCCCCTGCCCCTGCCCCTGGCAACAACATCGGTTGACCATCTGTGGTAGTACACACAAATGATTAATGTGATTAATGTGATATAGTCCCTCCTTCCAAACACTCCCTAAACTTTCCCCTGCTATTTTCAATTTGAGTTGGAAGGCACAGCATATTTCATTTGTGTTTTATAATATATACTCACCTCAAAATCACTCGTCTGAATGCCGTCAAAAAAAATCACTCGTCTGAAGACAAACACGCTGAACCCACATCAGCCGTTTCTATACATGATCATGTGCAACGCATCAGAAATAACTAAGATAATTCTAAGGCCAATTTGCGAACAGAGAAAGAAATACAAACTGCAATCTACGATGTGTGCATTCCAGAGGTTTTCTGAAAAGAATACCGACAGAAAAAAAGTTTTTTGGACCATGCATGTATTTGCATCCTTTATGAGTTTTTAAACAGTATAAAGCACCGCTTACGATCTGAATTTCCATGGCTTCGCCGAAGCAAATAAAGGAAAGCTGATACATGGATGCTCCATAAGGAAGACTACATTGACAAACAGTAAATGACCAACAAAAATTACCTGCTTATCGAGCATAACAAAGTCAAGGTAGCAGGCGGCTTCAGTGGTTGAGTGACAATGTCCCTTGCTAACTTGCTAACTTAATAGTAGACCTGTAGATTAGCCCTGTTAAGAAAATATATAAAAAAAACTTAGCAGTAGACCTGTAGATGATCCCTGTTAAGAAAATATAAAAAAATTAGAAGTGATGTGGAGGTCATGTTCTAGTGCTGATAACTTGTATCTGAGAAGCTAGTCAATTGCCCTTCTATATTGCAAAAATGTAATAGCACAAACTAATCTGTACTTGCAACATATGAGTCTACATAACATCTCAAATCAAACAATGTGTTCTTCTTGGATGTTACAGTACCCAGAACAAAATTTTAAAGAACTGGTACAATCAGGGACAGGAAAACATTGCAAATTGGACTAACCTATAGGCATACCAGATTATGTATTCTGGTGATCTGTGGAGTCTCTCTCAGTACTGGATAGATGATAGGAGTTTTACTTTGGAGAAAAACAGGAAAATCTATTTATAGAGATGGACAAAACAGAGTCACCAACTTTTAAGTGTACTAAAAAAAATCCATGAACCTAATGTGTGATGCTATTTTACGATAAATATAAATGATGATGAGAAAAAAAGTGACAATAGATAAAAGAACCAACAATGGTCTAGCAGAAATTTATTTATGCTAGCTAAGTGCCTATTTTCCTCCAATGAGCATTCTTCAGAGCAGACACGCGAACGCATAGAATGGTGCTAGGTCAACATAGGCCAAAACAGTATTTTGCATGCAAGGCATCAAAACCCTAAAAATTGAGACGTTACAAAAATTTACTGATGTTTTTTCTGTGTTTTAGAAATTATTTGTAATTTTCCAGGTGGTGAAGGAGGCTTGGTAACTCTTGATGATCACTGATGCCTCTCATTTTAATTCAGACAGAAGTGCAAGGAAACAGCCTTGCCTCTCAGGCTCTCACTCTAATTCAGCCCATCTAAAGCCCGCGACACTGCGACAGCTTGAGCACGTTGTCTTCCTCTTCGCCGCTGCCGCTTGCTTCTCGTCGGCAACTCGGTCCTTCCCATGGCTATCGCACATCCCCGAGATAAATCTCTCATGCGAGCCCGTGAATCTGGCTTCTTCTCCCCTCCGTGCTCCCTTGGCACTCAGGCGATATCGAAAGCCTCTGCTCGTTAATTTCATCCCGGCGCAACAGCACTCCGATCGATTGGCACTCAGAAATTAGAAGACGACTAAATTATCCTCCCTGAATCTCTCTTGGCACCATCAGGCTCAAGAAAATTGTCGCTTTAGGCTTAACGTCGAGCCAGAAATTGAAGAGCATGCTGCATGCGCACCTTGCGCCAAAAACGCCAGCAGCATACTCGCAAAAAAAAAAAAAAAAAAAAGCCAGCAGCAACGCTGTGCTTGTTGGGCCTAGGCCCATCACTTCCAAGGCTCAAGCACAATGGAAGCCTGGTGAGAGCCGGTTGCCATTCGATCTTGATAAACGGTTGGCTGCCCTGATTGTAGAGGTGAGTCGCTGATTCTCCAAAGTCGCTTTTTTTTGTGTGTTTTGATTTTGTAGACAGCATTAACCGTGGTGGCCAAAATGACCGCCACGATTAATCCTAAACTCTAAACCTAGTTGTTGAGAAATCTACCATGATTAATGCTTTTTGACCACCAGCAGTGACGAATCAATAGAATTTTAGATCAGGATATGCCATCCAAAATTTTTTATCTATAATTCGGTAAATCCATTTAGCTAATTCGGTAACAATTTTAAATATACATGAACTAAGTAAAAGGCTCAAATTCAAGGATTAAGTTGAAACCATCTACTAAATGCAATATAAATAGTTCAAAAACCAAGAGTACCAGAGACTTGCAGTTCCTTTTTATATTTGAGGTTGTTAAGACGCTCGAGAAAATAATATAAAGTTTTAGCACTATAATAGTCACGTACAAACTTTTGTCGTAATAGAAAAATAGTATATTTTTCATATGAAGTCAAATGAAGATAATTTTTATACCAAACTTAAGGTTGTTAATATGCTCGATAAAATAATATAAAGCATGCACCGGGGCTTGTCACCTCAAGAAGATTATTTTCCCTCAAAAAAAAAAAACTCAAGAAGATTATTTTTCTGCGACATTAAATAATATATATATTTTTTCTCGAACACGACTTCACGTGTCATTTTCATTAAGAAGAAGGTGGCGAAGACACGGCAAGTACAACAAACACAACACGAAACGGACCACGAGAGGCGGTGATCAAACAAACACGACAAATAGGAGAAGAAAACCAAAGCCTTCCACCATGCCTAAAACACAAGGTCCAAGAAGTCCGGCGCGGGGCGGGACTTGGCGTTGGAGGAGCTTCGTGGGCGCATCAACGGAGCCTTCGGGAAGGGGATGACGCCCGCGGACGCCAACTCCGTTGGGACATACACCCAGAGGATCTTTCGTTCCCGGCTAGCTCTGACAGCAGCATACGAGGAGCGGCCGCCGAGACGCCTTCAAGAAGGTGATGACGTTTGATCGCCACCATCGTCGGTCCGAGGCCCATGGCCTGAGGATAAGGTTTTCACCAGCGCGCCCTAGACCGGCCGCTGCCACAAAGACGCCGTTGGATGCCATCGTGGTGTCGCCTCCGGTACCAAAAACAAATGAACGGCGGTGGTGGAGGAGAAGTGCCGGCTTGAGAGAACCGCCCAGGGGGGAGCGGGACGGCCGGCGGGTCACCGCAAAGCGCTCACCCCGAGCAGCGGGAGGGGGCGCCGCTAGAGCGGCCGCCAAGGCACGCCAAGGGAGCACAGAGCCCCGGTTTAGGTCTCGGGGGAGGCCGACTGTCCGTCCCGCCGCCCACCGGAAAAGAGGTTGGCGGGGGCGCCGCCGGTGGCCGCCATCCCCCGACCGACCCGCCGCCGCCTCCGCACGGGGGGAAACAGCGCTGAGGAAGTCCCGCCCCGCCGCCATGGACTATCCCGATGCGCCGGAGTTGTTGGCGGTGGCTTCCCCACCGCAACGACCCCGGCCGAAGCACGCCGCCTCGAGGCGGGGGTGCGGTGGGCGCCAGGTGCGTCGAGACAGTGGGCGGACGGGTCGGCCGGTGGACGGCGCGCCCAAGGGTCCTCCCTTGCCGGGGGCAAGCCTAGGTGGCACCAGCGGGCCGTCCGTCCGCCGCCCACCACGGGGTGGCCGGACTGCCGCCGCCGGCCAAACCCGGCGCCCCTAGGGCCCTGCTGCGGCATGGATGGAGGTCGAGCTCTTCCCCCGATCGACCCAAGCCAGGGGATGCGAGGGGTGTGCAGCGCCATGAAGGCCCCGGCGGCGGTGAGGATGCCCAAAGGCGCATCTGGCGCCGCATCACCTTATGACCAGCTGGCCCCCAGCAATTTCGAGACGGGCGCGTGGGGGGGGTTGGGAACCGGCCGGGGAGGCCGGCGGCGCTTGCCCGTGCGCCCCCGGCCGCGCCCGGCCAGCGGCGGCAGGCGCGCCGCCTCTGCCTTGGCCGGCCGGGCGGGCCGCCCCAGCGGGAAACGCGCTCCCGCCTTAGCCGGAGGCAGCGAGGCCTGCCGGCAGGGCGAGCGTCGCGGCCGTGGCCTGCGCGCCCGGCCGCCGGATCGGCCGTGGGGGCGCGCCGCGCCGCCCGGCGTACCACCGCCGAGCGCCGAAGCCCACCCGCCGCCGCCCGCCCGGGAAGCAAGGCCGGCCGGGCCTCCCCGACGCCAGATCCGGGCGTGGAGAGGCCGGATCCGCCAAGGAGGAGCCGGGCCGGCCACCCCGCCGCCCGTGGCCACCGACGCCCGGAGGAGACGGGGGGGGTGTGGAGGGAAGGGAGGGAGGGGGGAGGAGGGAGGGGCGGGGTGGGGCCTTGTTGAGCGCCACCCCTGCTGCCGCCGCCGGCGAGGAGGAGCGGCGGCCGACCCGGCCCGACCGGGCGAGGAGGAGGGAGGAGGCGGAGGCGGCGGGGCGGGCCCCGGGTCGCCCCACGGGGGGAGGAGACGACGCGAGGGACGGAGCGTCGCGTAACCTTTAGTACGCTATTAATATACCTATGAAATTTTGTATTATTTTATTGAACATTATACCGATGAAAACTAGAAAATTGTGGACCTAATTGATACTCCCTCCGTCCCAAATTATAGTTCGTTTGACTTTTTTTGACCTTAAGTTTAACCACGTCTTATTCAAAAAATTGTCCAAAATATCATACTTTGTGTTGTTTGCTTTATTAATATATTTTGATAATGACTTAAATTTAACTATATTCATGCAAATTTTTTGAATAAGACGAGTGGAAAACTAGTCAAAAAAAATTGTGGAACTATAATTTGAAACGGAGGGATAGCTAGCACTTTGAAATTGAAATTATGTTCATTTGATACTTTCAGAAAAAATATATTTTTTATGATGCGATGAGTTGATATAGACGACTCGAACGACCCCACGCCACTGGCTCCCAGCACGAGTGTAGCCGCCGCCTCGTCGTCTATGGCAAACATATGGAGATCACAATGGAGGCTCTAGGGATGGGCAAACATATGGCAAGGCAATCGGACTGCATAGGAGCTTCAGGGGAGGCTCTAGGGATGGGAACAGTGGACAGGCCGGTGGCCCCATGGCAAGGCAAGGGTGCGGACTGCATAGGAGCTTCAGGGGATATCGGTCGTGGTGGTAGCAGTAGCGGTGGCAATGGCAGCATAGAAGCGAGGAGATTCTAGAGAAAAATGGTAGAGGAGCAATTACAACTACTAAGAAAAGAGATTAGGCGGTCGCGATTCTTGTGGGGGTGTGTGTTAGGGACTAGATGTGGCTGGGCCGTCATATGGGCCTGCGCCTTGAGCCCATTTCAGTCTCTACTGGATAGTACAAAGGCAAGAAGGCAAGGGAAGAGAAGGGCATCGAATATTCAGAAACCAAAGGTTATTTTTCTCGTCAGAATTCCCCTTCTATCTACTGTTCTTCTTCTACCTCTCAATCCCTAGCTTCCATTGCTGATTCTCTACCTCTCTCTACCAATTCTACTACCAGGCTGCTAACAATTGGTATCAGAGAGAGTCGATTCTCATTGTCTTTCACCATGAGTCCCCTCGACGCCAAGCTCATCCTCGACGAACTCCACAAGCTGCGTGGCACGTTCGACGCGTGGCTTGCCAAGCCGGATGCCGCGCTGGAGACCTCCAGGGGCATCCCTGTTCCGACCCAGTCCGCTGCTGACGGAGCCAGCGTAATCGCCAACAACTGGGGTGGCCTATTCGATGGCGGCGATGACTCCGCCGAGCAGCCGTACAAGGCGCCCATCGTCGCTGACAATTGGGGTGGGCTGTTCGAGCAGCCTACCCACGACCTGGAGGAGCGCAAACTCGGCCTCTCCGCCCAGATCGGCAACGAGCACGGCCTCAACTCCACCTTCCCCGTCGTCCACGAGCCCACTTCCGTGCTCGACTCCGCCTCCGGCCTCCACGACGCGCTCCCCAAGGTCGCCCTCCAGGAGCTCGTCCTCCCGCTGCCCTACGGCTCCGAGTGCCTCGGCTCTGAGCTCGAGTCCGACCTCGCCTGCCCGGAGCAGCTTGCCGTGGACGCTCCATCGGCCGAGTACACCACCACCGAACCCGATGTGGCCGCCTGCGTTCCCCTCGACGTGGAGCTGAAGGAGGACGAGGACCACAACAGCACGCAGTACAAGCTCTCGGGTTCCATTAGCGAGAAGGATTTCGATCCGTCCGACCTCCCCTGCATCGTGCCCGCGTCTGCGCCTTCGGTGGTCACCTGCATCACGCCAGTGCCAGCATCCTCCGCCACCGCAGTGGTGGGCCCAGACCTACGCGCCGCGCTCGTGGGGAACGGCAGCGCCATCCTCACCTTCGACTACGCCGCGCACACCAAGGAGCAGCGCCACCCCTTCAAGCCAATAGGGTGGCCGCTTCGCGCCACCTCGCTCAATGGCTATGACAGTTCCCTCGACGACGACCCGGAGTCCAGCTTCGCTCGTCGCGTTGGCCGTGCACTGGCAACGGCTGCGGCGCTCCGCGCAGATGCTGTAGGCGCAGCAGGTGGTGGGTCGCTGGCATGCGTTGTGGTTGTGGTGTCAGCGCAGATTAGCTGTTCGACGGTTTTCCTGACCGGCGACGCTGCTGCTGTGACCACATCCATGGCCGTGGCTGGAACCCCTGGGATACTGCTCTGTCGCAAGGCAACCATCCTGGTGCCGGCGTCCACAATGGTGTTTGATGAAATATTGTATGGTCATCAACTTCCGTCAGCAAGCGTACCTACACCAGCATTCACCTTACAGTGTGCCACCTTGTCTTCTGCTGCGGGTCTCCATGCTCACACTACTCTCCGAGGTGCTGCTCTAGCTGTTGTGGGGCGCCAGGGACTTGCTATCATCCACGACACTGTGGCGTTACAACTTTGTGAGCTGCTCAGTTGTGGAGGTGATTTCACTAACCCCTATGATTTCAAATCGATTGATGTGCCAGCAGTGTTTGTGAGGAGCTGTGATGAGAATGTGGTGAACTTGAGGCTTTTGGCTCCTTCGGATTGGGCTGAGCAGCAGCCATGGCCATCACCACCTGACGAGCTGAGGTCCACGGGTTGTGATGCTGAGTTATGGCCCACACCATGGCTGTCGTTCAACATGGTTGCAAGGTTCTCTGTCAGGTCCTGTAGTCGCATTTGGAAGCCCCCATGGCCTATTCCAATTAATCAACAGATCAGGTTCGTGCTCATTGACCTTGCCATGCCCTGGAAATACATGATGCTACAAGTGCTTGGTGCTATGGTGATGTGTGATAGTGTTGACTTTCGACAAATACCATGGCCATCCTCCAGTGCATTCTATGAATTTACTATACAATCATGCTTCAGTTCGATCATGCTGCCTTCAGCTTGGTGGAATTCTAGGTTCCTATGTGAGGTGCTTGTGAGTGATCATTCCATTTCACATATCTATTGTTGTGTGTTTGACCGTGGGGATCTGCATAATATTTTGGAGCAGCACTACATAGTTTCCAGAGCATCTACATGCCATGGTCAGTGGGTTAATGTGTCATTGTTTTATTTCGAGCTGCTGGTTGATCATGAGCTCCTCGAGAAAAAAGATTGCTAGTGGTGATTCCCTGCAACCATCAGCTACTACGCCATCTGAACTTTATGTGCTCCACTCTATCAGTCCCCATTGCATCTATTATAGATTGGCTCAACCTCTGTTGAATTTGGTATTCCAATTGGCTTCTGCTTCTCTGTTACTGATAAATGGAAGTGCTGAAGTTGCTCCCTTGACTGTTATCACTGCAAGATGGATGGCTAACAGTTTACTGCTACATGAGAGGAAAGTTGTTGAAGCCACACAGATTGACATGAAGGCTTTTTGGATTACAACTGGACCTCAATACCTGTTTTGGACACATTTTTGGCAACTACTTGTTTATTCAAGGTTGGAGTGAATGGGTACACGACTTGCTGCATTGAGTTGCAGCCATGGCCACCTCCTGGTATACTCCATATTGAGATTAATAGTGAGTTGGTTGAGACAGGATTAGTTGCCAGCAGTTTGTTCTTGCATCAGTTTACTACAACTGGTGTCATGTGGGTGCTACTTGAATTTACTTATCTTGCTCATGAGGAGTTCCAGTTCAGTTATGAGATGGGAAAGCTGATGGAAACTTTTTTATGGTGTTACTAGAGGTGTCGGGTAACCACTTAACCAGTTTCCAAGAGGTTCTGATTTGGGCTTGGGTTCACTGGTTATCCATTCTCTTTGCTCCAGTTGACTTGTTCAGATTAGTATCATGGGACCCTGGTGGTTCACAGCTCTTGCTATCAGTAAGTATGGCTGGCCAAGCACTGATCCAAAAGCGAGTACAGCGGAAGTGTGGTGGCAGTTGTCGGTGTTTCGGTTTCTTGCTTGACATGACAAGACAGAAATGTCGAGTTGCAAGGTCATATAACAAGTGCA
This sequence comes from Chrysopogon serrulatus, assembly GCA_015844335.1. Classification (NCBI taxonomy): domain Eukaryota; kingdom Viridiplantae; phylum Streptophyta; class Magnoliopsida; order Poales; family Poaceae; genus Chrysopogon; species Chrysopogon serrulatus. Next base: position 276,050 of record JADLZL010001331.1, read on the forward strand.
AAGTAATATGCTGGGAATTGAGGATGTTTGATAAGAGCTTTCTGACTGCCAACAAGAAAGTGCGGTACAATGTTGATGGCTTGAGCTCGGCATATTCAGAACAAGAGTTTTCACAGTTTCCCTGGGATCCCGGTGGTTACATTCCATCGGCTTGGGGGCAAGCCGAATCTCAAGAAGAGGGGAATGTTAGGGACTAGATGTGGCTGGGCCGTCATATGGGCCTGCGCCTTGAGCCCATTTCAGTCTCTACTGGATAGTACAAAGGCAAGAAGGCAAGGGAAGAGAAGGGCATCGAATATTCAGAAACCAAAGGTTATCTTTCTCGTCAGAATTCCCCTTCTATCTACTGTTCTTCTTCTACCTCTCAATCCCTAGCTTCCATTGCTGATTCTCTACCTCTCTCTACCAATTCTACTACCAGGCTGCTAACAGTGTGTGCCATGTGAGCCCACGGAGCATACGGTTGCAGCGGGACGTAGGATAGAGAGGACCGCGAGGCAATGGCAGGGTTGACGAGTAGAGATAAATATGGTGCTGAAAGTTTATATTAGTTTGTCGAGCATATTGACGACCTTATTAAATGCAAAAACTTAAAACTAAAAAATGTAGATCTTTTCGAGATCTATAACTTTGGTATAAAAATTATCTTTATTTGACTCTATACGGAAAAGATATTATTTTTCTAATGTGGCAAGAGCTAGTACGCGATTATGAGATGCTCAAACTTTATCTTATTTTGTTGAGTGCCTTAATGACCTCAAATGTAAAAACACAAAACTACAAAGTTGTACATCTCTTAGAGATCTACAATTTTGGTATAAAAATCATCTTCGTTTGATGCCATACGAAACAATTATTATTTTTGTAATGCAGCAAGCACTAATACACAATTATTATGGTGCTGAAATCTTATATTATTTTTTAGCATTTTAATGTTATTAAATAAAAATACTCAAAACTAGAAAGTTATATGTCTCGTCAAGCTCTGCATTTTTATATAAAATTTATCTTCATCTTACATCGTATTGACGAGTTATGATTTTTCGAAAGTTCAGTATTGTCACACCACTTCGGGTGGTGCGATAAGACAATACTGTCGCGCCAACAGAAATGGCATGACAAAATTTTCTACATCATAAACGCTGTCTAATGTAGCAAATTTTGCCACGCCACATGGATTGGCGCAACTACGTTATTTGGTCATGCCAGCGGGATTGGTGCGACCAAAAGGGTTATATTTTTGCAAAATTTTTCTAGCTGTGGTTAATATTAAAATATTGAATGAAAAGCATTAAAAATAAGAAAACAAATCCCTGTATCGACGTTGACGACATGCAGCCAAATGAAAGCACGAGATAGCAGCAAAAAGAAATGGATTACACGGTGACGAGACAAGCATATATACTAGCTAGTACTAGTTCACAGTCTACTGTCTGCTAGGCATGCCTTCGCTCTCTCTTCCAGCGTCCTACAAATCTTCTTAGGATGTTGATCGGCCAAAGGCTCGATGATGAACTTGAGATTGGATGATCTATAGGATTGCCATCGCAGCAATTGATTTACTTTGGTCTCTAGTGAAGTTGCTACAAAATGTATTGATGCTTCCACACTGGTAAGTGCTAGATTGCTTGAGGCCGCACATGGCCTAGATATGCAGCGTCGGAAGGTCCAAATGATAAGGCCGATTTGACTCTTTATTTGCACAAGAAACCCACGAACATCGGGGAAGATCCATCGGAGACATACAAAGGTGATCTCCAACGATCCGCAAGGCTGCCTCGAATGCGGACTCATGGAGGGACATGTTGAAAAGGGTTAGAAAAACTAGGGCTTAGAGGTAAAAGGTATGGTAGATATGTGTTTTTGACGATTTGGTTGCATTCCTCAGATAAATCCGGGGTGTGATTTTATTGCAGTAGGAAACTTTAACACACGTAGTGGGAGGGTGGATTTGGGATAGTGGATTGTAGGAGAAGAGAAGGAGGGAGGGGCGACGCCCTAGGGCTGGCAGCCCTAGGGTTGGGCGACGGCGGCGGCGGAGGCAAGGGGAGGCGGCGCGGCGTGTAGGGGGCGGTGGCGTGAGGGAGAAGGAGAGGGAGGCACGGGAGATTGGAATAAATGGGAATTACCCCAATTACTTCTTGATCTCATCCAATTACAATGGCCTATTATTTATAGTCCTGATTGGACTCTAACGGGAAAGTCCTTATCGAACACGGACTTTCCAGTTTATCTAATCTTAATTCTTTAAATAACAATAATAATTAAAGGTAATTAGCGGCGGATACGGTGACGATGGCGGGGAGCGGCCACGGGGCCCCCCCCCCGGGCGCTTGGCGACACGGAGGGAGGCAAGCGGTTAGGGTAGCCGCCGCCCCTCCTCTGCGGGGCGCCCCCACGCCGCCCCTCCCTAGGGCGGGCTGTGGGGCCCGCTGACAGTGTCTGTGTCCTCCTTGGGCCCAATAATTAATCTTGCCATTTGTCACCATTTGACGTGTGACAGAAACTTATTTTATATGAAAATTATAAGTTTCCCATGTGTGCAAATTACTTTCCAAAGAAAAATCATGGTTTTCTTCAAATCTCCCAAAACCGGTCTAGACCAATTTTGAAAACTAACATGGATGATAATTTATTCACAATTTTTGCCTCTGAACTAAGTTTGACGACTGCACAAGTTCTTCATATGGCTTCTTTTCTCGAACATTATTGCTAAAATTATGATTTATCAGTGAGATTTTGTTTTTCAAACATCAGTCGTACGTGATATTTAGTTTATTGTCTTCCTTGATCAAGATATTTGCATGTTTCGTCACCGTGGCTGATCAACATCACGAGAAGATTCGCAAGACGCAGGAAAAGAGGGCTAAGACAAGAAAATCCTTGTCCGAAGGCATGTGTGAAGTTGTGAACCGGCCGGTAGCTTCTTGTGATGTGACCATTCGACCACGCACACATTCAAAACAGTGACGCCCTTATTGTGGATGTGCTAGAAAACAAATACTATGTACTATTTGTCTAAGTCATGCTAGGTCCACAACTTGACTGGACGGTAATAATACGTCGTTATATATTGTGGTCGAGGCAGCTGGTTGGTGGTCAAGGGCGGTGTACTAGCCGCACCTTTAATTTGTATATGTAGCCAGAAAAACTCTCTCTCCCATCAAAGATATTCTGACGTTTAAATATATGATAACTTTTACTATAAGTATACATTATTTGTTAGCTTTATAGTAAAAACAATGTATTTAAAAATACAAAAGGTTGTATAATTTGTATAGGGAGCTTAGTTACTTCAACTGGAGTTGCAACGTTTTGGACCATCAAGCAGGCTCTAATGATGAGCAACTGATGACATCCGACCTGACAAACACAGAAAAATTAATAGGAAAGCTCACTTCGGACCATAGCTGCGCCTGTATGACGACCAATCATCGTAATATTTTATTATGTCCGTCATGTTGATATTCCTTGGATACATATATGAATGGAAGTCCAACTAGCTAGCCATGGTTAATGGGTCAGACCATGTCGACCTCATATATATCTTTAAAATGAATAGGTCATATAGATAATACACAATATAAATTTCTCATTAAAAAATTCAGTCGTTTGTAGGAAGTCCATGTCTGGTCAAGACAAGAAAAATCCATGTCTGAATGGAGTACCCTGAATTGATTCAGATCCAAATAAATTAGTTTCTACACTCTGACAGATATCTAGGACAACCCAAACCTATCCTTTTTAATATTTCTTCTATCTAAAAAAAAAAAAATCAGACATAATTAGTAAAAAAAAAAAAAAATCAGCTGTTCAAACATGTGCATATACTAATCCAGAGTTCATTCTCTGCACATATATTATGACTAGTAAAATTTGGTTATCAAGAACGGTTTTAAAACCACTAGAACGCTTCACTTGTAAAGATGTAGCACTTTTGATGGTGGGCATGCAACTGTCTGTAAATCTATTGATTATAGAAGTGAACATTTAATAAAATGTGATCTGTAATTTATCTACATATGTTGTTTGTTTCATCATCCTATTATTCTAAATGCGATATGATATTCTATTAGTTTTTGTTCTATTAGCTTACTATTTTTTTGCTAGATCAGATGCAACAAAATAACATGCAAACTAAGCTCATATATAGACACATGGTAGCCAGGGTATCATATAGTAATGTTATACATACAATAAATTTATTTATAAGAAAGTTGTCCCACAGCAACGCATGCAGTATTTTTCTAGTTCTAGCAATAAGCTGCGCATGAGAGTTTATGTACTGGTGAGTCTGGATAGAATTATAGAGAAGTAATAAGAAAGATAATAGGATACATGCTATCATATCATAGTAAATAATATTTTTCATAGAAAAATTCAGGACAATTATTATATAGCTTGGGTTTTATAACTTATAGCTAACAGCCGCTGCTCTAAGTCAACCCCACGACTACAAATGAATTTCCAATAAAAACATCGCGTTTGAACGATCCCAATCCTTAAATTGAAAATACTTTAGAATCTTTCAAAATTTCCATCATCGATCCTAGTTTTATCATATCCGACTTCACTATGTAGAAATTGATTTGTAGTGACATTTAGATTTTATTTGTAAGGGCGGTTTTTTGTGTATGTGCCGGGCCCTAATTAGTCACCCGCCCTTACAAATGCATTTGTAAGAGTGGTTGGTGATTGAACTACTCGTACAAATGCCTTTGTAAAGGCGGTTTAATCACCAACTGCCCTTACAGTGCATTTGTAAGGGTGATTCAGCTACTCTTACAAATGGATTTGTAAGAGCGGTTGGTGATCCAATCGCTTATAAATGCATTTGTAAGGACGGTTGCTAATTCAGCCATGCTTATAAATACTATTTGTAAGGGCGGTAATCACCAACCGCACTTACAAAGTTACAAATGCTATTTGTAAGCATGGCTGAATCACCGACCGCCCTCACAAATCGATGATTTGTAAAAGCGCTTGGATAAGGACGGATAGCCTAACCGCCCTTACAAAGGGTCTTGACCTACCCTTACAAATGCTTAGCGTAGTAGTGCTTCAATCATTTGGTAAACTAGCAAGCCAGTTGAACGGTCCAACGTTTGAACGTGTATATGTATAAATGATTAGGCCTAGCTGCTTCTTTTTTCTATTTTCAGAAGAAAAGAAATTAAATAAAAAAAGAGTATATGCTCTCGCATGTGCGATGCAATATGATATAGTTTGCTTTAATTAACATATATATCTACGAGGCGTCATAGCTAGCTCTCAATTTTTAGTACTGCATGGGTATTCTGCATGTTTGCGTTCTGTGATCTTGTCATTGGTCCAGCTTATGTTCAGCTTCAGGCGGTACAACCATAATTTATAACTTATTCCAGTAAGTGGACCTCCTAAATTTAGTATAGTATAAACTTTTTCTACCAAATATCTTCTATTTAGAATTCACATGTTATGACTAGTGGTAGTGTTTTATTACTACTACCTTAAAAACACAAGAAAAAACCCATCATTTTGATATGTTGGTAGAGGCTTGTAGCACAGTCGTCTATACTCCAAGTCTTTGAGTGTACATAGATAGCGGGTTGTTCAGCTTGTTATATAAGCAAGCTGATAGGATAAACCAGCTGATTTGCTGTTAGAGAAAAATACTATTTAAACGGTTGATGAGCCCGGTTGATAAGACAAGCAAACAGCGCGAAGATCTCCCCACAAGATCATAGTAATAATTAGTTTTAGCGAGCTAGTAAAAGCTAAACTGAGAGCTAGTTTAGAAGAAGGGGGAGCAAAATCCATGATAAAACCTCTCTACGAAGAACCAGAATGATAACTAAAATAATATCACTATGGATTACCCACTCAGAAAAACCAAAGATCTAGGTGATATTGGAGTTTTCAAATTAGGCTCGATGCAGTATACTTCCTCCATAAAAAAAAAAGATTATTTTTGTTCCTTAAAAAACAACTACCGGAAATTTTCATAAATAATAAATATCATCAATTAGTAATATAATTAGTATCATCGGAAAGATATTTATATTTAGTTTTTAACAAATATATTTAGAGATGTAAATATTACATACATTTTCTACTTAATCGAAGTTAAACTCTACCAGAAATTTTTTATAAATAATAAATATCATCAATTAGTTATATAATTAGTATCATCAGAAAAATATTTATATTTAGTTTTTAACAAATATATTTAGAGATATAAATATTACATACATTAGTTCAATGTACGTGGACAGTGGGGAAGGTTGTGAAGTGACGATTCGACCCGTTTGCAGCGCAGACGCTTGCCGTCGTGATTGAATGAAGAAACAAATCCTTGACTTCTCTCGGTCCTCACAGGCTCCTACCTACCGAATACCGTACATTGGACCGGTTGATTTAATTTCTTTGAACCGGTCGAGCCAGCTGATTGGTACGTGGTGCAAGGCCTACCGCGCGCACAGCCACCTTGTTTGTTTCCATATATATACCCTGCAGAAAAAACTAGAGGTGTAAAGGGGATAACCTTTAGGTGCACCTTCAAACCTCATTAGTTCAAATATTTATACTAATTTTTAAAAAATTTGGAGAAGTAGTATAAATATTTGAATTAAAGAGGTTTAGAGATGCACCTAACGCTCACCAATTTGCAGATAGAAGAAAAATAGTACTCTACATACTTGTAATTATAGGGATCGAAATGGATATCTAAAAATCAGAATTATCCAAATCCATATTTATTAATTAAAACATGTACTATGGATATCCGTATTTCTATCTATTTCTAGTATGGGTAGTTGGGTACAAAATGGATGTATCCAAATTCATTTTTTAATGTTTTCCGTATCTAATTTCAGATCTATATTCGACATACTCAACATAAATATGGAATATCTGATCTATATATATAGATCTTTATTTTTGGTGAAGACCTGCACTGTAGCTCAACAGTGCTGGGCCCACCTGCAGTCATTCAAAAATGCAGGTACTGTTCGTTAAACAGTAACGGGTTTACTGTTCCTTAACGGGTGCAATACTGTACAGACACCCGTTACTGTTTATGCCCGGATACCATCTACAGTCTGCCCGACACTATTTACCCCCGTTATTGCACGCTTTTTTTTTTTTCTTCGGCCCTGCCCTTTTCCCCACGCGAAGCGTGGGGTTGCCTTCTAGTATTTTTATCTGTATCTGTAATGAACAAGATATAATGAATCTATACAAAAGTTTCTTTTTCAAGACTAGTGACTGATATTTAATTTCAGTATCATTAATGATGTATTGGAGCTATTTAGTAGCATATCTCTATAAGTAACCTTTAATGTTATATTAATAATACCTAAATATTTAATTTCTAATTTAACTTTAACATAATATATTTGTTGTTGCAATGTTTTAATTCTTCAATTTATTTTTTTGCTGACATAAATTATATTATATAATTTATAATTTCATGATAATTTAAATAAGGATTGGATTGATTGATATATTAGTTTAATTTACAAATATTATATATTGGTTTAATTGATAAAAATATATTTATTTAATTGAATAAATATGAAAATAGAAATCTAAATGTGAGACATCTGTTTCATACTCATACTCGATAAGATTCGTATGTATCATATTCAGATCCAATTAAAATGTGGTAAAAAAAGGTGACATCCACGTCTGATTCCATGTTTATATGGTCTAATATATCACTTTATGATGAATATTTTTATAAAAAAATAAAGTCAAAGTTATATTTTAAAGACCATGTCATTGTTCTAAATGATTTCTGTTTTTAACCTGATGGAAGTATACTATTATTTACTACTAATAAAAATGAAAGTGCGGCTACACCTTTCGCCACCAACCAACGGCCTCGCCGTGTTCAGAGAAAGCTACCGTCCAATCAAGTTGGGTAACAAATTCATATTCCTTCTTCAAGCAAAACGACGTCACTGTTCTGCATGTGTGGTCGAGTCGTCACATCACAAGAAGCTACCGGCTAGTTTTTCACACGTTGGGAATACTAGTAGCCGACTGTTGGACTCTGCATGATCTGCATTGGGCTAGGTCTCACATTCGTTTTTTCAAACATCAATCGTGATACTTATTAGTTTATTATCTTTCTTGCAAGTACGACATTACAAATTTAAGAGTAATCTGATACTGTCCGGAGAAGATGCAAATGTGGATTAGAACCAATGAAGTTTGACCTAGGATAAAATTTATTAAACACGTTATTACATATACTGAAAAACAAAGAGAGTATTTTACATCCATATGGGAGGAGAATAACAGTTATTTAGAGACGGAGGAAAATATATATAGAAGACAAAGGGAGTATATATAATACAATATATCACTGGAGCTAAAATGTATATTATGGCAATGTTATGGCTGAAATTATAGACCATGTGAGGAATTATTTTGCATCCAATATATATTTATATATACTGCCTTTGCTCCAAAATAAAAGTGTAACACTATAGCATTCAATGTTCTCTAAAAAATTATCATTCTATATACTGGGCTAGCCAACAAATATTATCATCGACTCTAATTCAACACACCATAATTAGACCTGGGGGGGTGGTAACTAATAAGCAACCATCGCTTGACTACTTGAGGCTCCTTAATTATTGTGTGTCTAGCATGAATGGTTACCCAATCACTAGCCCCATTTTATGGAAAACACCTATATTAAATAGGGGTAACAAGATCATTTCCTGTCTAACTAATTAATGTAACTCAAAAAGATCCTAAAATGTTTTTTGGAGCGAGACAGAGGTAGTATTAAAAAATTTATATTATCACCATAGCCTCCCCTCCTTACAGGAAAAAATGCATACGGTGGGGACATTTAGACTCTCAGAAATGAGACGTGCTATGCCTTGTTGGCGTTCCTTATCAATCTCTTATGCAGACATCTTGGATTGGCAACTTGCATGTTCACATAGCCAGCCGAAACAGTCGCCGGGGTGTTCAACATCATAAGATTATTAGTCTTATCAATAATACACAACAGAAATTTTCCGCTAGTCCGCCAAATTCTATTGGGTCCGTGGACCCCGAGAAAAGCGCCTAGCTCCATGCCTCCACACAAGTTGAAGTTGGTAGTTGGTGGCATATGTGTGACTCTGGTTTTTTCTTGTTTTTTCCACCGAGTTTTTTTGTGAGTATTTCCACCGAAATCTTTGTTAAAGCTAAACATCAATCGATTATCCAGAGTAATTAATGCCCCCAAGCTAGGTCGTACTACACAAGGATTGTTATAAACCAGCTCGGTCCAGCAGTTTTGACCTTGGTTCTAATCTTGTGCATAGAAGACCTGCATCACACGATCAGTCTGTTGCACTCTATCTAGACTTTAATTGTATACTCCAATCAACAAAAATAATATGCAGTAGCATGGATGGTTGGCGGATGTGGTTATATTAGCTGCCCATCTAGTCCAAATGCACCGTAGTTTGGCAATGGAGTAGATTTAATCTAGAATCATACTTTGAGGTTCACAAAATTTGAAAACTTAATGTATCTATGTACAGTTGATGTTATGATATATTATTGTCACAAAATATTGAGGATGAAACTCATTCCAATTTTATTAATTCATCAAAATGTTAGATATCAAGTGAGCCCTTATTTCTATCCTTTTTTACAAGTTAAATTGGAATGGATTTCAACCCTAGCTAGTTTACACAACGTACGTATGGGTGTCACAAGTTTATTTTCTTCAAAACATCAAAGTGCTTTTTTCGATGAATTTGCATAATTTTCCAAATACCCACAACAGGGATCAAACCTTACATTAATGTGTGGATATTTCTCTTTCTATGGTACACGACACGTGTTTGTTGATGATGAGAATCTTGTGGTGTCATGGGTACCTTGTCATACAGAAGGCGCCCAAAAATATCTGCCTCTATCAATTAATGGGCATGTCTTCTAAACTCGTTTTGTAGTAGTACCGTATGCAAAAGCTCATAGCGTTGTGCGAGCCTACATGTGAACTCGTACATCACTACCACTCGCAAGGAAAATATCATATATAGTTCTATATAGGACGAGATCAGCAAATAAAACCAAGAAAAAGAATAAATAATAATAAACTAATAACTAATCCTATGTTTAAAAAAACAAATAACTAATCCTATGTATACCCACGGGTGCTATACTACGTATAGCAATCGTAGACAACCATGAACTACCTGCTCCCTTTCACGCCGTGTTCGGCTGCCGGAGTAGCCGGCTGGTCTGGCTGCTGCCGGCTGCTGCCTCTCCTCGCGGCACTGTTCACGCTAGCTTTATAAACAGTAAAAACCAGCCAGACCAGCCGGCTACTCCACCCGCCGAACACGGCGTCAAACTTGTGGAGGATAAGATAATAATGGATGAACATGCATGTTGCATGCATGTTCGTTCAATCCGAAATACCGTGATGGTACCGGTATGACTATGACCCGAACTCTTAAATTTTCACGCTATCCCAATAGTTCAGAGTATAGAAAGTAGACTCTGAACTAGTATATGATTGTGCAACGTATTATATTTATTTATTACGATTACGATCATCCAAAAAGACTGTAGCTCCAGTTTAATATATAAGCTAGTATCTTTCTTTGCCAAAAAAAGGGTCTTTTGTTTTTTCCTGAATATACAATGAACTGTTTTGTCGGCATGATCAATTTTCCAGTAAAACCAAAACAAGCTTTTTAGTGGAAGAATCGTGTGATCCTGTACCGTTGTGTCAGTAACACAGAATGACAGAATTCTTAATGGACAAGTAGTAGCTAGTAGCAGTAAGGAGAATTAGCAATTTTCGGAGTATTATTTTCCAGGCGCTACAAGTTAATAAATTAAGTGCGGCTACGCCCTGTCGCCCTTCACCACCAACCAGCCCGCAGCGACCAATTCAAAGAAATCGTCTTATTATTACAGTTGGGCCCACTGATGACTGAGACAATGCAAAGTCCACACTATTTTACGTATTTGTTTTCTTCAACTACCACAACGGCGTCACTATATATATTTTGCACGCATGGTCGAATCGTCACATCACAAGAAGCTTAGGCCGGGTTTGGCATGTTGAATAACAGTAGCCGTTCAACAAACTGACCGTTCAACAAAATGGCGACGACGATCTGCACTGGTCAAGCTACCTATCCCTTCCGTCCCAAAATACATGAGGTGTTTTATGTACATCTTATTTTGACTATTCTCATCTTTTTTTATAAATGTTATTTATTTTGTTATGACTTATTTTGAGAAAGGGGAGTAGGTCTTAAGCGCTAATAAAAAGTGATTTGTAGCAACACATCACTATTTTTAGAAACATCATTAGATTGAGCAGTCCCTATAAATTCATTTGAAGGAGCAGCTGGTGTTATGAGCCATCTCCACAAATATTCTAATCTGTAGGGATGGTTATATAACCAACCGCCCCTACAAATTGGAGCTGTCTCTATAAATAGATGGTGAATAGTAAAAATGAAGCATTTAAATTTGAATTTTTTAAAATAACCTCGGATGCAGAAATGACTAAAATAAATATTATAGATCTCGAAAACTTATACAACTTTGCTGTTAACAACTTTATCATTTGATTTTTTTTTGTTTCAAAATAGTATGGTGTTGAAAATTCAATTTTGAAATGGTTGAAGAACTCTGATTTCTCTTTTTTATTTTTGGCTAAAACTTATAACTAGTCTTTTTCTATCATACTAACTTCAAATTTAATATTTTTCTAAAATTTTCTACAATCATGCTCTATCAATTATTGTGTTCTAACGACTATTATTTTGGTAATATTTTCATGTGACTTTGTTTTATCACTTTTAAGTTTGAATTTAAAAAGTAACAACTTTTAAAAAATATTTTAAAGCAATAAATTATTTTAGCTGAAAAAGTCATAAACATCAAAGTTGTACAACCCATCAAATTTATAATTTTTATTTTAATAATTCCTTCAACAATAAAGTTTGTAGTTGACCACTTTTTTAGTTCAAATCATTTTGTCAAGTAATTTTTCAAATGACCTTAGATGGAGAAGCAACCAAAATAAAGTTGTAGATCTTGAAAAGTTATGTAACTTTGTTTTTGACAACTTTTGATTTGAAATTATTTATTCAAGGAAATCTACGTTTGAATTTCTCAGAATTAAACTTTGAATCTTTCAAAGAACCTCAAATGGAAAAACAACTAAAGCGAAAGTTATAGATCTCAAAAAGTTATACAACTTCATTGTTGACAATTTGTTGATTTAGAATCATCTTGCGAAGGATATTATAGATGTTTGAATTGTCAAATTTAAAATTCAAATTTTTTTAAATGACCTTGATGGAGAAACAACCGAAATCGAAGTTATAGAACTAGAAAATGATACATGGGCAAAGCATATCTAGTATTAGCACAAAGTGACAATGGGATGGAGTAGTTGAGAAGGTAATTTGTGAGGGCTAGGCCATGGGTTCAAACCCAAGTGACTGCAACTTTGCTGCTACGGGTGAGTTGCTGGGCTTTTTTTTATTATTTTTTTACCCTTTTTCATGATTTCTAAAATTCCATTTGTCAGGGCGTGACTGGTTAACCGCTCCCTTCAAATCCGTGATTTATGGTGACGGTTGCATAGGTGTGGTTTGCAAAACCACCCTTACAAACCCTTTGGAAGCGTCCCACAATTTGTTTCATGTAACACCAGTCAAGCGCCCCTGAGGGCATCCTCGTAAATTAGCATGAGTTAGGTTAAATTGAGAGAGTTATCGGGCCAAGACCCTTTAGCGTTTTGTTAGCCGCCCTATAAAAGGGACGAACCTTTGTTTGAGTAGTTAAGATATGTTAGGGTTAATCCCGAAACTCCCGCTCTCTCTCTCCGCCACCGCCGCCGCCACTACGCCGCCGCCGCCCCTAGCCGCGTGGGCCGGCCTCCATGCCACGCCGCCGCCGCCGCGCCGCAGCAGCCCGCTCGAACCACCGCCTATGCCGCCCCAAACGCCGCCGTCGCCACCGCCGTTTGTGTTGCCGCTTGATTTGCCGTGATTCCCGCTGATCGTCTCGCGGATCATAGTTGTCCCTGTCTAAATCGTTATCAATCTGCCCCTTTGGTTCTTGATTTCTCTATTCTAAGCGCGAAGAGATTTGGACCCGTGACAAATTGGTACACAGAGCCACGTTGAGATCAACCTCAAGGAGGAGTTGCACACTCTGCTGAGAAGTTGGGAGAAGAAATTCATTGAATTTTTTGAACCGCACCAACCAACACAAAGGTATGTTCCCCCCACCCAAGAGATCATCTACAGCTGCAGTATCGCTGCCATAGGCTCCACCACCAGTGGAACAGCAACAGCCAGATCTATCTCAAAGGCGTCAATCAAACCACTACAAATTACAATCCGGATTACAATGGTATGGATGACCCCTCAAACTGGTTGTATAGATGCACGCAATTTTTTTCCTCTCAACAGAACAAAGCAGATGAGCAAATGAATCTGGTTGTGTTTCACCTTCGCGGAGATGCGTTAACTTGGTTTATCAGATGGGAAGCGGAAATTTGTCATCCAACATGGCCACAATTTTCTGAGACAGTGATGAGGAGTTTTGGACCACGGATGCATCACAATCATCTAGGGGATTTAACAGGCACAATTTGATCCATTGATTTAGAAACATATATAAATTAATTTGTTGCAGCAGTAAACAAGGTGCCTACACTTTCTAATGATCAACAAGTGGTGTTATACACAGCTATACTCTAGCCATTATTGCAAATTGATCTCCAGCGCCAACAACCAGCTAATCTAGAATCCGCGATAGCTCTCGCCCGAAAATATCAAGTATTATTACCAGCACCACCTCCTTCTCAAAGATTTGAATTAAATGATCAGGAAATTCAGATATCATTACATGATGTCAACGGTATTACTACCAGTCAAACCATGCAACTACAGCTCTCAATTAATGGTAGAAATTTCCTTGCGTTACTGGATTCAGGTTCGACACATAATTTTATAGATTCTGCAACTGCTATTGAATTGAATCTTTAACCAAACCCTAGACCAAAAAAATAGAAGTTGCAGTTGCCAATGGACATCAGATTTCCAACATTGCTATATACAACAATCTGCCAATTATCATTGATAAGGAGAATTTCATCATTGATTGCTATAGCATTAAATTGGGTGGATATAATTTTGTGTTGGGAGTTAATTGGCTTAGTTCTTTGGGATTTCAATAATTTATCAATGAAATTTTGGTGTGATGGCTGATGCATTGTGTGGAATAGCATCAGCAAACCTTCAGGTAACCCGCGCATACATACTCTGTCAACTGGAGATACGATGGACAATGTTTTGCAGGACTTCTCCCAATTATTTTTGGAATCTAAAGGGCTTCTGTCGGAACAAAAATATGATCATCAGATACACCTAAAAGACCCCAAAACACCAACAGTAGTACACCCCTATCGATATCCTGAAATCTAGAAAGATAAGCTCGAAAGGTAATGTCAAAGAGGATCATAAGGTATAGCACCTCACCATTCTCCTCACCTGTCCTACTTGTCAAAAAACATGATGGATCTTGGTGATTCTGCATTGATTACTGGGCTCTTAATAAGAACACCCTGAAGGACAAATTCCTAATACCAGGAATTGATGAGTTATTGGACGAGCTGAAAGGAGCCAAATACTTCACCAAATTGAATCTTTGTTCAGAATACCATTAGGTACGCATGCATGTGGATGATATTGAGAAAACAACATTTCGCACTTACCATGGACACTTTTAGTTCTTGGTTATGCCATTTGGTTTATGCAATGCTCCATCCACCTTTCAAGCTCTTATGAATGAATATTTGGCAAGTACCTGTGTAAATTTGTCTTGGTCTTTTCTGATGATATTCTGATCTATAATAGAACCAAAGAAAAACATTTGCAATATATAAGGTAAGTCTTTACATTGCTACAAGCACATTCAGTTTTTCTCAAAAAATCCAAATGTTCGTTTGGGGAAACATCTATTGGTTACCTAGGACACATCATATCTGATCAAGGAGTTGTAGTTGATGTGGATAAGATCAAAGCTATAACCAATTGGCCACAACCAGTGACAGTTTGCCAATTGAAAGGATTTTTGGGGTCGGCAGGATATTATAGAAAGTTCATTAAGCTGTATGGCACCATTGCCAAACCATTGACAGGCCTTCTAAAGAAAGATAATTTCCGTTGGATAGAGCTTAGCATCTACATCCTTTAAACAACTCAAACAGGCACTATCATCAGCTCCAGTATTGTAGTTGCTGGATTTCAACAAACCATTTATTGTAGAATGTGATGTATCATCGAATGGATTTGGGGCTGTACTTCACCAAGGAGGTGGGCCAATTGCCTTCATCAGCCTAATGATCACTCCTTGACACGCCAAATTGGCAGCATACAAAAGAGAATTGATCAGATTGGTAACAACAGTTAAACATTGGAGACCATACTTATGGGGACGCACCTTCCTGATCCGCTCTGATCATTACAGCTTGAAATATATATTGGACCAGAGGCTATCCACTATACCATAGCATCAATGGGTCAGTAAACTGTTGGGATATAACTTTGCAGTGGAATACAAACCAGGCAAACAGAACATAGTGGCTGATGCGCTATATCGCAGAGGTGCAATAGAACCATCACTTATGGCATTATCTGAAATTTCATTCTCTTTATTTGATCAACTACGAGCTGAATTGACTGGCAATGAGGCTACAATACAAATAGTTTAGAATATCAAGGATGGTAAATTATTTACAGCATGGACATTTCATGATGGACTGATACTGCATAACAAAAAGGTACACATTGGACATTTCATGATGGACTGATACTGCATAACAAAAAGGTACACATACTATCGATATCGCCTATTCTGAATCAGGTTATCACCATTATACACAATTCATCACATGAATGATTAGAAAAAACCTTGCATCGCTTCCGCCTAACTTTCCCTGCATCGAGGGCTAGACAGTAGATTCAAAAATTTATTAGTGAGTGCTCAGTATGTCAATAGAATAAAACAGAACATCGACATCCTGCTGGGTCTTCTGCAACCTTTAGCGATTTCTGAAAATATTTGGGAGGATATTTCCATGGACTTTGTGGAAGCCTTACCCAAAGTCGAAGGTAAATCTGTGATTTTGAAAGTGGTAGATAGACTCTCTAAATACACACATTTTATACCACTGGCACACCCGTATTCTGCAACAATGATGGCATATCATTTCTTTCTGGATATAGTTCATCTACATGGGATTCCTAAATCCATAGTCAGTGATAGAGATGTCATCTTCATAAGCAAATTCTGGCAGGAATTATTTCGCTTATCGGGGGTAGATTTACACATGAGTTCATCATATCACCCGCAGTCAGATGGCCAGTCTGAAATTGTTAACAAAATTATTGTCATGTACTTAAGATGCCTGACTAGAGATATCCTAAAGAATGGTTGCGATGGTTACCATGGGCCGAGTACTGCTACAACACGTCATATTATCAGTCAACTGGTACGACCCCATTCAAACTAGTCTATGGACGAGATCCTCCACCTCTGAAATCATTTAGTCCTGGTGATTCTATGACTCCTGCGATAGATGACATGCTGACAGAATGAGATAAGTTCTTGGAATTCACTGGGCTCCATTTGTTACAATCTCGGGATTATTATAAGAAGCACTATGATCGAAAGCATACAGATTACGAATTCAATGTCGGTGACTAGGTGTACCTCAAATTAGTGGCCAGAACAGCATTCAGGATTTCAGATCTTCGGCAAGGGAATTTGGCACCAAAATTTTTTGGACCTTGGGTCAGTTGCTTATCGCCTACATCTACCAGAATATGCCCACATAAACAATGCTTTCCATTGTTAGTATTTTAAAACTACACAAAGGAATAGCACCCCCAAAACCAGGAGAACTGCCAACAATTAATGATGGAATTGCTATGCCAGAACCTGAACGGATGTTAAAAGCCAGATGAAGGAAAACAAAATTCAGGTGTTGATGAAATGGAAGGAGCAACCCCTGCGGCTAATTCATCATGGGAGGACCTCGAGTACTTCACAGATATATCCAGCATTTCAGCTTGAGGACAAGCTGGTTCTTCAAGCGGGGGGAGATGTAACACCAGTCAAGCGCCCCCGAGGGTGTCCTCATAAATTAGCATGAGTTAGGTTAAATTGAGAGAGTTATCGGGCCAAGGCCTATTAGCGTTTTGTTAGTTGCCTTATAAAAGGGACAAACCTTTATTTGAGATAGTTAAGAAAAGTCAGGGTTAATGCCCAAACTCTCGCTCTCTCGCTCTCGCTCTTGCTCTCTCTCTCCGTAACCGCCGCCTCCTCCCGGCCGCGGGCCGGCCTCCGTGCCGCGTCGCTGCCTCTGCCGGGCCGCCACCCAGGCCGCCGCCGCCGCCCCAAACGCCACTGCCGCCGCCCTTTGCGCCGCCGCCCGTTCGTCTCGCCGCTTGATTTTCCGTGATTCCAGCTGATCGTCTCGCGGATCATAGCTGTCCCTGTCTAGATCGTTATCAATCTGCCCCTTTGGTTCTCGATTTCTCTACTCTAATACCGTAGAGATTTGGACCCGTGACATTTTCTATAGTAGTGTAAATTATCTTTTGTGAGAGCTACCTCAATTTTGAAATACCATAAGAAATTCTTAATTTTTGGTGGTACTTTTAATTTCCATTTAGGGTTTTTTAGGATGGACATTTTTATCGATCAAAGATATATATACTCCCTCTGTATTAGATTTAGAAGCCGTTTTGGACGGTCACATGGTCTCTAAAGTATAACTTTAACTTCAAATTTTTATAAAAGTACTCATCATAAAGTGATATATTTATACTTTTGTGAAAGTATTTTTAAAGACAAATTTATTTATATAATTTTTATATTTTTAAACTCAACAACTTAAAAGTTATTCATGATTTATTTTTTTAATATTTGACCAAAACCTTGTCTAAAACAACTTACTTTTTCGATACGGATGGAGTAGACCATACTAAACATATAAAGGTTCCATTTGAACACATCCCCACCATAGGAAAGGTGAACATGTACGAGTTTTAACACCATGTCCAACCAATCATTACGATTTTCCAACACCAGACCTTGCCAGAAAAACACATTAAGATGGCGTTTGTTTTCCTTGCTAATGCGAGCCATAATGGAAACATAGGACGTCGGGATTGGGGGGGAGGGGGGCTCATTGAGATTTCCAAATTGAGATTTCCAAATTAGTTTGGTGCATTACGAACGCCCTTATAATAACTTTTAAAAATATTGTCTTTGTTAATAGTCGATTAACAAAGATGCTTGCCTCCGTATAAATAATTAAAACCAAGGTGATGTTTGCTATGGCCCCGTGTTGTTTATTATGGCGTGGCGTCCAAAAATATCTGCCTCGATCTATTCATCACTGAGCATGTCTTCTAAATTTGTGACCCAGAGTTGTCCTACAAGTGAACTCGAACGTCAGTACCCTGTTTCGCAGGAAAAATATCGTAGTTTATTTTAGTTGACGAGCTCATGCGTCAACCTTTCTAGTTTGACCAATGCATGCTTGGCTAGCTTGGACTTCACCAACAACCAAATGTTGTTCCAAGTACTTGCCCTTTTGATCTTATCGATCCAGTAGAGATAAATGCACTTGACTACTTTGTGCATCTGCACTATAAATAACTGACGCGCGGTGCCACAAATCCCAACTCATTCCCAAGCTGCATCCTTTAGTTCCCATCATATCGTTGGAGAACTAGACCCAACCAAAATGGCGTCCTTGCTCGTTGAATGCGTAGGATGGCTTATCGTCGTCCTCTTTTCCTTGTACATCTTCCAGTTGTTCCGCGACGCTCGCCGGCGTCTTCCTCCGGGCCCCTGGCCGCCGAAGCCTCTCATCGGCGACCTCCTCGACCTCGGCGAGGACGGGCAGCAGCACCGCACCTTCGCGCGCCTCGCCGAGCGCTACGGCGGCCTGATGTGCCTCCGCTTCGGCATGGTGCCCCACGTGATCATCTCCACGCCGGACGCCCTGCGCGCGGTGTTCGGCGCCGGCGGCGAAGGCAAGAAGGTGGACAACATCGCGGGCCTCCCGAGCCTGGACGTACTCAACGCCATCGGCCACAGCGCCCACACCATCTTCGCGTTGCCGAGCCAGGACGACAAGTGGCGCGCGATCCGCAAGTTCGCCGCCGCCGAGATGCTGGCGCCGAGGCGTATCTCGTCGCCGGCCGCCGCGCAGCTGCAGACCAAGATCGTGGAAGCGCTGCACCGCGAGGTGTCCGGGCACGCGGCGCGCGGCACCCCGGTGGTGTTCAGGCACGTGGTGATGGACTCCATCTTGAGCCTGCTGCTGGGCGTGCTCTACTCCACCGACCTGGAGCCCAAGGAGCGGGCCGTGTTCAGGGACCTCATCGAGGAGATCGTTGGGATGCTCGGGAAGGCCAACATCTCCGACGTGTTCCCGCCCATCGCCGTGCTCGACCTCGAGGGCATGCGCCGCAGGATGAAGAGCCTCCTAACCATCATATACCAACAGTTCGATGAGCAGGTGGCTCTGCGGCTGCGCAGCCGGCAAGCCGGAGAGGCACGCAAGAACGACGTCCTGGACACGGTCCTCGATAAGGGGAGCGAATGGAACAAGGAGGGCTCACTGCTGACCCAAGAGGTCATGAGGGTGCTCCTCTCTGTAAGTTCATCCTCAATCTAGCTATGTGCTTGTGAATATATATATTAACCCCATTATTATTAATGTTGACCTGCTGCTTATCAGGATTTGTACGGCGCTGGAGCAAGCTCGCCATCGGCTATCATCGAGTGGGGAATGGTGGACCTAATTCAGAACCCAGAGGTGATGCACAAGGTCAGGGAAGAGCTCACTAGGGTTCTTGGTGACAAGCCTCTGATGGAAGAATCCGACATTACCAAGCTCCCGTACCTCCAAGCCGTCGTCAAGGAGATGCTTCGACTGCGTGTGGTTGTGCCGCTGGTGCCTCGCAAAGCGGAGGCCGATATCGAGGTGAATGGCTACAGGATCCCTAAGGGCACCAACGTGTTCCTGAACGCGTGGGCGATCAACCGGAACGCCGACGCATGGCCGGAACCAGACAAGTTCATGCCTGAGAGGTTCATTGACGGCGAGACCAGGAGCTACCTGGGCCAGGATTTCGACATGATCCCCTTCGGTCTTGGCCGCCGCGTCTGCCCCGGGTTGGCGCTTTCGCAGAAGCTCCTGCCCCTCATTCTTGGCACGCTCCTCCATCGGTTCGAGTGGGAGCTTCCGGCGGAGGTCAAGGAGACTGGCATCGACATGACAGAGAAGGGTGGGGTGGTGTTATCTCTGGTCAACCCCTTCAAAGCAATACCCAAGGAAATATGACTTCAGTTCTTACTTGAGACCTATATAATATTGGAGACCTTATATCATATATATATATATATATATATATATATATATATATATATATATATATATATATATATATATATATATATATATATATATATATATATATATATATATATAAGGTATATTGTATTGTATCCCAGTAATAATTAATTAATGTATGAGTGCTTTTGTATGTTTTATTTCCTGTATTTCGCAATACAATAGTACCATCCAAGATTTCAGAATTGGACATAAATGTTTTAAATTCTTTCTTAGATGTATTTTATTCTAACTCCAGTCATTATTAGATCCTGCGGAACTGTCATGGATTTTTGAAAAGCTCAGATAAAAAGCTTTGGAAATAAAATACTCTACCAAACTTTAGCCATGAAGTAAATCTGAAGAAACGCATTCCGACTACAATTTAGATAAGCACTAGATTAATTGAAATAGTTAAATATGATTTGTGCCAGAACTTCAAAAGAATGGCTTTACTCGGTAAAATAACTTGAAATAATTAAAACCCACCTCTCAGTTGAAATGAATAAGTTGGATCCAAAAGAATGGCTTTACTCGGTAAAATAACTTGAAATAATTTAAACCCATCTCTCAGTTGAAATGAATAAGTTGGATCTGTGGCTTTGTTTGAACTTGTTGTAAAATATAGGAACTCTAACGAAGGAAAAGAATGGAATTTCTAGCCTAATCCTCTTTGTGTGTGAACTTTTATGAAATTCTTGAGCACGTACATGTATATACTAGATGATACCCCACGCATTGGTGCGGGGATTTTGTAATATTTTATATGTAAACTTTATTACGCGATGGGTCGCGCTGGCGCCGAGCGAGCGACCCTGACGGAACGCGGGCCTGTCCTTGCGCGTGCGGCCTAGCCCACGGGAGCGCCATGTTTTTTTATTTCTTTTTTCTGTTTGTGTGGCGATGTTTTTATTTTATTTTTTGGTTTTTAGTATTCTTGAATTTTTTTCTTTTGTCAATTTTAGTTTATTTTATTGTGTATTTTACTTTTAGTTCTACGAGTTATGTTTTTTATTTTTTGTTTTCATTTGTTTTTCTATTTCTGCTTATTTAGTTTTGCAATTTTAGTTTTAAATTTCAGTTTTCAGTTTCATTTAATTTCAGTTAGTAAATTTATTTTAAAATAAATTTATAAAACAAGTCAATTAGCTATGTTGTATTTTCAATAATTCATCCTGTTGGAAGCTTATGCAATGTTTACTTTTTATATTTTGTCTCTTAGGTTGCAGATTATCTTGTTTCATATTTTCATTTAATTGTAGTGTAAACTTTCATGTGTTTGCAAAATCATAATTCTTGGAATTTTCCATTTCATGACATCTTGTTACTTGCTCCAAACATAAGTTGCTACATTCTCCATAATTAAACTTGCCACATGTGAGGTCCTGGAGCTTGTAGTGTCTCCTTTAGTTTCTTTGAGCTAAAATTGTTAATTTTAATTTAATTTTTTTGTCAATTTTAGTTTTAGTTTTATGTTACAATTTTATTTTCATTTTATTATTTCATTTTCAATTTTAATTTTAGATTTTAGATTTTTAAATTTTTAAAGTTTTTTCACTTAAGATTTTAGTCACACTTTTATGTTTGAATGTCTTACTAAATCCTGCATATTAGTTGCCTCATCTATAATATACAAGTTGTTACCAAAATATAGTCATTGCACACATAAGTTGCCACAAAAGAATTTGACCCCATCAGTTATTTTTTTAGTTTTTTTCACTTTTTTAGTTTTAGTTCTCATTCATCCTTTTAGCTTCAAATGCATTCCTAAGTCCTACATATTAGTTGTATATAATAACTTGCCCTCTAAATTGGCACCTTATGCGATGCTTTCTTGTAATAATTTGCTTATTTTGGTGTTACTATTCTTGGTTTCTTTAATAAATGTCCCTCTAATTTTCGGCTAGCCATGTTTTTCAGCTTATACAGTGGGTTTTATAATTAGTTGCCCTTCTAAGTGGCAACTTATACAATGCTTGTTCCAATAATTTGCACTTAGGTTTTAGCTTGTCTACTTGTTTTGTATCGCTATCCTTTGTTTTTTTAAAAAAGCCTCTAATTGGCAGCAACTCATGTTTCCAAGAGCTTTTGTAATGAGTTTTATAATAACTTTGGTAGATGCAATGTTTATTTCAATAATTTGCTCCTCTAGGTTATAGCTTGCATTGTCATGTTTTGATTCGTTAGACGACTCTTTAGGGTTAGTACTTTTATCTAAATACTATCAGTATCTATATTTCATAATATATAGTGAATTTATTATATTCCCATGATATTGACAGTGTGGCAAAAGATTTAGTATATTTTTAGTAGCAACTTTAGTATTATAATACATAGTAACTCCTTTGAAAAATCTCTTAGCCACATTTACACAACAAATTGCTACTAAAATAAAATTTTTTGAAACATAAATATAGAGTCTAGTTTTATTCATCTCGGCACATCAAACGTACCATTGCAGACGAAATCAAAAATGAATATAGCATTCAAAGAAAATGTTTTGATTTTGTTTGCTTACGTATCTGCTTCTACATCAGCTTGCATGCACTGTTGTCGTGCACATCCGCATATGCAGCAGGGCATGGGGGATGGCTGAACAGGAGTGGGATCGCAGCGCTGTCTGGCCTCTGGCGGAGGGTCGCGCGCTCACCTTCTGCCGCGATGGGTCGCGCGATATGCCCCTCCTATTTTATATGTTCAATGTGGGGAGAAATACTACAAGGATTCACCTCTAATGCCACGTCACATGATGGCAACACCACAAATTTGGTTGCCATAGGAGGGTTGTATGGCAACCTTTCCGTAAAATGGTTGCAATATATACCTAAAATGAAGCGGATTAAATGTGTTGCAATATGTGTGGTTTGGCGTTGCCACAGGCATGTGCTACTACAACCATTTAATAATTGTGTTGCAATTAGTTGGCATTATTGCCATGGTGCTTTGGAGTTGCATTAGTGTTGATTTTGGTTGCAATTAGTCGGTGTTACTGCAACTATATTGTATTTGGTTGCGTTTTCTTGTAACTAATGACATGGTTATTATAGGTTGCAATAATTTTCGGTAGTATTGCAATTGCTAGGTGGTTATTGCAACGAGAATGTTTAACGGATGCAGTAGCATGTCCCTATTGCCACTGCTTTTTTGGGTTGCAATAATCTTACGTGGCGTTGCAATTGGTATGTACTTATTGCATTTAGAATCATAAATGGACTCAATATAGAATTACTATTGCCACACATTTTTTTGTGTTGCTATAGACTAATGTACTATTTGGTGGGCACATCATACATGAGCGTCATGTTGGTTAAAGATATGCACAACTTGGGAACGTAACTAGTGCAAACTAACTTTCCGTGAAAACTTGTGCAAACCACGGTAAAAAATCATTTAAATTCACAAAAAACCACATATATAGATGATATGATGATACACAACCTTATAAAATATTTTGTCTAAACTTGACTTCGTTTGTGAGATATAAAAATAACAAATTTCAAACAAATCATTTGGATAAATTTCTGGCTTGAAATTTATTATTTTTATATCTCATAAATAAAGTCGAGTTTGGACAAGATTTTACAAGGTTGTGTATTATCATATCATCTACATGTGTGATTTTTTGGTGAACTTGGTAAATTTTTAACCGTGGTTAGTACGAGTTTTTTTAGAAAGTTAGTTTGCACTAGATACGTTCTCGTGCAACTTTCCCCATCGATTGATCTCTTTCTAACACAGGTGTCGAGGGTCAAAACCACGGTCCCCTAAAAGCCCGATTAAAATAGCTCTTAAAAACCAAATTGCCAGGCCAGGACCAGCATACCTGCGGCCCGGCCCATGAGGGCCTAAGGCGTATGGACCTTCCTGGCCCAGCAACGACTGGCTAGCTACGCGATCCAAGCCTCCCAGGGCCCTTGGGACGAGGCCGCCGCCCGGAGCTTGACCCTCCGGGAAACCTCTGATTCGTCCGACCCCCACCCGCTGAGGGGGGTCGAAGATCGACCCCGTCCTATGAACAAAAGCCAGAGCGCATCACGCAGAACCACCATACGTACGAAGCGTACGATGGAATCTGTATGATTCTGTAGCAGACACGGGGACGCACCGTCACCCCCGCACCTGAACAGTGGGAAACAGGACCCCAAGTAACCTATGGGTCTTGCGTTGCCCCCATGCTTCTACCCTGGTATATACGGCACTGGCTTCCCTATACCATGCTAGTACGGGTAGCATCCCCGTGTACGCATCTCCGCCGGGGGCGCCGAGCTTCGTACCTCCCCACAGGCGATCGCCCTGGCGGAACAGGGAGCATAGGGAAGGAAACGTTGCTCGTACCAACACCGTGGCCGACGTACCCTAGCGGCGGCCGTGCTAGCCACTTTCTGCAGGAGGGACCGGACGCATCAGGAATCAACCCTGCCCGTCTGATCTCGCCGCAGCCTACACTCCTACGACCAGAGCTTTGACCCACGGCATCCGTCGTCAACAACACTGCCCGGCGCTTTCAGGTACAGCCCTGTATACCTAAAGGACCACGGTGCCAAGGAGAGAATCCATGGGGGAGAAAGATGACGTCGACTACAGCGTCCACGACACCTGTCCGAATCATTAAGTCCATACTCTTCAGGCTTCCTCGATCTCCACACGGGTTTGCCCTCCCTTGTGAGCCTCCCTTCGGACTATAAAAGGGAGGACTCGGGCAACTGAGCACGCGTGCGACTATCGCCCCATTCTCACTCCACATCCAAAACAAACTCATCTCAAACCTAGATTCTCATAGAGACTTGGGAGACTCTCCCTCTCTCGACCCTTCTTGTACTGCCCCATACAAGCTCCTAAGTAACCTGACCCCGCTCACACTGGACGTAGGGTGATTTGCCCAAACCAGTATACATCGCCGTGTCCACTTGGAAAACCATCCAGGGGATAAGTGCTCTCTCATTCGATTACTCGTTGGTGTTCATTCTTGACATCGATAGTTGGCGCGCCAGGTAGGGGGCAAGCGCACTTCTACGACTCCAACAAACTTCTGGATGGCCATGCACCGTTTTGACCTCGCTCTAGGCACCCAAACCCATTTTGGGAACCTAGACTTCATCCTCAGGGAAGACGGTGTGACCTGGCTCGCTCCTGAGCCACCGGTCGACCTCCCTGACCTCGACGACGTTGCCCCTGCTCCCACGGCGGAGTCGCGGGTGAACGGCACGAGCCGTGGTCTCACCCACGGTTCTATCGATGACCTTGTCACAGCCATGGACGATGTGAGTCTTCGGTCTCTGTCGTCGCCGCGTGACGCAGAGCCCGCTCGACCGCGAGCACCAACTCTCGTGTCGCCACGGACCACGAACCGTGCGTCGTTAGCATTGGAGCGGAGCTATCAGGCCCCGGACCTACGTGAGCTGACAGAGCTCGACCGACGGCTCTTACCTCACCTAGAGCCGTATCCCTCCACCGATGAGATCTTCGCGCTCTCGTATTGCTATGAGATCATCATGGTTAGCCTCACCGGGGGGTGATCCTATTCCCCGGACGGTCCTAATACAAGAGGCATCTATGCCAGCCCTGTTTGGGTACCATAACGCCGTGGCAACCATGGCGCATCTCATCATGAGGGGGATCGCACCCACCCTCGAGGACATCGAGCTCGTAGCCGCGGCTGGGCCTCTCGTCAAGCCCATCTTTATGCCAGACTCCAACGGCTACACCGGCACCGACAACGACGACGACGGTGACTTCGATCCATTTTGGGAGTGCTTCATGGTGGAAACCCCCAAGGGTCAGGTTGACGACGTCGTGGGGGAAGACGAGGGCATGCTCAACCCGGTGCTTGAGCGAACGCCTTCTCCACGATGATCTTCGACCCCTCCTACCTCACACCCCGATAGCTCGGAGGAACGACGAGAGCTCGCGCACCGTGCTGAGCTCGACGACGAGCGCCGCAAGGTCGAGCGGGATCGAGAACACCTTAGGAGGGAGGATCCTTCGCCCTACCACCGCGCCGGGCGAGCACGCGACATGGCTCATGAAGTTCATCGGCGGATCCTGAAAGGCGACAATGGCCCTCCACTCTTCGCGTGCGTGAGCCAGAACGTCGCAGCTGCGCTGGCCTTGCTTCAGCAGCTCCCACCGCCGACCACCCCTGCTGAATGGCAGACTCAGTAGGAGATACAGCAGCTGCTGGATTGAGCGGCCGCCCTGCAGGCCGAAAGCTCGCGATCGTGGCGCCACGGCGCTTCCCCGAGCCGCCACACGTTCGACGGTCGCAGAGACTGGGTGCCATCGGTGCACCAACCCATCCATGCGCCCACCGAAAGCCTGCCGCCCATGCTGGAACGCGTCGGGCCCATTCGGGACACCCGCGTTATCCTCAACGCTTGGACTAGGGAGTACAGCCCACGTCGAGGAGGACGCTTCAACCCGGAGGAGGATAGAGGGCGAAGCCCTCCCCCTCCGGGCCCACCGGTGTTCGGACGACACATTCTCCGCTCACCCTTCCCACGGCGCTTCCGTGCGCCGACCACCATCGTCAAGTACTCCGGCGAGACGAACCTCGGCACGTGGTTAGAGGACTACCGCCTCGCATGCGAAGTGGGTGGGGCCGACTATGAGTACTTCATCATCCGCAACCTCCCTCTGTACCTAGCCGACTCCGCGCGGACTTGGCTGGAACACCTCCCTGAGGCGTGTATTAACAGTTGGAGAGACCTTGTCGACATCTTTGTCAGCAATTTTCAGGGCACGTACTCATGCCCTAGAAATCCATGGGACCTTCGGAGCTGCCAACAGAACCCGAAGGAGTCCCTGCGACTACATCAAGCGCTTCTCCAAGCAATGCACAAGCCTCTCTCACATCACCGACGCAGACGTGATCAGAGCCTTCATCTTCGGCACATCTTGTAAGACCTTGGTGCACGAGCTGGGACGACGACCCCTTCGTACCACCACGGAACTCCTCGATGTAGCCATGAGCTTTGCGTCAGGAGAAGACGTGGTGGGCGCCATCTTCAATTCCCGCGGCAAGGCCAAGTGAGAGGAGGACATCGACGACGACCCCTCTGATCGCAAAGGCCATAGAAAGAAAAAGGGCCGCAAGGGACGTCGGCAGGGTGATGGCGAGTTGGTCGCTGCTGTCAATGCAAAAGGCAAAAAGAAGGCTCCCGTCAAGCCGCCTACCGACTACTTCGAGAAGAAGCTTGATGAACCGTGCCCACATCATGAGGGCTCGGTCAACCACATCCTCCGAGATTGCCGTCTCATCCCCAAGTTCTTCGGGATGGAGAAAGGCAAAGTAGAGGCTAAGAGGAAGACCAACTCACCTCACCAAGGTGACGACCAAGGGGAGGACGGGACGGGATTCCCTCACGTCACCGATTGCCTCATGATCTTTGGAGGCCCAGACTACTACACCACGCGGCGGTAGCGCAAGCTCGAACAGCGCATGGTCTACCAAGCCGAGCCAATCGTCCCGGCTTCTTCCATGTGGGCCAAGCATCCCATCACCTTCGAACAGTCCGACCACCCATAGTACATGCCGAATTCGAGACGATACCCCCTCGTCGTCGACCCCATCATCGGCACCAAGCAACTCACCAAGGTGTTGATGGACAGAGGAAGTGGCCTCAACATCATCTACCAAGACACCCTCGATGCCATGGGGGTCAGCAGGGCGAGAATTCGGCCCGGAGGAGCGCTGTTCCATGGCGTCGTCCCCGACCAACACTTTGTACCCGTTGGATAGATTGATCTGCCGGTCACCTTCGGGACTCACACTAATTTCCGAAAGGAGACATTGACCTTTCAGGTGGTGAACTTCCCGGGCTCTTACCATGCAGTGTTGGGCCGACCGTGTTACGCCAAGTTCATGGCGTCCCGAACTACACCTACCTCAAGCTCAAGATGTCGGGCCCTCACGGAGTCATCACCGTGCACTCATCCGTTCAGCACGCGTACCTATGTGACATCGAGCAGTGCGACGTCACCGAGTCAGTGCTGAACTCTCACGAGTTGTACGTCGTCAACATCCTCACCAGCACCGACCAGGACATGCCCGATGTCCCGAACGCCACCGCGTCCTTCACGCCGGACAGAGACACCAAGCTCGTGTCCCTTGACTCCAGTTGCTTCGACAGCATGACGGTGCGCATCAACACCGCCGTCGACCCCAAATAGGAAGATGCGCTCGTCGACTTCCTCCGCGTGAATCGTGACATTTTCACATCAAGGCCTTCGGATATGCCTGGCATACCGAGGGATGTCGCCGAGCACGCCTTATGGATTAGGTCCGACTCCAAGCCGATGAAGCAGCATCTTCAACGTTTCGACGAGGTAAAATGCAAGGTCATCGGCGAGGAGGTGAAGAAACTCTTAGCGGCCGGGTTCATCAAGGAAGTGTATCACCCCGAGTGGTTAGCCAATCCTGTCATTGTACAAAAGAATGGCGGGAAATGGAGAACGTGTGTTGACTACACTGGTCTCAATAAAGCGTGTCCCAAGGATCTATTTCCTTTACCACGCATAGATCAAGTTGTGGATTCCACATCTGGGTGCGAAACCCTATGCTTCCTCGATGCCTATTCTGGTTATCACCAGATCAAAATGCATGAATCCGATCAACATGCTACCTCGTTTATCACCCCGTTCGTTTCGTACTGCTACGTAACCATGCCCTTCGGGCTTAAGAACGCCGGTGCCACTTTCCAGCGCTGCATGGTAAAGGTCTTCGGCGAGCTCATCGGAGAGATTGTCGAAGTTTATGTGGACGACATCGTTGTCAAGTCCAAACAGACTGGCGACCTTGTAGTCGATTTGGAGCTGGCCTTCGCCCCGCTCAAAGCAAAGCACATCAAACTCAATCCTAAAAAATGCGTTTTTGGGGTTCCTAGAGGCATGTTGCTGGGGTTCAACATTTCACAACGCGGCATTGAAGCCAACCCTGACAAAATCAAGGCTATCACTGAGATGAAGCCTATTCGGGACCTCAAGGGGTTGCAGCATATCACAGGGTGCCTCGCCATGCTCAGGCGGTTTATATCACGTCTAGGTGAACGGGGTCAACCCCTATACCGGCTCCTCAAGAAAGCTAATCAGTTCACATGGACTGATGAGGCCTAAGAGGCGTTAGATAAGCTAAAGGAACTGTTAACCAGTCCCCCAATCCTTACTCCGCCCACGAAGGAGGAACCCTTGCTCCTCTGCATTGGCGTAACCACTCAGGTGGTTAGTACGGCATTCATCATAGAACGGAGCGAGGAGGGACGCACTCTAAAAATGCAATGCCTAGTTTATTTTATTAGCGAAGTCTCGCCCGATACCAAGACACGCTATCCGCAAATCCAGAAGTTAGCATATGCCCTCCTCATTACGAAGAGGAAGCTTAAGCACTATTTTGAGGCGCACCCCATCACCGTGGTCTCTTCTTTCCCGCTGGGGGAAGTAATTCAAAACCCTGAAGCCACAGGTCGGATAGCCAAGTGGGCGCTCGAGCTGATGGGCTACGATATAACATACGCGGCTCGCACGGTGATTAAGTTGTAGGTCTGGCTGATTTCATTGCGGAATGGACTGAAGTCCAGCTACCTCCGGCTCCAATCCAACGCGAATGTTGGAAACTTTTCTTCGATGGCTTGTTAGTGAAAAGCAGGGCTGGGGCCGGGCTGGTCTTCATCTCCCCTCTCGGGGTCAGAATGAAGTACGCCCTCTGACTCCATTTTAAAGCCTCCAACAATGTTGCGGAGTATGAGGCCCTGGTAAACGGCTTGCGCATAGCCAAGGAGCTCGGCATAAAACACCTTGAGGTTCGAGGCGACTCGCAACTTGTCGTTGACCAGGTTATGAAAGAGTCAAGTTGTCACGACCCGAAAAAGGCTGCATACTGCCAGGAAGTACGCAAGCTCGAGGAATGCTTCGATGGCCTCGAGCTCTGTCACGTCCTCCGTCGGGACAATGAGGTAGTGGATGCCTTGGCTAAAATGGCCTCAAATCGAGACCCCATTCCTAGCGGGATATTTGCCAGGGACCTCACCCAGCCGTCGGTGAATTATGGCAAGGGAGGGATCGACTCCTCTCTCTCTCAACCTGGAGCGATTCGTCCGACCCCTGGAGACGGCCCTCTCTCTTCTGACCCAGGAGCGACTCGTCCGACCCCTGGAGGCGACCCCTCCTCTGAACCGGCTGTCTTCGTGGTGACACAGGTGGATGAGGAGGCGGTCCCTGATCCAGGGCCCGAGAATGATTGGAGAAAACCTATCTCGACTGCCTCATTCGCGAAGTCTTGCCTACTAACAAGACTGAGGCACGGCGGTTGGCTCGTCGCGCCAAGTCATTCGCCATTATTGACGGCGAGCTGTACAAGAAGGGACACTCGGGTGTCCTACACCGATGCATCCCTGCTACCCATGGGTATGCCCTGCTGGAGGACATACATGCAGGCATCTACGGGCACCACGCAAGAACCACGCACTATCGTGGCCAAGGCCTACCGCCAGGGCTTCTACTGGCCCACGGCGGTAGCGAACGCAACGAAAATCATCCGTTCCTGCGAAGGATGTCAGTACTATGCTAAGCAGACGCACCTGCCTGCGCAGGCCTTGCAGATGATCCCCCTCACGTGGCCATTCGTGGTCTGGGGGTTGGATCTAGTCGGGCCCCTCCAGAAGGCGCCCGGGGGCTTCACCCATGTTTTGGTCACGATTGATAAATTCACTAAGTGGATCAAGGCTCGACCCCTCGCCACTATCAAGTCCGACCAAAGTGTGCTCTTTTTCACAGATATCATATATCGCTTCGGTGTGCCCAATTCGATCATCACAGATAATGGAACGCAATTCACTGGGAAGAAGTTCTTAGAGTTTTGTGATGAATTTAATATCCATGTCGATTGGGCATCCGTCACGCATCCCTGTACTAATGAGCAACTGGAACGAGCCAATGGCATGATCCTCCAAGGTCTCAAGCCTCGAATTTTTCATCGTCTCAATCAGTTCGGCCGATGATGGCTCGCTGAACTCCCAGCGGTACTGTGGAGCTTGAGAACTACTCCGAGCAGAGCAACAGGACATACTCTATTCTATATGGTCCATGGGGTGAAAGCCGTTCTACCCACAGACCTCGAGTACGGGTCCCCGCGTGTCAGGGCCTATGCTGAGCCTGTGAACTAGACTTACTTGGAGGACACCATGGACCAACTCGATGAAGCTCGCGATGTCGCGTTGCTACACTTTGCCAAATATCTACAATCCCTGCGTCGGCATCACGATCGACGAGTGCGAGGGTGCGTGTTCAATGTTGGTGACCTTGTCCTACGGCTCCGACAAGATAACAAGGGGCGCCATAAGCTTACCCCACCATGGGAGGGTCCCTTCACCATTGCTGAAGTCCTCCAACCAGGGGCTTATAAGCTAAAGGACGACAGGGAGCAACTCATCAAAAACGCCTAGAACATCGAGCAGTTACATGGTTTTTACCCCTGAAGATTTTCCTTTTTCGCTTCGTATCATGTATTTCGTTCTGTACTAGTGCTTTTTCCGTTTTCAATAACTAGATGCTTAATTTGGAGGTTTTCTCTAAAAGAAATCTTGACCCTTGGGGTCGACTCATGTTCCTTTATCAAGTAAAGAAAAAGCAACATATCTGGCTTTAGATTCTACCATAACTTTCTTATTCTAGGGATTACATTAAGGTAAGAAACGGTCATAGCACCCAAAAACCGTCCTGGCTGCCCTGTCAATGCCCCAGCAGCTAACGACACAACCGGGTGAGGGTCCGGCTAGCCGTCTCAAGCACCAGTATAGTCCCAAAGAGCTACGATGGTTATGAAAGAAAACAGTTGACTTACTACCTTCCTAAGCTAAGAAAAAGCCTCGAAAGGCGGGATCTGCTAGTTTTGACACCAGATATCATGACCGGGACGGCGTACCTACGTAGCGAATTCTAAGGTACCACCGGGCGGGTGTTCAAGACCAATGCAATCTAATTTCAAAATTTTTATGTAAAGTAATTAGTTTGAAATGAAATAGTTGTCATTACAAATGTTAAAGAACAGTCTTAGGGCACGTCAAGCCCATTGTCAAAAATAAGCAAATATTTTTTACTCCCTTTGGGGAGCACACAGTGTGTCGGTCGCTCGCTCCCGGGACTTCGACGCTTATCGACCACCGGTAAGCGAAGAGCTATGATCTCCGCCTCGGAGGTTTCTCCAAAGTATCCTTTGCTGAGGCCGTTGAGGTCGAAGCTCCTCCCATAATGGGAGTGCGCAATGGTGAATGACTCCTGGATCCCAATCCTGAAGGCGTCACGCTCCAGATGCCCGATGCGCCTAGGCAGCAGGGACACTCACGCGACGAGAGAGCCGTCCGGAGCAGGACCAACGCCAAGACTGTCGAAGGCGCACTCCCTTTCCTCCCAACATCTTTAGAGGAGGAAACCGCCTGCTTGGCCACACTCCGGATCGTGGGCGGCGTGGCTCGGGCCCACCGGAGAACGGATAGGCGAGCGCACACTTTCTGAGCACCTTAACTCCGCTCAGCAGCGTACGACTGTCGGCCCATGCGTGCTGACGGTTCCATCCCGTCCCAACAAAACCCTATGCAGCCCGTCACCGTGTAATCCCCTGGACGGCTTCGGGCTTCGCGTTGACTACGCGGGAGGCGGGGCGGCGCGCATACGGAGCAGGCTACGACGAGTAGCCATAATCATGGTTGCCGAGGTCGAAAGGGAATCCAGAGGCGCTTTGTCCGTTTTCGGACCCTCTGCGAAAAAACCCTAATCGGATCTGGCTGCATGACTCTTCGGTGAGCAAGGAAACCCTAAGGGAAGCACGAATGCTACCTACTCGTCTAAACGGCACGAACGCCGCCAAAATCAACAACAATCGAAATGCAAGCAACAGACTCAGATGTTCATGGCAGATGAGCTAGAGTGAACACATTCATATTCCTGATTACAAACTAAAGCTAAGGAACGCCAAACCGGCATCCCAGAGCACAAAATAACCGCCCTAGCGGCGCTATACAAAAGCCCTCGGCATGGCTCTCCTACCCTAAGACTTCCACCGGTGGTCGATGGAGCGCGAGCGTTGCATGGACTTTGTTCCTGAGGCAGCGGCGCCCCGGGAACAAGAAGACCATGGAGATCAACCCATGAGTGGAAGCCCGACGTCGGGTGAAGCCACGCCGACATGTAGGACCCCGCGATGCCTCAGGGAGCATCGCGGATCACCTCCTCCACTGGCACCTCCTCCATGATGGCGTCGGCGGCGTCGAGGTACTGACGCACCAGGTGCTCTAGATCCCCGACGCGCTCGCCCTCGGGGAGCTCGATGTAGCCCCGGAGATCGACTCGGGAGCGGCGGTGCGCCACCGCCCAGTATGCGACGCCGCCCACGGCGAACGCCGTGGGACACCAGGTCGCGGATGCGACCAAGCACACGGCTTCGGCCGCTCCGTCGAGAGCCCGGGAGCCGGACGTAGGCGGGGATGGCCTCGACCGCCGGGCGCATG
This sequence comes from Chrysopogon serrulatus, assembly GCA_015844335.1. Classification (NCBI taxonomy): domain Eukaryota; kingdom Viridiplantae; phylum Streptophyta; class Magnoliopsida; order Poales; family Poaceae; genus Chrysopogon; species Chrysopogon serrulatus. Next base: position 310,001 of record JADLZL010001331.1, read on the forward strand.
GCCAGGAGCTCGGCCTCCGGTTACGCCCACACGCCCGTCGGCCTCCTCCCGGGTTGGCCCGGGCGTCGTCCGCCTCCTCCTCCATGCGCGTGAGTGCGACGAGAACCGCATTGAGGCGAGCACAGGCTTCGGCCGTGACCCGCTCCGGCCCCCTCTCCGCCCCGCCCTCACCGGCCCCCGGCGGCTTCTTCCGCGCCCCCGGCCAAAAAAAAGAAGGTGGCGGGGAATGGGCACACGTTGGAGAGCACCCTATAGGAATAAAGATTCAAGATCAGTCAAGAAAATCCCTCTCGATCAAGGCGCCGGTTAAAGAAGAAAACCCTCTTCTTGGCCAGTCCCGCTGAGGCTTACCCCGGAATACGGCGATGGCCCCGGGGCGGCTCCTCCGATGAGCTCTCCGCTGGGCGCTTCCCGCAATCCATTCCTTCCTTTCTCTCCGCTGCTGACGGTGGAAGAAGGAACAGGAGAGGAGGCTAGCAGATGGAACTCAGAACGGCGGTGAGGAGTGGGATGAGTGACTACACCCACCCCACGGCTTACTCTTTTATAGGCGGCCGATGCCCTGAGTGAATTTGAAAAAAACGCCCCTTGGCGTTCCACGTCGCCCACTACCCTGTTCGTGGCGTTATTAGCGCTGCAACGGAAGAAGTACCATCACGCCGCGTGCCCCAAGATGGCCCTCGCCAATAGCCACGATGCTTCTAGGCTCCGCTGCCTCGGGCACCAAAACGGGACGTGCAAAGGCTAAAGCGCCCCTTTGCTAAAATGGGAAATTAAAAGGCGTAAGTCAAAATCATTTACGGGGTACGATCCTGCTCCGACGCGGTACCAACACCCATGGGTACACGCTATTCTTCAGAGGAAGGGCTCAGGGTCTACAGCCGGTGCTCGTGCTCAGAGACAGCCGCCGTGACGACCCCAGACTAGCCCACATAACCTCTTTGAAGAAGTTCCCCTGACGAAATTTGAGCCTCTACAGGAGTATACCACTCCTGCAGAAGGCTCGGGGGCTACACCCGGCGGGTGCGCTCGTGTGCACCCTTGGACCGACTCTCAAGTCGACCCTCCGCTGTTCCTGTGACAAACGGCTTAGCACGAGGGGAACCCACAGGCTCCCCTCCGTGCTCGGGGGCTACTGTCGAGGGTCAAAACCACGGTCCCCTAAAGGCCCGGTTCAAATAGCTCTTAAAAACAAAATTGCCAGGCCAGGATCAGCATACCTGCGGCCTAGCCCACGAGGGCCTAAGGCGTAAGGACCTTCCTGGCCCGGCAACGATTGGCTAGCTACGCGATCCAGGCCTCCCAGGGCCCTTGGGACGAGGCCGCCGCCTGGAGCTCGACCCTCCGGGAAACCTCCAATTCGTCCGACCCCCACCTGTTGTGGGGGGTCGGAGATCGACCCCGTCCTGTGAACAAAAGTTAGGGCGTATCACGTAGAACCACCGTACGTACGAAGCGTACGATGGAATCTATACGATTCCGTAGCAGGCACGGGGACACACCGTCACCCCCGCACCTGAACAGTGGGAAACGGGACCCCCAAGTAACCCATGGGTCTTGCGTTGCCCCCACGCTTCTACCCTGATATATACGGCACTGGCTTCCCTGCACCATGCTGGTATGGGTAGCATCGCCGTGTACGCATCTCCGCTGGGGGCGCCGAGCTTTGTACCTTCCCCACAGGTGATCTCCCTGGCAGAACAGGGAGCACGGGCAAGGAAACGTTGCTCGTACCAACACCATGGCCGACGTACCCTAGCGGCGGCCATGCCAGCCACTTTCTGCAGGAGGGACCAGACGCATCAGGAATCAACCCTACCCATCTGGTCTCACCGTAGCCTACGCTCCTACGACTAGAGCTTTGACCCATGGCGTCCATCGTCAACAACACTACCCCGGTGCTTTCAGGTATAGCCCTGTATACCTAAAGGACCATGGTGCCAAGGAGAGAATCCATGGGGGAGAAAGATGACGTCGACTACAATGTCCACGACACCTGTTCGAATCATTAAGTCCATACTCTTCAGGCTTCCTCGATCTCCACATGGGTTTGCCCTCCCTTGTGAGCCTCCCTCCGGACTATAAAAGGGAGGACTCGGGCAACTGAGCACGCGTGTGACTATCGTCCCATTCTCACTCCACATACGAAACAAACTCATCTCAAACCTAGATTCTCACAGAGACTTGGGAGACTCTCCCTCTCTCGACCCTTCTTGTACTGCCCCATACAAGCTCCTGAGTAACACGACCCTGCTCACACTGGACGTAGGGTGATTTGCCCGAACCAGTATACATGGTCGTGTCCACTTGGGAAACCATCTAGGGGATAAGTGCGCTCTCATTCGATTACTCGTTGGTGTTCATTCTTGACATCAACAACAGGTGTGCTGCATCATAGATTGTGTGGAACCGACACATGTGTGGAACCGACACAACTCGGCTCTCCCTGTTGATTTGGTCGCTCATTGGTTATGCCATGCTCATCAAATGTATTGGACAGCCAAAGGGCCCAAGCTCCCATATATATCATCTACTAGATATGAGGCCATGCATTACACGGGGTCACAAATTTTTTCCACACCTATAGTGACCTACATGGCTTGTGGGTTAAACAAAATATTAAGAAATATATAAATTTAATTATATAGAAAATGTAAAGCTCATCTCATGATTTTTATCACCTAGACTATAATTTATCAATTGAAAAAACAAAATATATTTTAATTTTTTAATTATTATGAATTTTATAAGTTTAAGTTGTTTTAATCATTTTAAAAATAATAGAAAGCTTATAAATAATAAAAAGTAATAATAAGCAAGAGGTCCAATCATACACATGTATACTACAGGTATAGAGTGTCAAACTAAAACTCAGGGCCCTTTATAAACATGATAAAAAATAATACTTAATGCGTATATACAAAATTTTGTCACACTGAATATTTATCTAGAAGCAATATCCATATAAAATAATTATACATATTAAATCAACTCTGTTAATCCTTCTAACTTTATTTACTTGATTTTCAATTAAAATTCGCTGTCATTGCTTATGGGAGTTGTGCATAGCTTGTTTGCCTTTTGGGCTCAACGTGTTTGGCTTTTGGACTCTATATACCTGATTGACTTGTAGGCTTTGATCATATAGCTTTATTTGGAGAATTTTACTTTTGAATAATTCTACAATTTTATTTGCAAACTTGCTAATCTTTAGTTCAATATTCTAAATTAATTACTTTGTTGACTCTGCTGATGTTACCAAAATAATACAATTTTAGTTTACCCGATGCAATTGTTAATGATTCTTTTTAGGAGCAAGATGGAGTTTGATTGGAAGGCATGATTGATGGGATGATAAACATCAAGGCATCCTTTGATGTAGTGCTACATAGCTCATTACATTTCCATGTGTTCAAACTAGCTAGTGGTTGATGTTAGATTCTGTTCCAATTGACAGTGATATGGTTGAAGTTCGATTCTGTTCCAATTGTTAGTGATATGTGTTAGATACCATATTGTGTTTCAATTGTGCATGTGTTGTCATCAAACGTGGATGTTTCATTAATGATTTGTACGAAACAAAGCATATTTTGGTTTAATGGATGCCTAAATGCTTCATTCATTTATCATATATATTGTTCGGCGTGTGTTGACACCTCTTAAGGTTATCTCTAGCAACGGCGCTAAAAATGCTTGTGCAGAGCATCGCTACTAGAATGCCAAGTTGTCATCCCCAGCATAACACCAAGAGGTGTGGTATTAAATCATGCCACCATTTAGAATATAGAAATAGTATCTGCAAGCGCACAGATCAAATACCATTGTAGCATTTTACCCGGAGTATTATCAGGTTGTCATTTATATTTTCCCAAAGGAAGGTCTACATGGCTCTTGTGTAAAGGTAGCGTGATAACCTAGAGTGTAATGGATAGGCATAACTATGTCCTCACTACTCAATGCAGGGGTAAGTCACAAGATAAATGATAAGATAAGTATATAATCATCAGCATAAACAGATAGAGACTCCTAGCTATATCATTAGGGTTACTAGCAGAACATCAAGAGATATTCCTATGTTATTTCTAGCTACATGTCAATGCATATTATGGTTAGTGTAGTACCCTTAGTAGTCATAGCTAAGGTTAGCATTACATCTATTCATAGTGGACATAATAGGGATGTTTGAGAACATAGCACGCCCTTCCTTCATACAAAAGCCCTACTGTGCCTATAATTGGGGTTCGGACTACATAGGACTCAATAGGATTATCACACCCGCGATCTACCAAGCCCGGCCTATAGGGTGCATTCGTAGATAAACAACGTATAAGCACCATGCTTACATAATGTTTACCACTCACCGAACGATCAATTAGATGAGCACTATACAAACCTATGAACAAGTATAATGTCAATCTAGCTATACTAAGCATATAACCACAATAGACAAAGAACAATATAACTATAAATATAAGTAGATAAGTATTCATCAATTCAATTGTAGCAATCATATAACTATACAATGATAGAGAATAAAGGTGAGAGGAGGTAAGAACTATACCAAATCCAAGCTCTTGATGGCTCTGGAATCCAAGCCTTCGCTTGCCTTCCTCTAGTTCTAACTAGCTATCTAGGCCCTAGCTAAGGAGCTCTGATTAGGGTTTCTGGCTGATGATCAGACTTCGAATGAGGAATGAATGAATGTGCCTCCCTCTGGGGGGTCCTGCCCTCCTTTTATAGCCCTGGGCGATGATCGTGAGCCATCGGATCAAACCGACTTTGACATGCGGCTGAGATTGACCCTCAAAGGTGGTGGAGTGAACCGGGCGAAGCGGGCTGCGACCGGGGCCAGGACCAGACCGGCCAGTCCAGGCCTCCAGGCCTCCGGCTCGGCGTGGTGCCTTCTCGTCTCTTCTAGAATGTTCCTGCGTTGCCACGGTGTCCGATTTCCCGTTCTATGTTCCGATAAGCTCTTTGGTTTGCGTCTTTTCTAGTTTACACCTGCAGAAACAGTGAAACACCAAAACTCATGGAATTCTATCAGTGTAACCCTATATCTACTTTAGTGATCGCATTTGCATCCTTTTCCATGGCTAGTTGACGGTTAATTTCATGCGATAACGACCGTCAACAACTCCCCCAAGCTTAACCTTTGCTAGTCCCTTAGCAAAGAAAACTCAGAAGAAGTTATTGTAAGATATATATGTTCAAGCATTGTAGCCATCTCGGAGCAACTCCCTAGAAGTATACCTGCAGTCAGACAGAAATTCTCCTCCAAGTTGTGCAATAACTGAGCTGACTTTCAAACTTACCCATATTACCTTTGACTGTGGGGGCTTATTAGCTCTTCCTTGGGTCTTGAGTACTTGATAGACAGAAAGATCCTATCTAAGCACTATGTCTCAATCTCTGTGATCAACTATCATTCTGGAGTTTTTAGAGGTTTTCAAATAAAACTCAGAGTTTCCCATGTATGACACTCTCAAGTCTCTTAATATATGTGGTATTTGTGGATTCTCACCAAGGCAGTGATGATGGTTGCCTTTCTTTTCCATCCTATAACTAAAGCTTATATGGAGCTCATAGGTAAGGAGAAAACTGAAAGAGCAAACTTGCAATGCATATGTTGTAAAGTCAAACAATGGATCCATGGAGAAACAAGGCATACAGTCGAATCAAGATGTATAGGTGGATGAACATGGTGGATATATGGTTTAACCTAATTCTACTCAGCTCCTTGAATGCCTACCTCTCCTTTGGACCTTGAAAACTGGCCAGAGGTTCTGAGCTATCTTTTTCTTTTCTCTCTTTTTTTTCAGGGAGTTGGGCATCTAAGTGCCCATCATTTTAGCACTGGGACACTTGTCCATTTTTTTTCTTTTCTCCCTTCTTTCTTTCCTTTTTTTTCAAATATCTTTTTGCATAGCTCATAGCACTCTTTTTGGTATTGATGGGTTTGGAGAGATAGCAATAGGAACATGGAGCATTTATTGGATGGCTATCCTAATGGAGATGTTTTTTGGTGTTCCCTCCCAGTGTAGAAGAGAAACATTTTTGGAATGGATGTAGGTGGAATGGCATGTTGTTGCGCCTACTCCAATGTAGAGTAGTGCATATGGAGGTAGATCTTGATTCAAGAGCATGACAAATTTCTCACCAGGGTCACAAAGGTTGACAACACTCAATACAAACAAGCAGTATGTATGTGGAAGTTTAACTAGCCTATCACATCATGTTTGGCTCTGGTGGGAATGTAAGCTTTGTCATATAGGAACTCATCATGTTTTTGCATTTTTCAAAAGATAAATCTCTAGAACTCTAGTGTCACTTAGAACAAGATAGATAGCAGCTCAGACTTTCTCAATCTTATCAATCAGGTACCTAGACTTAGTTCAAGCGTATGCAACCCACAAGTTTTAGGCTCAGAGCAAATTCTCATGTCAAAACAGTTGGAGCTAAAACTTGGAAAAAAATTTTATCTAGACTCTAGGCATTTCAGAGGTGTTGTAACAGAGCAGCTTATCATCAATTTGAATCATCTCAAGAGCTTCCTTTTTATTGCCTCTAGACAGACAAACATTTTTATTTGGTTTTTCATTTTTCATGACTCATACTATATAAGACTCTAAAGACTCTAAGGACTCTAAAAAGCATGGACCTTCATGTGTCCATATATTTTTTAGTATTTTTAGGTTTTCTTATGATACTATGGTGAACCTTCATGTGCTCACATATTTTTGGTATTTTTTATTTTTATGACTGACTCGATAATCGCATAGGTACACTTACCTGGGTACCTAGGGGATGCCTTTCCCCAAGCTGGTTGTTGTCGTGGTTGAGCATTGAAGCTGAGCAGTTCTCTCTGTGGACCTCATGCTTGCAAGAGCTGGTGTAGCCGGGAACCTTCATCTCATCCAACAAGAAGTTGCTTCCTTCTCACAGTGGTTAGCTGTGTGTAGGGAAATGTGTACTTCGAGTGATGAAGATGACGATTCTTGGGTGGACTAGCTCTTAGAGTCATCCTGTAGCAAACATCTCACAAAACACCAAAACTCATGGAACGGATTAGGTTAAACAGTTAGTGGTTAGCCGTTTCGCAGATTGGTTGTTGTGAGAGGTTTTCAAAGGTTGCTATAGTGCATACAGTGTAGCAAGATGCTCAATGATTATTTTTAGGTTTTTCTTTTTATCAAATAGAAAGGAAATATGCATGCTAATTTTTATTTTATTTTTAGGCCTCCACAGTGAACACTCCTTTAGCTTGCACTGCAGGTATGTCACATGGGGCTTTAAGGTTTTCCAAATGTTTTTGTGGTTTTCTATAAGGATAATGAAAACTAACTAAGAATTAAAGTGCAAGAAAGTAAATAGATAACTACCATTGTTACCTTATGGCAAGGGTTCGGAGTTTAGAGTCCTCCGGACAAGACTTCTTGTCGTCGTCACTCCTGGGGTGCTTCATCGGATCCCGAGGATGGAGACCCTGACGTTGGACCTCCTGGTGATAATGACTCGGTTGAGGAAGTTGCCTTTTCTTTCTATACCTTTATAGGTTGTTCCTTTGGCGCTGTAGATTCTTCTTTGATTGCCTCCTACTCAACATTGCTCTTTTGAGAGCGATTCCTCCGGTGCTGATGTCTCCTCTTGGACAGGGTGAAAGCTGCTAATCTAGGAGAGTTATAATCTTTAAATTGACAATGTACCTTCTCTCCTGGGAACTGGAAGTGGACTTGGCCTAATCCATTATAGATGATGGCGTTGGTGGTGCTGAGGAACGGCCTCCCAAGGATGATGGGTGTCTCATCTTCTTCTCCCATGTCCAATATCATGAAGTCGGTCGGGACGTAGTGAGTGTGGATTTTGACCATGATGTCCCTCGCTACTCCCTCTGAGAATCTCGTAGTGTTGTCCACCAGCTGCAGCTGCATATAGGTAGGGTACAGAGGTGTATCGAATAGTAAGTCATATACCTTTTTTGACATGATGTTGACAGCTGATTCGGTGTCACAGAAAGCATTGTAGAAGGAGCATTGTCCAGTAGTGTAGTCGATGGTCGGCATGCCTGGATCCTCCCTCTTGATTAGGAATGGTGAAGCTAAGATATGATCATGCTTGTACTCAACAGCCTTGACTACTTAGACTTGCTTTCTCATGTGTCTTCTACTCTTGTTCTTTCTCTTCCCATTTGAATTCTTCTTCTTGGCTTCTTCAATTGTTGGCTTGACTGGGAAGTAAGCTCCTCTTGGGTCTACAGGAGCTTCAAGGGTCTTGTTCTTGAAACTAAACTTCTCTTTATTACCCTTGATGGTGAAACAAATCTTAGCACTATCCATGTAGATGACAACCCTTGCAGTACTCAGGGATGGTCGGCCAAGAATGATTGGACTCTTAGGGTCTCTGCCGGTATCCAGGACTACAAAGTCTACAGGACATATGATCTCCCGATTCATATGCACACGTCATCCAAGATTCCTTCAGGGTGCTTAACCGTCTGGTCTGTAAGCTGCAAACACATATTCATGTACAACAAAGATGCCCATAGAAAGACTTGGTCAAGGATTACCTTAGGCATGATGTTGACACTGGTGCCTAGATCGCAGACAACTTCAGGGAAGTCATGCTGCCCGATAGAGATGGGGATCATAGGTCTCCCTGGATCTCCTCTCTTGGGTGGCATGGACTCGTCCTTCCATCCTAATGATGCTTCAATGTGGTAACCCGCATATACATCAACAAGATTCGCGGTCTCGAGCTCTAGAGGTTGCCCTAGAATCTTACCTTCGTTGGTCGGTGGAACAGCGGCCGTCAGCTGAGCTAGTTGTTGTTCTATCATTTTGTTGAAGCTAAGCTGGTTCTTAACAGCAGAGGTAAAGCTATCCATTTTAGTGTTTATATTTTCTAGCATTTTATCATTGGATGCTACCTTCCTAGATAAAGTCTCCACAATTTTATTTTGGTTGGAGATCACTTCTCTCAAAGGCGATTGAGCATAGCCATTGTAATTAGTGCCTTGAAAGTTACCTGGGAAATTACCTTGGTTGTTGGGCCTTTGCTGATTCCATCCTTAATTTTGAGGATGATAATTGTTGTTATTATTGTTGATGAAGTTCACATCCTCATGGGTCTCAGGGCAACTGTTGCCTGAGTGTCCCATATTGCCACACACTTCACAGGTCATGCATGAATCATTGATGTGCATGACGTCTTGTTTCTGGCTAGCCTTGTCTTCCAGCTTCTTCATGAGCAGATCTATCTTGGCAGACAGCATGTCTACCTTCTTGAGCTGGTGTATTCCTCCACTCCTCTTGCGGGTTGTTTGGCGCTCTTCACTCCAATCTTGATTGGAGGCCATCTTCTCCATAAGAGCAATAGCTTGTGGTATGGTTAGTGACATAAATGCACCTCCAGTAGCAGCATCAACGTTGTTACGGGTGCTAATGGTGAGCCTATGATAGAAAGTCTGCATGAGGAGCCAATTCTCCATCCCATGATGAGGACATTCTGATATGTAGTCTTGAAAGCGTTCCCATGCCTCTAGGACTGACTCGTCATGTTGTTGCTGGAAACTTGAGATCTTCCCCCTTAGGGCACTTGTCTTGCCCATAGGAAAGAACCTTGACAGAAAAACTGTGGAGCACTTATCCCAAGTTGTATGATTGTCTTTGTTAGCGTAGAACCACTGCTTTGCCTTTTCCAATAATGAGAATGGGAACAGACGCAGCAGGACGGTGTCTCTTGGTACATCCTTCATCTTGAAAGTGTTACAAATCTCCAGGAAGTGTTGGAGATGAGCACTTGCATCTTCATGTGCCTTTTCCACAGAACAAGTTGGCTTGCACCATGGTGATAAGAGTTGGCTTGAGCTCGAATCCATTCTCCCCAGCTTCGATGTTAGGTCCAATGTGGATGTTGTTGGTGGTTGGAGCGGAGAACTCGCACAGTGACTTATTAGCCATTTCCTCGAAAGCTGGTGCTAAGTTGCCTTCTTGTTGCTCTTCTTCTTCACTTATAGGAGCTTGCTCCTCCAAAGAACGAACCTCAGCAGTGGGTGTCTTTAATGGAGATTCAAAAATTTCTCTCATTTGCTGGAATTTTCTTCTTCGAAAGAGTTTCTCTGGATTTTCAACGTAGTTATCTAGCAGATCAAAACCACTCATTCATTACCCTGCATAAGATATCACAAAGATAGAGAGCACAAGGGCAAGCCTGCATTGAGTAGGGGGTCTATGGTTTCCTCTATCTCATTAGTTTGTTAGGTCTATCGCTATTTCCTTTAATCGCCAATTGCCTTCCCCGGCAACGGCGCCAAAAATGCTTGTTGACACCTCTTAATGTTATCTCTAGCAATGGCGCTAAAAATGCTTGTGCAGAGCATCGCTACTAGAATGCAAAGTTGTCATCCCCAGCATAACACCAAGAGGTGTGGTATTAAATCATGCCACCATTTAGAATATAGAAATAGTATCCGCAAGCGCACAGATCAAATACCATTGTAGCATTTTACCTAGAGTATTACTAGGTTGTTATTTATATTTTCCCAAAGGAAGGTCTACATGGCTCTCGTGTAAAGGTAGCGTGATAACCTAGAGTGTAATGGATAGACATAACCATGTCCTCACTACTCAATGCAGGGGTAAGTCACAAGATAAATGATAAGATAAGTATATAATTATCAGCATAAACAGATAGAGACTCCTAGCTATATCATTTGGGTTACTAGCAAAACATCAAGAGATATTCTGGTGTTATTCCTAGCTACATGTCAATACATATTATGGTTAGTGCAGTACACTTAGTAGTCATAGCTAAGGTTAGTATTACATCTATTCATAGTGGACATACTAGGGAAGTTTGAGAACATAGCACTATAACACCCTAGGTGTTAAGCTTTAATAAAACTTTGACATGTCATCATGATAAGCATCATGTCATCATTTTAGCAAATTAAAAATGTTGCATAAATGGTTGCAGTGCATTGTATGCTTGTCCCTTGTGACATGGTTATGTTGATCATCTACTTTGGTGTGTGACCAACCTTGCAACCATGTCTCAAACAGGTTTTCCAAACCAAAGTATTTAAATGTGAGAACCAAAAGTGAAATGGAATTCCAAATCTCATTTCCTGAAAAAGGCTGTGTGGTATTGGAATTTCAGATTCAGTTTTGGAGATTTAATTGCAAGAAATTTTGAAAGTAAAAATGTCCAAACTTTTGTTCTACTTCAAAGTACAAACTCTGTACTTGGCAGTGGACATTTGATTGAGTCATAACATGCCTTGCTGACCATGAAATTAATTGCCCAAAACTGAATCAGCAAAAGGGAATTTCAAAACTCCTTTTCAAATCTGCAAAAGTACAATTTCAAAAAAATATTTCGATTTTGGAGTTGAGCCCAAAAACAAAGTTGTAGAGTTCAAAATTTTGAGCAACCTTTATTTTTGGAGTTTTTCAAGTTATTATGTATTTTTGAAAGTAATTTTGAAAATGAAGAGGATAGCTGTCCTGCTACAGTAATTCCGAGGGGGGAAATTGGTTTGCTCTTCTGCCCATGCCGCTGCGTCACCGGCGTCGTGGCCGTTCCCGCGCCTTCGCCGGAAAAGCCGCGCGCCCAACCATCTGGACATCGTCGCGAAGGCGCTGGTCGTCGCCATGACCCTCCACTGCTCTATAAAACCCAACACCGACCGCCAAGCTTCTTCTTTCTTCTTCCCTGTCAACGCCGGCCGGTTCACTGTCGCCGCAGAAATTCGTCGTCCTCAAGCCACCTCCATCCAATTGCTTGCACAGACAGTCCCGAAACTTACTTGTGTTTCCAAAGAACCAAGTCTTAGCGCTTGCCATCGCTGGAGGTGCTCGCGCGGCGTTGTCTTCTTCGTCTCCGGTCACCGGACGCCGCCGTGAGCATCTCTACCTGGACAAGACAGCGTAGCACCGCTCGCGTTGTCCTTTCTCTTGTTTTAGTATGGTTTCCTCAGGCATAGTCCAGACGCGCCAGAACGACGTCGTCTTCCTCGGTTGACGCCGCCGCCGTCGACGCTTACGCTGGCAGCCCACCTCCGCTTCATCTCCGGTCCAGTCAAGTGGCGCGTAGTGCTCGGGGTGAGCTTCTGGGGCAAACCCAACCCTTTCCAAAGTCTTTACCGCGTTGTGCTCGTCGGAACACCGAGCGCCGGCGAGTTTCGCTGTGCCAGCCGTTGCCGTTGCGGTTGAGCGCGATAGTTAGGGTGTCTGAGTCTGTAAACCGGCCCGTCGTGTTCGCGGAGCCGAGTTGCGTTCGCTAGAGGGGTTAGTACCACTGGAGACGCCGTCGTTGGCCGCCGTGTCGTTGCCAGAGCAACGCCGTCCGCCATGGCCGTCTCCGTATGATGCCTGGTGCCTTAGCCGGCCAGTCAGGGGCACCATCGTGTGCGGGAGAGAGAGGGGAGCACACCAGACTACGTCCCGCCGTCGGTAAAGTCGCCGTCAGCGAGGGGGCGCCGGTCAGCTCCGGCCACGCCGTGGTCCGCGCGACGCAGCGCCGGCCTCGATGACCCCGCCTGTCGCCCACCGTGTGCGGAAGGGAAGGAGACCAGGCCGGTGCGGGCAGGGTCGGCCGACTTGGGCCAGGCCTGCGGCCCAGGTCCAGCAGGCTGAGCCTGTTAAGGCTTTTGCTCTTTTCGTTTTTTTAAAATAAATTGTTTTGCTGATTCAAAAATAATTCATGGCCAAATAAATATGACTGATAAAATTGTAACAAAAATTTGTTCTGAAATCCTTGAGATGTGATCTGTGTAGGAAAAATATGAGATTGGCATGTTTATAAAAATTGTATGAATTAAAATTGCTTCTTTTAATTCATAAATGCTTAGTTCCTGATTTTTGTAGGCCACAATAGTAATCCAAAAATTCTAAAAATTTAGGGTTAAGCTTTATATGGTAAAATCTGCCTCCACAAAAATTTTGGCTCTGTTTGGAGCAAGTTCACTTTAGAGAATAATTTTAGGCTTACTTTATGACTATAAAAATGATTAATAAAGTAGTTAATTAAAGTAATTAGTATTAGTTAAGATTTAAGTGTCTTTTAGGATTGATTGGAGATCATGGGGCACCTTTACCCTGCTGTCCCATGGCATGATTGAGTAGATTTGTTGAAACCTCAATTTCTCCTGTTTAATAAACTTTTAATTTTGCTTTGTGAAATAAATAAGTAGTTAAGCGTATGAAGGAAAGTTGTACTCAATATGATAGTGTAATTAATGTTAATCATATATTATGCTGCATCATCATATATCATGTTAGTCTGCATCGCGCTTAAACAAGTCCCTTATCTTCTTGTAGAATCGTGAGGGAGCAGTGATCGTTAATCAAGCCGCTGAGTCAGGCTTTCACTCAGTGGAGTTTAGTGGATTATCTGAAGGTTTCCAGAAGCTCTAACTTTGTAAACCCAAGGCAAGCCCCGGAGCATAAACCTCTTTACCTTGTGTTTTTGAAAAGCTTACACTGTTGTTTTATATTTCATGCATGAATTGGACAAATAATATTGGTAAACCCTTTGATGCATTACTCACTTTATCCTTGACACTATATCCAAAGATCCCTTTTAGTGGTATAGGCTAGTGATGCTTAGCCCTGCTTAGTAATAAGATCTAATGGCGAGTGTCATTTGCTGTGAGCCTTGCTCAGGAGATGTCCTGAGAAGCGATGACTCGATCATTCGATCTGGTACCTCTCTCAGGTACAAGTAAGTGAGATGGATGATTACATTGACACCGGACGGGTGGCGGTGGGTGGTGGCATTGTAGTGCTCCGTCCGAGTCAATTAAGGACCGCTCGAGTAGGCCTGTTATGTGAGCAAGACTTTGCTCCGCCACATACTCCGATGTCAATTCTAGTTTGTGACCGTTCGAGGAGGAGAGATGGCGCGGAACATGTGTACCCACCGGCATGTATGTGGAGTACTAGTTCCTAGGTACGCTGGACGGTTCACATTTGGAGGATCCGGGAGAGAGGTTGATATGTGTAGGTCCGGGACCTGCATATGTCGTGTGGTTTGGGAATCCCCAGCTAGGTTATTAATCGGTTCGAATCGTCGTTGCTCCTCGGTTGTGGAGACTTGTTCCTCTAACCTACATCATAGTTTAAATATGAAACATGGCTCTCGGATATGAAAATGTTTTGATAACAATTGTATTATTTAGAACAGGTGCAATTATGAGAATTGTTAACAAATGAATAAAACCGGAAAGTAAGGATATATAAGTAGTAAGCTTTTTCACAAAATATGCTCTGGTTTCTGGCCCAGAAATCCCATTAAGCCAGCATGTCCTTGATACTCTCCCTCTGTCGGGTAAGACTTGTTGAGTACCCTCATGTACTCAGGGTTTGTTAACCCCTGTTGCAGGTAAAGAAGATCGTCTGCAGGTTGACTTGTGTGCACCCGTGGGCAGGGTGATTTCTATTGAGTGCTTTTAATAAAGTTATTAATGCTACTTTACTCTGTGAGTGAGAGATGAATTATTTTTGTAATAAAGTTAATCCTATTTTGTAAAACTATGTTGTATACTTCTGCGTACTCTGATGTAATATATTTTATATAATTATGTAAACTCTGTTGTAATACTGTGATGCCAATGTAACCATTCGATCCTGTTCGGAAGAGCGGAGTCGTCTAAGTAGTTTCACCCCATGCATAAGTAACCAGAGGCTCGAGAAGCAACGGTACGTGTATGTGGGCCATTCAATTTAGCCGGTTCTGTGACAAGCATGCCCTTCCTTCATACAAAAGCCCTATTGTGCCTATAAACGGGGTTTGGACTACCCGCGATCTACCAAGCCCGGCCTATAGGGTGCATTCGCAGATAAACAACGTATAAGCACCATGCTTACACAATGTTTACCACTCACCCAACGATCAATTAGATGAGCGCTATATGAACCTATGAATAAGTATAATGTCAATCTAGCTATACTAAGCATATAACCACAATAGACAAAGAACAATATAACTATGAAAATAAGTAGATAAGTATTTATCAATTCAATTGTAACAATCATATAACTATACAATGATAGAGAACAAAGGTGAGAGGAGGTAAGAACTATACCAAATCCAAGCTCTTGATGGCTCCAGAATCCAAGCCTTCACTTGCCTCCCTCTAGTTCTAACTAGCTATCTAGGCCCTAGCTAAGGAGCTCTGATTAGGATTTCTGGCTGATGATCGGACTTCAAATGAGGAATGAATGAATGTGGCTCCCTCTGGGGGGAGTCCTGCCCTCCTTTTATAGCCCTGGGCGATGATCATGAGCCATCGGATCAAACCGACTTTAACATGCGGCTGAGATTGACCCTCAAAGGCGGTGGAGCGAACCGGACGAAGCGGGCCGCGACGGGGGGCGGGACCGAGGCCAGCTGGTCTAGGCCCGAGACCGGCCGGTCTGGCCTGGGGGCCTCCAGGCCTCCGGCTCGGCGTGGTGCCATCTCGTCTCTTGTAGAATGTTCCTGCGTTGCCGCGGTGTCCGATTTCCCGTTCTATGTTCCGATAAGCTCTTGAGTTTACGTCTTTTCTAGTTTACACCTGCAGAAATAGTAAAACACCAAAACTCATGGAATTCTATCAGTGTAACCCTATATCTACTTTGGTGATCGCATTTGCATCCTTTTCCATGGCTAGTTGACGGTTAATTTCATGCGATAACGACCGTCAACAACATGCAATAATTGTTTAAAACTATCGACCAAAGTGATACAATATGGACTATTGGTAACAACAAATAAATGTATAGCAAAAACCTTGGTGTGGTAATACAGGGTCAAAATATAGCAACCATGTGTTGATCGTGGCAATAGACTTTCTCTATAGCAACCAGATATTTATCATGGCAATATAGGATTCCACCTATAGCAACCACAAAATTTAGTGTGGCAATAGAGAGGCCACCTCTAGCAACCAAATATTTGTGGTGGCAAAAGATGATTAAACTAGTAGGATGCCCCACGCGTTGCTACGGGTATGAAGTAGAAATATAAGGGGTTTATAATGGTCGAAACTATGAATTAGTATATACATATATATGGATGTAGTAGGTTAACTGTCGGGGGTTGTATCTATTGACATACATGGTCTAGATTATTTGAACTGGTCATCACCCAAATCTCATCTACGCAAACCCCCACTCCTACTATACCTAAGGGTCATCCCCCTCCCAAAATTTAGGAGTTTTTCTTCATAAAATTATGCATGTTTCGGAGGACTATATGTAATCCATGTAATATATAGTTTTGCTAGGTTTTTGTTTACAAATGGTTTTTGTTTAGAATTGATTTAAATTATCAAAATATATCCATGTGGGGTCTTGTTTTGAAGAGTTTATTGTGAGGAATACTATGGTGCAATTGGATTTTAATTACGATACTTGGTTTAAGTGCTAAGACTTTTTTTCTATTTCAAACGAAAAAGCTAGTGGGAGATAAATGAGCCTTAGTGGAGGTAACTCCTTTGATGATGTCAGCTAACATCACTTTTGAAGTATCGACCAATCAGAAGCCAGAGAATTAGTTAGTGGGAGTTAGGATTATAGGAGTTATAGATCTATAGCAACCATGTTAGTAAGTGTGGTAATAGAGAGGTCATCTTTAGCAACCAAATTTTTTTCATGGCAATAGAGGGCTGCACTATGGCAATAGAGGGTCCATCTATTGCAATGCTATTGATGTGTGCCAATAAACTCTATTGCAACACCCATTATCGTTGCTAGTGTATCTATTGCCACTCTTTAGGTATGTGGCAACAAGTATCTCTAGCAATGCCAGGTATGTTGCAATAGTTACTATTGCAACACCCATAATGGTTGCAAGTACTATGGCTTGCAACACTTCATAGTATAGCAACAACACTCAAATATGTGGCAATAGGGGAAACCTATTACAACACCAAAAAGAATCGTTGCACAAAGCTATTGCTACGATATCAGTGACAATGCCTCACAACCATTTTTTTGAGTTGCAATTTTGTCTGTTGCAACCATTTTCGGCATATTGCAACACTTTTAGGCCGTTACATTAGGGGTAAAACCTTGTAGATTCATATTAATGTAAAACAATGATCATCTTCAATGAAACCTAACAATACGTTTGTCAATCAAATAATATCTTCATAAAAATACACATATCTAACTACTGACATCCAACTTGTTAAAACTAGTTCTATGCGTCGGCCTCTAAAAAATAGTAATCATAGTTAAATTGTATCATCAGAAGAACAAACGCACAGAGATAGAACATGACAGACATTTAACCTTTACAAATTGTCACATCTTCTCGGCCAGAAGCCCCTCCACGTCATCCCAAAATCCCTCAATCATCCGATTTCCAGATCTATGGCCCAGATTTTCTAGAGCAGATTCCGCTGGAAGTGGCTTAGTCTCAGCTTCCATAGGTTCTCATCCGAATCCAGTGAAGCAAATATATACTCCAGCTTCCGCTTTTGCTTCGAGATTCTTCTTAAAAAAAGAAAAAAATATCATGTGCTCGCTCGCTCCCTAGCCCGGCGCCGCCGCCTCCCACCCCTCACCTCACCTCTTCCTCTCTCCCTCTCTACCTACGCGGTGGTGGCGCACCGGCTGGGCCGCCCTCTGGCGCAGTGGCCGGGGGCGCACTAGTAGTGGCTGCAAACGTAGCCTGGCGGTGCCTAGCCACACTCCCCCTCTCTCTCCCATGGTGGGGTGGACTGTAACAACCTGGATTTTTTCGTAAACCAAAAATGCGAACTTTCAAAAATTTTTCCTACGATCATGTGCAAGCATATAGTTGCTAGGTCAAACATCAGAGAGTTTGTTAGCAAACCGTCACATACATATAGTATTGTTTGTAGGTGTTTGCCAGAGCTTTCACCTTGAGTTAGCTTTTCGTGTCGGAGTGTGCACAATCCGTAGCAACCCCTTTTATCACCTGAGGTTTATCCCAAAACCCCCAATGCCCCTTCCTTATAAACCATGAGATAAACAATGTCGGACCTTGCCCCAATGTATGCCAACCTTTATGCGAGGTACCCCACACCCTAGAAGACCCTAGCAGACCGCGGGAGAAGGAATCCTTTCATTCTCAAATTTCCTCTCTTGATATCTATCATAATCACTCTCAAATTTCCTCTCGAGCATTCATCTCAAAACCTCTCGTGAACCATTCTTAATTTTCCCCGCGTCAACATCATAAATGGGAAAGTATTTCTTATCTTCCTTTAATCTCTCAAAAATTCCGCGAACCGCCAAAAAGGAAAATCCTTTTTCCTTTTTATCTAAACACTTCCCGATTCCCTCGCGAACCCTTTCTTGGTCCTTAACAATTTCCATCTTGAATCGTTGCAAACTCCAAGTGAATTCATTTCGAATAAACCTCTAGGCAATTAACAAATATTGGTAAATAGAAAAGCCTCCTCCTTTTTCCTGGACCCTAAGCCCACCAACCGGCCTGCTTTTCTCCTCCCTTCCCCTTTCTTCCGAACAGGCCCGCAGCCCTCCACTCCACTGCACCAGGCCGACGACCTGCTCGACCTCCCCCTTCCTCTTGCTCTCTATGCAGCCCGGGACGGCAGCAGCGCAGCCTAGCTGGCCCACGAGCGCCCAAGCTAGACGCCCCAGCTGGAAACCCTAGAACGGGGCAGCAGCGCCCCTAGGAGCCAGCCGCCACCACCGCGCAGAAGTGCTCCATGCCCAGCCCTCGGCTTTCATGCCTGATGAACGACGCGTGTCCATGGCACGCCTACCGAAGATCCCCGCCATCCCTGTTGCCTACCCTTTGGAACCCTAGACGCCCCTTTTTCGATGTTTTCTGGATTAGTCCCTAAAAATTGGTAAATCACCAAAACTCGTGAAAATTGTTAGATAAAACTCTAGCCTTCTAGATATTGATGTGCTTCTCGTGCCTTTTGATATATAAAAAGTTGACGCTATCCACCGTCAACAGTAACCCCTATTCCTACGTTGGTGATCTCAAATGTACCTTATTTGGTGTTTGGTTGACCTATAGATTTGGTAATTAATAGCCATCAACAACGGTATATGCACACGTATCATAAGTGAAAGCGTAACTGGATCGGCTATTTAGCTGATATGGGGTCATGAAGCATAAACAAGATCTACCTATTCAATCATAGTTAGATCTAAGATTAAACTAACCTAACCTAACATACTTGACAGTGGGGTTCAAAAATACAGCCGATAGCAAGTAATGTTAGATCAAGTCTATTTGAACCCTAAATCAGTCTATAATTGTATAGATATCTCGAACACACCGCATGTAGCAATCGAGATCGACAGACTAGTTGATATGAGCCTAATCGACTGTTTTGATGAAAGTGAGCATGAACATAGATATATATTCAAAACAATAGATTTTGACAATGTTTAAGCTTATTCTAATCTATCAATCTTGATCAGGGAATGATATTGTTACAATAAATCAATTAAAACAAACAATATAGGTAACTTAATGAACCTATTAGATTGTCGATCCAATAGAGCCGATAACTAGTTTAAATCGATTACTTATTAGAGATCAAAGCAATGCAGCCTTATAAATAAGATCTAAATCGATAACTAGCTCAAATCAAGCTTGCACAAGATTAAATAATGCAGTCGTACGAACAAGATTTGATCCGAGGCAATACTCACAAGCAAACCAAAGGTCGAATTCAACCAATGCAGCCTAATTTGTTGGAGATTTCGCCGAGATCTACTTTACTCCTGCTCCTATGGGTTTTGGCCGGAGCCGAAAGGAGTTGTTTGTATTGATTGATTGTTGTCTTTACAATAGCCAGGTCTTTGATATTTATAGCCTAAGAATCTAAACATGAATTCTAACAAATACGAATTACAAAACAAAAAGATAACTTGGACTCCAATCTTCCCTTTTAATGAAGTCCGACACGCCTTCCTCATGACACGTTTGAAATTGGCCGACGTCATCTGATTCCTATGCTAGCCGATCCGCCTAAACCAACTTTATTTGCCCTACCAACCTGGTCTCACAAATAATCTTTGTTTATCAAAATCCGGTCTCAATAGAATGAAGGAACAAAAGGACTTAGTATAGTGTTCTATTCTCAATAAAGTTATTATTCTAAGAAGTCCTTGCATGGTCTTCTTTCATGTCATCAATTCTATGTAATTTGCTTCAACTTCAAGTAGACAATTTGTGTTTTTTCTAAAATTAGGCATATCTTAGAATCATATGATGGATGTTATCTTATAAGCTTAATATGATGGATCATATCAGACCCGGCAAAAGCCCAAGCATGCCCACAGCCACTGCTGAGAGCTCACACGAGTCCTTGGATGCCGAGTGATGGCAACCCAAACCTGACTCAAGCCTAGGCTTCATTCAAGCCAGCACTCGGGTGAAGAGGTAGCCCACTGGGCATTTGAGGACATGGTAGGTGGCCAAGCCTATTGCGCTAGTCCGTTCAATGGACACGAGGCACTATCGGCCACTTTATCGATAGGGTCACGTAACTGGTGTCACACTATAGGACAAGCAGCCTCACTAGCTCCGAGAGCACAAGGCTATTGGAACGACTCATCATCTCTCTGTCTGGGGCTCATTCTTCATGATCAAAGAAGGCTCGAGAAGACTCATCCAGTGAAGGTGGAACTACGATAGACAACCCCTGATGACCAAGTGTCAGGGACCGCAAGACACAGCACCACACAGCTGCTCTAACCTAACAACAATGCCAGGATTCATCCACGCCATGGCAGCGACCTCCTACACTCGGCGCATGAAGACCATAAACCCAAGCCCCCCCCCAAACAGCCATGTACCCAACCTTTCTCGATATATAAGGGGAGGGTTAGCTCCTAGAGAGGGGAGACACTGAAAAGAATCCTAGAATGCCTAGAGAAGAGGGCGACTCCATCACTAGAGGAAGCAAGAGGAACAATAAAGCGTTCCTCTCTCACCAACCCATCAAGAGAGTGGGTTGATCTCATTACTTGTCGAGGAAGAACGCTCACCACCGACGAGCCGTAGGATAGGACCAAGCGATCCCCTGCCAAGCTCATCTATAGCCCCCATTGGGTGCTCCTAAACTTGAAGAACACCCCACTATAGGACGTTAGACCTTGATAGCCCGATCTAGGATAAACATCTATGTCTCTCACCTAAGCGACCATAGACCCACACTTCTGACATTTGATGAACAATCATGATGCTTGTCATAGTTACGAACCGTTGACAAGTGACAGGTTAGGTAGGGGCATGCGTCAAGTGTGATCTCAGCTCTATGGTGGCCAGAGCCACTTGCCATGTAATCAGAGTTAGTGGCGCCATCCCAAAAGGAACAAAAGAACTCGCTATAGAATTCTATTTTCAAGTATCATGGAATTATTCTAAGAAGTCCTTGCATTTCTTTTTTTATGTCATCAATTCTATGTAATTTGCTTCAACATTACTGAAACAATTTGTGTTTCTTTTCTAAAACTTGTGTGTATCTTAGATCCATATGATGGATATTATCTTATAAGCTTAATATGAGGATGGATCATATCATGACTTGTCATGAGAAATTGGTTAAATTTTTTGAAAGGAATATGATGGTTTCTTATCAATACTTTAACTGTGTGTCCATAAGAAGTGAGGGAAGTCTCTGGTCTTAGTTATAGGGGGCGAAGGGTTCCACTAGACCCTTGTGTCTTTACTGTAGAACGCCTTATTAAGGCTAACTCACAACTCTGCTTCTTAGTATCTCCGCTAGCTTTGCAACTAACAAGGATAAAAACTATTCATGTCAAAGTGTATTTTGAGCCACCACGAATTATTGGACATAAAGTCTGCAATTGTTCTCCTAAAAAATAAAAAATATATTTTAGACTTAAGACACACCTCTAGCCTCACATGTTTTATCATGCAAAGTCATACAATTTGTCACAAACTTATCATTCATAGTTTAGCCAAACCTGCAATGTGAGGCCTCGCACATAACCTGTTTTTGCTATCCCACAAATATTGATTGCAGGTGGCATTGCAATATTTTATCCTTTCAGTACATGTTGTGTATCCTTTGGTTGATTATTTGAGTATAAAAAAGTTAAAACATGATATAACTATAGATCCATTAGTAACTTGTAGACCTTCTGGATACCTTAAGTTTTCACATAATATTTATCTCCATTTGAATCCATATATATGAAAAAAATAAAAGTTTCACTAAAAACATGAAACATTCACATTGGCTCCATGCAAGTATGCATGCGTATTCACACTCAAAAGTGTCCCAATATGGATTGCATGCATTTCCAACAGGTTCTAAACATTATGGTCATGTTGAAAGTAAATTAGTATGATAATAAATAGCAAAAGAAACCCATGAAGAAGAAAGCGAGCCATGTGAATCCGAACTAAGTCAGCTTAATCGACTTTTCCTACTTCCTAAGAACAGTCTTTTAATATTTTACTAGGAAACGTGCCCGTGCGTTGCAACGGAATTTATATCCCACGTCATTTGTTCTATATGTTTTGTAATGTATATTCTATGTCATTTGTTCCAATGCGTTTGTACAAGCATGTGTCATGAATTTGGGTTACAACGGGAACAATAAATCAATTAAGACTCTAATGTCTAATTTATTACGGTCATGATTTTAGGCCACAAACTGGACAATTAATCCATATATGATCTTAATCTCTAATTCATCACTATGGACTCTAAGTACAACCAGCTAGAATTCTGATGCTTAGTGACACAAATAGCGAGAAAGAAGGCCGTCGACAGAAAAATAGAACTTTTTTTATCTTTGTTTATTACTATTTGTTATATATAATTATTGTAGGTACATATATAGCATCCGTGCTGATGAGTATTCGAAAAGGAATCAATGTCCTATTAAGACTCGTTTTCTAGTATTATTATCCTATTGTTCACTTTTTTATATTAAGATAGCCTATGTCTATTCTCATGTTCTAGTTGTATTCATTTAGGGAGTTGAACTTATTTGTGTTTAACGGAACTCCTGTCCCAATTGTATTCATGTAGGGAGTTGGACTTATCTGTGTTTAACTTGACCATCTTCAAGAGTTTTAAAACAATGTCTCAATGATTTTTGGCAAGATTAAAAAAATTCATCTCCAACACCCAATCTTTTGTCACATAGAAAAATCGACCCTGTCGTGCAGATAAATAACCGAGTTATGAGTTGATGCCTTGATTCGAACGGCACTTGGAAGCCAAATGTGCCTGTTACTAATGCGAAAATAACTATTCCCTACAGCAAGTCTCATACTATTCAGTTTACCGGAATTCTGGAAACAAAAGCCAACACTCGGAGTGATCTAGGTATTGTGGAATTTAGAAATATGATGGTGTGTAACTCATTTTATCTACCCTTTTGAAGTAAACTGATTCTGAAGAAAATGTACAAGAACACAAAAGTTCAGAGTTGACATCTGAGAAGACTTTTCTTATGTGGTACAGAACATGTATCATCTTTAATTTAGATATGATAAAAATCGACTAAAAGTAATTTGGTTCGATAAACAATGTCCTTACCACTTGTTGCATCCACTTCTTTCCAATTGGATAGCTGTAGTTGTTCAGCTTTCCAATAGGCAGTCCAGCATTGACTCTATAAACGCCAGAGATACAGTTTCAACTGAAGCAACGACTTTTCTAACAAAGAGGATCATCATATCGTTATATTCGATGAGTTAATAGCAATAGCCAACTCTGCTCTTTGCCAATTGCTCAATTGGCTCTGTTCTTCCTCAGATCAAAAGAAGCAGCACAACATATATCTTACAAGGAAAACAATATTGAAGGTCTAGGTGTATTTTCCATAATCACATACTAAACAATCGTAAATCTACAAATTAGACTCTTTTTTCTAGTTTATGTAGGCATATGTTTTTAGAAGTCCAAAGTGATAACTGCCAGCCTTGATTCCAAAATCGATGCTTGCAGAAAAATCTCGAACAACAAAAAGAAATCCTCTGTCCTAGATACAGCTCCTTTCTCCCACCCATGGTTGTGTTGAGGTCAACCTCACCAAGATCAATCTTTTTGCCTTGGACCCACACTTGGACAGAGTTCACTGAGCCTAAGTTTGAAGCTTATTTTCCTCCTGGATTGGTGCTCGTCTCTGCCAAACTGGCCAAGTAAAACATGAGAAATAAACCAGATCATGTAAGCCAAGGCAGAAAATAAATTGCATCCAAAGACATGTCCTTCAGAGACATCACTATATGGCCACTGAAATAGTAAATTGGAAGAGAATCAAAGGTAACACCATCTACAAATTAGGACTTGCCAATTGAGTTAGTTGATTCTACTCACACAATGCACATTTTGTTCCTTTGTCACGTCCTAGATAATTTTGCTCTCTTTCGTTCTTTTACTACTTTTGTCAGTACATGAGTAATAATATAAGAACCAGAGAAGAGGGAGAAATAGCACGTAACAAGCCGATCTTGCTTTAGTCGCATACTCGTGTCTAGTGAGGGTGTCTAGTGAGGGCATGAGCATTGTTCGGCTCTACCAGGTCAGATAGCCCGCGAGATTAGAATGTCCCAACAAATCTTGCGAGAGATGTCCCAATGCCTTTAATTTCAGATTCAACTTGTATAAATAGGAAAATAACGGAAGGAGTTTATCTCGAACCTACCTTTTGATTTTGAACGGGTGTCTTCAAGATTCGTCTCCGATTCCAATTTTGACTCAGATTTGTCGATGTACCACGACCAACGCGACGGCGGCGGCTTCTCGCAAGAATGTGGCAGCATGGCGGTGGTGCCAGGCCTCGGAGGAGGCGGCGCATCCTGGGTGCCTCCGCACCATCCAAAATGGCACCATCATCTGAGGTGACCTGGGCGGTGGCTGAGCCACTGAGGAGAGCGGCGCCTTCTAGTTCAACTTGGCGCTGGACTATGGGGGAAACGGCGGCAACGGACCGCTGAACGGCGGGGCGACGATGCACATGAAAGCAGCGCTAGTGCTTTGCCCGCAGGAGTGACGGTGGGGGCTTTGCTTGCTGGAGCAATGTCGGTGGTTGTTCTACACGCGGGTAGGAATGGTGGCGGTGCTGGTGGGCGAGCGGAGCATGTGCTCGTGCGAGAAGCCGAGTAGTCCGTGCGGGGAGAGGTGAGTGGGGCATGTGGCCAAGTGTAGAAGGTGATTGGGCTAGATCGAGCGAGTGGGCCGTGGGTTGGAGCTCTTTAGAATGGGGTAGACGAAAAAATAGATAGAAATTTTATCGTTTAAGTATTAGAAGATAGATAAATAGAAATAGATATTTTTCTCGATAAGCCTATAATGGTAATATCTAGATGCACATAAATCTCGGCAGTATACAATCAAGAGAGGAGAGGAAGGGATTTTGGGGACCGATGCACTCCAAATCCCGTGGGACGACGCCATAGCTACTATGTCGCCAAAAAGTTGCAACTCACGTGCAGGTCACGTGATTTCCTTTCCCCGCCCGATTCGACAACTCCCATCGCATCACATCCTTCTAGATCCTCTCTGTCTCCACCCAATTTATTCACCCGTTCCATCGGTTTCTCTCCTTGCGGTGTCGCGCTGCGTATCTGGACACTGCTTCTGCAGTGCGCATGCACTCCTTGCCGGCCCTTGTTCTTTTTCCCTCCAAATTCTAGATTTTTACTCTTTTTCCATCACATCAATTTTTAACTGCATGCATGAAGCATTAAATGTAAGTAAAAAAATAACTAATTGCACAGTTTAATGGTAAAATCACGAGTTGAACTTAGTTGGTCTATAATTAGACAATAATTACTAAATAAAATGAAAGTGACTTAGTACTTATAGATTAAAAAAATACAATCATTAAATACCCCAAAAGTAAAAAATAACAGCGACCCCAAAATTGCACTGGTGGAGTTTAATGGTAAAATCACGAGTTGAACTTGAACGGAGGACGCCCGACCGCGAGGCCGAGGACGCCTCTCCCTTGGTTGGCCTCCCCCGCTTCCTCGCTCTATAATTAGACAATAATTACTAAATAAAATGAAAGTGACTTAGTACTTATAGATTAAAAAAATACAATCTAAACCAGGGTCTAAGTAGTCAAGAAGAATCGTATCCGGCCTAGAAAAAGCCCTAGGGAACGCGCCTTCCTCTGCAAGCAGCAGCCCGTGCAGCCACGAGGGAACCCGGGGCGCCTTCCTCTGCAAGAAGCAGCCCGTGCAGCCACGAGGGAACCCGGGGCGCCTTCCTCGCTCATCGAGTCTGCTCGTACCCGCATCCACCTCGTCTGCCCAGGAATGGAGGGGGGATGTCTGAGGGACTGAGGGGAACCCAAGGCCCAGGCGAACTCATCCAGAGGAAAACCAAGCGCCGAGATGGCGAGGACGAGCAGTAGGTTGGTGCTGCTGCTCCTCCTCGCCCTCACGGTGCTTTCCCCGCTCGCGCTCTACACTAGCCACCTCCCCGCGGCACTTAACCCCATCCGTAAGCGCTCCCTCCCCCTGCGTGATCTGTTCGAGATTTGAGTCCTATTTGGGCGTTTTCTTGTTGGCATTAGGGCTCTTAACGATTTTGCTGCCCCATTTCTGCAGAAACGCGGGATTTTGCTGGAGAAATCACGAATCAGGTGAGTGGTTTTTGGGGGGCTTTTCGTCGGTGGATTTGAGATCCTTGTGGTTTCCTCTCTGGATCTTGATGTGGTTTTGTTTATTGGTTAAATGTCGTCGTAGGTCCGTGGCGTCAAGGCAGATAACCTGAATGTGCTTCCTGTGGTAAATTGCGCCCCACCTTTTTGGGATTTTTCTTGGTCAGAATGGGAATTGATCACAAATTTCCGTTTGCTTTGGATGCAGGAAACGTTGAGCTCTTTGAAAGAACCTGTCGGCATTGTCTTCTCAGAGGAGCTGACTGAATCTAAGAGCCAAGGTGCATTGATCGCTATTTCACCATCTTTGGTTTTCTTGTGTTTGCAAAGCTGGTGCAAACGTGGTTTGGAAGGGGATTATGCAGTTCAAGATATGCATTTCCATTGTTTGTCTAAGATCGTTTGCGTATAAACTGTTTTGTAGATTTGCCGTTGACGAAGGTAGGGGAGCACAAAAGCCGCGTGCTATCTGAAGTCACGGTTGCTGCTGATGGCACTGCATTGAAAGCTGATGAAGTGATCGAGCAAGTGACTACTCTGGAAGCACAGGATGGCAGCTTGGTGAAGGGAGCAGGCGTATCAGATGAGCAGGAGAAAAACATTGGATTGCAGCAGCAATCTTCTTCTGAGGTTGGTGTTCCAAATTTTGTTTGAGTTGTCACCTAATTTTGTGAGATTTGGGGCCATGAATTGCCGTTTGCATTATTGCAGTTAAGACCAAGCTTTGAAGTCAGTTGATAGGTTATGCCTTTCTGCACTTATTGCACCTAACCCCATGTTGCCAAATACTATTAGTGTTTTAAAAAAAATATTGTGGCTGCTGCAGGGTTGTGATATCTTTCATTTTTCTTGGCACAGCATGTCAAAATTAATTCTAATGTCATTTGGCAATTTATGGTATGAGGAATACACTTGTGTTATCTGGTTAAATACTCTGAGGGTTATGTAAACGGGCTAAAGTATTAGTTTGTCATGACTATACTTAACAAATAAATAAATTCTGGTGTAAAGTTTTGAGTGGCTCCGCTCACTTGCATCACAAGTTCAATGTGTACCAATGTTATGATGGGGCTCTCTTTGTTTTCTCAGTCAAGTCTTAATGAGCAAGTTTGCATCAATCCCTTTTTTACAATATGAACTAAAGCTGTGATGGAGTTGTTCTCGTACAGTTGTCAGCTAGGGATTCATTGAGTTGTAATTCATCAACATTTGCATTGACCCGTGTTTAGCTCAGCCCTATTTCTTTCATTCTCGAGGGTGCAGATGAGATACTACATGAAAAATGTAACTGTTCTGGAATCTTGGTGATTTGGTTTCATTCTTTTTTCATTCACATGCTTATAGTAGCCCCCAAGTTTTGCCTCCCAATATTCTTTTCCCTCTAATATGTTAAATCATCTCTTAACTTGGGATTCTTTTGTAGCTTTGCAAGTAATGCTTAAAGCTTGAACTAAGCCCCACGTTGTGGCTTATTTAAAGTAGAACATCATCCAAATATTCCCTCAAATTTAGTGCCAATAGGAAAGTTGCAGTTTCTGTCCAAATAAAACAAACAAGATTGTCTCATACTCATGAAGCCATGATGCCCAATCATTTAGTCAATATTTTCCTCTTTTATTTCGTTTACATTGTGAAATATTTACTCCAATCAGCCAATCACATACACCTTAATCTTTTGCCATAGTATGCGTGTATTTTATTTGGTAGAAAGTTACTTTCATAGTTTTTCATGGATCCTTGATCTTTATGACCTTATCACATGACCTATTTACAGGAAAGTGCACAGGACACTATGCCTAAACAGACACCTGCAAAGGTTATTGTAGAGAGCTCCCAATCAGCTAAAACAGATGGTAAAACTAAAATCGCTGTTTTACCTGATGTGCGGATCCGAAATATCAAGGATCAATTAATCAAGGCGAAGGTCTACCTTGGTCTTGGATCCATTAGAGCGAATCCCCAGTATCTTAAAGACCTACGGCAGAGGATACGAGAAGTTCAAAAGGTGCTTGGTGATGCATCCAAGGACTCTGAACTACCAAAGAAGTAAGGCTCTCACTATTTTCTGCTGACTTGCTTATTATAGCAATTTGTTGTGCATAGGAAATCAGTTGGATGCAGTAACATTTTCATCTATTTGTTCAGTGCAAATGAGAAGGCTAAAGCACTGGAGCAGATGCTGATTAAGGGAAAGCAGATGCAGGATGATTGTTCTACTGTTGTCAAAAAGCTTCGAGCTATGATTCATTCAGCAGAGGAGCAGCTGCATGCACACAAAAAGCAGACTGTTTTTCTGACACAACTTGCTGCTAAAACCCTTCCTAAAGGTCTTCATTGCCTTCCCCTGAGACTAGCTAACGAATACTTTTCATTGGATCCTATTCGGCAGCAGTTCCCAAACCAACAAAAACTCATTAACCCAAAACTGTATCATTATGCCTTGTTCTCGGATAATATACTAGCAACAGCGGTTGTTGTTAATTCGACAGTGTTAAATGCTAAGGTATGTAAGTTTAGTACTTTTTTATGTTTCTGTATTTGGCTTTTAACTGAATGATGGCATCATACTAAGTGGAACTATTGTTTCCAGCATCCTTCTGATCATGTTTTCCACATAGTAACTGACAAACTGAATTTTGCTCCAATGAGAATGTGGTTCCTCTCTAATCCTCCGGGGAAAGCAACAATTGAAGTACAGAATATTGGGGAGTTTACATGGCTAAATGACAGCTACAGTCCAGTACTCAAACAACTTGGGTCCCAATCCATGATTGATTATTACTTCGGAACGAGTCGTGCAAACTCAGATTCAAACTTGAAATATAGAAACCCAAAGTACCTGTCAATCCTTAATCATCTGCGTTTCTACCTACCTGAGATTTATCCAAAGCTTGACAAGATGGTCTTTCTTGATGATGACATAGTAGTAAAGAAGGATCTAACAGGCCTTTGGTCAATTGATATGAAGGGAAAGGTAAATGGTGCTGTTGAGACATGTGGAGAGAGTTTCCATCGCTATGACCGATACCTGAATTTTTCAAATCCTATTATCGCCAAGAGTTTTGACCCACATGCCTGTGGTTGGGCTTTTGGAATGAATGTGTTTGACCTGGCTGAATGGAGGCGGCAGAACATAACACAAATCTATCACTCGTGGCAGAAGCTTGTAAGATTCTCATTCCCTTGTCACCTGGGTTATTTATGTCAACTCATTTTTCTCATCTTTCCATACATGTTTATGACAATCAAATTAACTGTGCTGCAATTGTGAGTAGCAGTGTTTGTTTGTGTTAGGGTTCAGCAGTAAACTAGAACTTTCTTGGGGGCTTATACCTAGAAAGGATGCACTGGAAATAGCCACAATGCTTTGAACCATATATTCTGCGTAGTGTTAGTCTATACTGTGTCACCAGGGAAGATATCAATTGTGTTGCAGTTTTTTTGTGTGCTTTCTGCATTCAGCATTAAGCTCACATTATGAGGACATTAAAACTTAAGTTTGATTTGGGACCATAATTTTTTTAGAAAATGTGTTAAATATTTTTTGAACAGTTTGTTTTAAATAAAGTAGAAAAATTTATTTCATAACTTATATTCAGTCAAATGTATTTGATTCTATTCTCAGTTTGTCTTCTTTCATGGAAACTTTAGTTACATGCACTGATTAGTTTTAAGTTCTCTGCGTGTTCGAGGAAAAAAACTGAGTGGTTTTAAGTTGATTCCTCTTGTTTTTTTTTTTTTTTTTTTTTTGCAGAATGAAGATAGATCGCTCTGGAAACTTGGTACTCTCCCACCGGGTTTGATCACATTCTGGAACAACATTTCCCCTCAGCCGGTCATGGCATGTTCTTGGTCTTGGTTATAATCCCCATGTAAACAGCAGAGACATTGAGCGTGCAGCGGTCATACATTACAATGGCAACATGAAGCCCTGGCTAGAGATTGGCCTGCCCAAGTTCCGGAGCTACTGGTCCAAGTATCTGGATTATGACCAATCTTTCCTGCAGGAATGCAACATTAATCCATGAAGGAACCTGGTCCTTCTAATCCCTTCTGACATAACCAATAGCTTGTTTTGATGTGCCCTTTAGTGTAGTCAGCATAGTATTAAATTTGATTCTTGCTTTAGATTTCAGTTGTTAACATGATCTCTTATTGCCTGTGCTTCTTGTTGGACCCCTTTGCATAATAATTGCACATATAGCTGTAGTGTTCTTAGAGTACATGCTTTAGAGCAGGGAAAAATTTAGATATGGTCTTATGAGACAACGCCTTTATGTACTGAATGTTTGCTGCATGCTTGGTGATCTGAAATTTGGAAGCAGACCTACCCAACAATTCAATAGGTATTCTTCAACTGGTTACCATATTGCATTGCACCCATATGTTTATTGGATTTTGCCCATTCTTTTTTAGACAGAAACAGTAGCAGAACTTCAGTGTCATTGTACAGAATGAAGTTTGCGTGTCATATTGAATGTTCTCCGGAAGATCTTGGACTGGCTATCATGTCATTCTTACATTATTTGGTTATCCATGGTCATTGATCGACCTACGTGTGTTATGAATTTGATCAGTCCTGAGCCGTCCTTACATGGGAATTCAGACTGTCATGTCATTTCTTCACGGTCCAACATTTCTTCACCAGCTCCTTACACCCTAGGGCTGCTGTAATGTTTACTTGTCCTAAAAAGAAAGACGTTAAAAGTTGCGTGCTTGTCGAACTTAATAAATTTCATGATTTTTATCTAATGATAATGATAATAATACTTGTACTAATTATGTATTATAGATATTAATATTCTTTTGTATATAATTATTCAAAGTTAAAAAAATATTTGATTTCGTAGGAAATAAGAATGGCATTCTTTGTGGGACTGGGTGAGTATTTTCTTAATAAGGTACAAGGTGTGACAGTAGAGTGCTCTGCTAGTAGCAAATAAAAGGTCCAATGTATTCTCTGGGCATGTCTGGTTGGGGAACATCCATTGTGTTTGAGCTTGGTGTAGAAAAGCCCGTAGTAGTCGATAGTTTTATACTAGAAGGCCATCATTTATATCTAGAGAAAATAATAAAGAGATAAAGTTTCTGCACAATGACAAAGTCCCTCTGGTTCATCGCATCTCGCTAGCCGATGGGTCCCTCGTAAGGTGTGTTTGCATCTTTATAAGTGCGAAATGGTCTATAGTTATGATATATTGAGTAAATATTTCTTTATTTTGGAACAGGAGGATTTTTTTTTTTATCAATGTAGTAGATTCTATCCAAATTCGGCTTAAAAGGGGCAGGCTGTTCAGCGGCAATACCACACTAAGTTCCTCCTGTTCCAAAAGCCTAATGTGATGGGGAGCAGCGGCAACGTCTGCACCACCACCAGTAGCTCCGGGCTCCAGCTGCGGCACTGATGAGTTCAGTTGCAACGATGCGGCAGATATGAGCTCTCAACCCCGCATCTATGTCTGCTTCAACCGCCTCTACTCATCCCGCTCCAAGCGTCGTCTAGCCATGACTGGAGTCTTTTGTTCCTACAGTCCATGTTGTACTCAAGAGTGGTAGGCCATCCGGCACCGGCATGGGCACGACCATCGCGCGGCCCACGGTGCCACCTCGTCATCCACCAGACGTGCCTCGCTCTCGGGCCCACCTATGATCTCTACCCGATCCGTTGAGACTATCCACACTGGGACCTCTATACTCATCCGGTAAAGGGACAAATTATTATGTAGCGTAAAAATCAGTGCGGTATTGCATGCGGTGCGCTAAGCTAGCGCGTCCGTGATATATGCTGCAATGCAGGAGCCACGCTAAACTAGGGCGGGTCCACCACGCGCGTGAGGCAGCAGCGACTGCGCGTGCATGCATGCGATCCAGTGGCGGGCCCCACTACTTCCACCAACAAAAAATGTTATAACTCAAAAACCGAAAAACCGAATTAAATTCCTATTGCACCATTGAGTTCGTTTTAATTAATTCTTCAAAACAAGATATCACATGGATATATTTAGATAAAGTGACAAGTGGGCCCATAGTGGATAGATGATGATATAGACGATAGATGGGTGCCGGAGAATTAAATATAGAGGAGATAATCTTGATGACCAGGATGTATAGAGGATGAATATAGAGGTCCATGAGTGCGGATAGTCGGAGTGAGATCCACAGTAGGGCTACGGCGGCAGCATGGTGATTGCGTGAAGCATTAGGGCAGCGCAGGTGGAGACCGCGTGATTTAAGTGTGTGTTCCGTGGCTTCGCGAGGATTGTGTGCACAGGAGTTGAAAGAGAAAGAGGAGGTTTGACACTTATATGGACCATATGATTTGAGTGGGTAAGGAGAGAATGTTTAGAATTGAATTTAGACAATCTGTTTTAATGGAATTGGTTTTCTGAGTATAATTTTTTAGGTGGATGAAGAGAGGGCTTTTTAGCGGGGGATATAATTTATTGTTTGAATTTAGAAAAAAAAATAAGATGGTACATCAGTAGGGTAGATTTAGAACCATGATTTAAATAATTTATAGCTTTTAAATTTTATTGAAGGTGTCAAACATAAATAAATATACAGTATTTTGTTGTTATTTTATATTATTATTTATTTTTTCTCCCGTTGCAACGTACGGATCTATTTTCTAGTAATAATAATCAAGGACCGTGTTAACCCGTGACCCGTCACGCGTACGTGAAGCGTGCGACACCACTATCCAGCTGACGACGCATGTTAAGAAGACAGCACCTGCCCGCACACATCACGTATCTCTGACGGTTCTGCACAGACCCCCTCCGGCCTCACCCAGAAACAAAACGTGATGACTGTGATGCTCCAGTCAGTCCTTGTGCACGCTTTCCAAAAACGAAATATTTTTCTTTTAGCTGCTATAACTTTTAAACGTTGTATCCATTTTTAATTTAAATGCGCACCGGTATGTTCTATGTGACGAGGCGAACAAAACTAGATCTCACATGCCAATATTTTGAAGGATTTTATTTTAATAGCAATTTATGTGAAAACAACTAGATGATTTATGAAAGAAGTTGCTACTCTATAATACTAAATTTACTACTTGAAAAATAAAGGTTTTACATAGTATAAGCACATCGATCGTTTTTTTTTGACCGAAAAGACTGTGGGGGAGATCCCCACAGTGCGCCAAAATTTTGATTAATAAAAGGGAGAAAAATGTCTTACATACAAATTAGCTGAAGGCATCTAACCAAACATAGAAAAAGTTCCTAAGATCATCCTGAAATCTAACAGATTGAATGCGACATTGGTTCTTGAAATTTGATAACCAGATACTAGGACTTGGCTCTCTTCTCTGAAAAACCTTATCGTTCCGAAGCTTCCATAATTCCCATGCTGCTATCAGGCTGGCTTCAGTGAAGAATGGCATGGCGTGAGCACTCCTTGCTTGCATGAACCTATCCATCATGGGTAGGGCATCGTCCCAGGTCAGATTGATAGTTGCCCAGCATTCTTTTGCAAAGGGACAGCTGAAGAACAAATGGTCTATGTTTTCAACTTCACCAGTATCACACATGATGCAGAGTGGCTCGTCTTCAATGTGCAGGTTTCTTCTTTGGAGCATATGCTTGGTGTTGAGGCGATCAACCAGTAATAACCAGGCAAAAAACTTGACTCTGGGGTGCATCTAGACTTCCAAATGATCTTGTAGGCTGGGTGTGCTTCCATGGCTTTGAAGACTTGAGAATATAACTTTTTGGATGTGTATTGGCTACCCCAGATGGGGGTCCATTTGTCCATAGCATCTTCATCGTATGGGATTCCTTGTAATTGTAGTTGCAGGGATTCTAGTTCTTCTAATGCTTGCTGTGACAATGGGAGTAGAAAAAGGCTGTCCAGGTCATCAGCTTGCATGACTTCCAGAACTGATGCACTGTCGTTTCTTGCAAAGGAGGCCAGTCTTGGGTATGTCTGTGCGAGGACTGAGTCACTCCAGATGTCATCCCAGAAGCAGATTGATGATCCATTTCCCAATTCACATTTGGTAATGCCTCTGTAAATGATATTCAATCTTAACACATCCTTCCACCAGAAGGATCCAGTTTCTCTGGCAGCGTGGGGGGCTTTAGTAGTGTAGTATTTGCTCCACACTAGCTGTACCCAGGGGGTGTCCTCTCTGTTATAGAACTTATGCAGGTGTTTTAGCAGTAGAGCATCGTTTTGTAGCCTCAGGTTGATAATACCAAGTCCACCTTTATCCTTTGGCAGCAGAACTGTCTCCCAAGCTACTAGATTGCCCCCTCTTGTTCTTTCACTGTCATTGCCTCTCCAGAGGCACTATTTTCAGGCACGATCGATGTTTTCAATCACACCAGCTGGGAGCTTAATTGTTCACATTGCATAGGTAGTTATGGGAGTGATGGCTGAATTGATCATCTCTAGCCTTCCAGAATAGGATAACCATGTAGAGCAGGCTGAAAGTCTCCTTTCCACTCTATCCATCAATGGGGTGAAGTCTTCTATCCTCGGTTTGGTTGTTCCCATGGGCAATCCAAGATAAGTGGAGGGCATGACCCCCACATCACATCCGAAGGTGTTTGCCAGGTGTTGTAGTTTTTCTTGTGATACATTGATTGGGTACATGTGGGACTCTCTGTAGTTAACTTGTAGACCAGTGGAGGATGCAAAGCTGTGTAGTAGTGCCTTGAGGAAGTGCAACTGTCTGGCATCTGCTTGTAGCATCAGTAGGGTATCATCTGTGTACTGGACTATAGGAAAGTCTGATATAGGCTGTGGGATTGGCATAGATAGTAGATTCAGTGAGGCAGCATGGTTGATCAGTACTTGTAGGAGTTCAGCTGCAAGCACAAACAGGAGGGGGGACAGTGGATCACCCTGGCGCACCCCTCTTTTGCATTTGAAGAATTTTCCAGGTATTCCATTGAGGAGCACTGCAGAGGAGCCAGATGAGAGAATGGTTGCTACCCACTGGATCCAGGCTAGTGGGAACCCCAAGTGTAGCATCATCTGTAATATGGTGGTATGTTCGACCGTATCGAAAGCTTTCTCGAAGTCCAGTTTTAGGATGATGATCTCACGTCTTGATTGGTGGCACTGGTGGATGTACTCATAACTCCATGCTAAGCAGTCTTGTATCGTGCGGGACTTGATGAAGCCATATTGGTTTCGGTGGACTATCTTTAGGATCCAAGTCTGTAGTCTGTCTGCTAGTATTTTGGTGATGATTTTCATGGAGATGTTCATCAGAGAGATGGGCCGGTAATCATTTACTGTCTCCGGACAATCTTTTTTTGGGACCATGGTAATTTATGACTTATTGATGCAGTCCAGGTTTACCAATCCTTGTGAGAATTTGTCACAGAGCAAATAGAAATCATATCTGACAATCTGCCAGCACTTCTTTAGAAACAATCCATTGAAGCCATCTGGGCCCGGTGCTTTGTCGTTGGGCATTCTTTTAATGACTAAGTCAATCTCACTCTGTAATATTGGGGTTGCTAAATCTTCCAATCCATCAACTGCTGTGATCATACTTTGCAAGTCAAAGAGCATCTGTGGGTTCAGGGTTGTGCCCATTCGGTTACTGAAGGCATTCCAGAGAAGGCCAGCCTTCCCATGATGGTCTTGCACCCATATACCTTGCTCATTCATGATTTGAGGTATGGAGTTTCTTCTATGTGATATGGTCGCCATGCTGTGGAAGAATTTTGTACATTCATCTCCCAACTTGATGCGGTTGACTGTGAATCTTTTCTGCCAGTATAGGTTCTTATAGTGCAGCCATATCAGTAACTGTTTCTTGACTTGATTCCTGAGGTTGGCTTCTGGGTAGAAGAGACCACGCCTATCCTCCAGTGAGTCCAGAAAACCGATTACACTGTTGCAATTGTCAATCAAAAGTCTTAGGTTTGAGAGCTTTTTGCTCCATGTTTTCAGTTTGGCTCTGAGTGCTTTGAACTTTGTTGAGATGGATCTGGCGGCATCATTATGGTGTTGAGATGGGTTCCAGCCTTCAATCACTGCATCCATGAAGCCATCCTGCTCAGGCCAGAAGTTCTCAAATCTGAACAGACTTGCCTTTGGGATGTTGGTGTTGATCACTATCTTGCAGGGAATATGGTCTGATGTGATCTTCGCCATTGGAGTTACCTCTGTGTCAGGGAAATCAATGGTCTAATTCAGGGATGTAAAGAACCAATCGAGCTGTTCTAATAACGGCACAGACTGCATGTTGCTCCACGTGAAGGCACGCCCTTTTAGGGGTAGTTCTATTAGGCCAAGGTGACCGATTGCCTCATTGAAGGTGAAAGTATCTGCTAGATTGCCTCCAGGACGGTTGCGATTGCTGAGTGATCTATAGAAATTAAAGTCCCCTAGAAAGATCCAGTTATCTGAGATTCCAAACCGATGGCCTCTGAACCAGTTAATGAACTCATTCCATGCAGGTTCCTCGCAGGGACCATAAACCGTCGTCAGCTTCCAACTATCCGAATTATGTACTGACCGAAAATGGACTGTCATACCAAAGCGTTGCTTGTCAAGAATTGTGCCCGAGAAAACTGCACTAACCCATATAACCAGAATGCCCCCTGAAGCTCCAATGGATGGGATAAAATCGAAACAGTCGTAGCGACGTGGGGCGAATTTTCTAATATAAGATGTGTCGAACTGCTCTCATTTAGTTTCTTGCAGGCAGATGATTGAACTGTTACTTTCCTCAATTTTATTCCTAATGGCGTCCCACTTCTCTGATGCATTTATGCCCTGGATATTCCAACATAAAATGTTCCAATTACGTGTAGCCATAAATTAAACCGCGAAAAAATGGGGAGAGGCCTGAACTGGCTAGCAGAGTCAGGGGGATAGAGCAGGGTAGAAGCTGATAACAACCAGGAGCGTAAAGATCATATAAAGAGGGCCATAAGAAGATGACAAAGTTAAAGTCACTAAGTACATCAGCAAATACTTCGTTGCAAGATCTAAAGCAGGAGAGGAGACAGATAGGATGTGATAAGATAGCTGGCTCAATACATGAGCTGGTGTGTTCATTCAGAGTTCTGATCATTGTTCACTTCTTCTGGTGGCGCTTGCAGCAGCGCTTCTTCAGTGAGATCACTAGGATCCACACCGCAGTTGATGCCCCATCCTTGCAGGACTGAGATGGGGACAGAGCCAGTTTCGCCTATAGCTTCATTGATCAGCACTGCACAGGTTCTTCTCTTTTTTGATGGATCTGAGGCAAGCTTGACAGAGCAGTAGCCATCCTTGTTACCTAGTCGCACACTTCGTCTGACAGTCATCTGGGTAAGTGGGGTGCTGGCACTGCTGGCTGACACCACATCAGGGAGTGCAAGAGTTTTCCTCGCACCTGCATTCTTCCTCTTGTACACTTTGGCTGCTGCTGGTGGTGGGCTGGGCTGGCTTTGGTCGTTTTGAATTTCAAACTGAGATGGGCCAGATTCATCTGGGCCTGTCTGATCAGGACTCGAACCACAACCACTTGAGTTTCCCAGAATGATAATAGGTGCAGTTTGGGTGGGCATCCTTGGTTTGGCTAATTGCCTGCATTCCAGCACTACAGGCAGCAGTTGTAGCGCAATAACATCCATGATCGGCCTCCATGGGACAATCTCCAAACCTGTTAGTGAGGTTGGCAGGTCAGTGGAGTGGGTGTTTGCCATGATGGATATGGGCTTGCTGGTATGCTGTTGCTCAACCACTCCGGTGAACACCTCACTGGGTAATCCTTTTCTCCCAAAAAATCAGGGTATGGGCACATCTGACCTGTGCAGCTGCAAATCTGGCTTGTTCTTCTATCAGCTCTGAGGATGCATCACTAGATGATGAGCTACCGTCATCTGACAGATTCTGAAAGACTTCATCAAGTGTGAGATCTGGGCCATCACCTCTAAGGAAGCGCATTGAGGAGCCAGATAGCTCAAGGTCAATGTGGTCTTGAGGGACCACTTGTTGTTGATTGATCTGATGACCATTGGGGTTCTATGGCCCATTGTCAGCTGCAAACACTGCAGGGTTCCAGGCTGGCCAACCCTCTTCCTCTTCTTCATTGTCTTCATCCACTTCCATGTCCTACTGATCATCATCCTCTGCTTGATTGGCCATGCCCTGCTGGTCAGCATTGTTGAGGTGCTGGAGGTATGGTTGTACAATGTTGATGTCATGGGCATCAGGGTGAGGGTTACCCCCAAAGACCCCTAAATTGTCTGCAGCTCCCTGTTGTTCTGCCTGCCAATTTGGAGCTTGATGCGGTTGAGGGCCAAGAACAATCGGTGCATGCTCAGGGTGCAGTTCTCCATCGAACGGGACAGGGTCCTCATCAGCTGGGAATGCATCTGGGAAGTGTCCGTTGAGAATGTATACTGGGACAGACCAAGAACGTCCCATGCCACCAATCAGTGTACCACGTGACACAACCAGGCTACGAGGGACCCTATCTGGACTGAGAATGAGGGCTTGCGCAAGGATCCTCGACTTGTTCTCATCTGTAAACCAGTCAAGCAGGCGGCCATAGGGGGCGACAGCAGCTCTAATGTATAGGTCCTTCTGGAAATCAAGCGGGAAGGCCAGGAACATCAACTAGCAAACTCTAGTGTAGGTGCACGATCTAGCATTAATTCCTTCATCATGCTTAAGAACCCGGGCGACATGATGTTGACCAATGTTAAATGGAGATACACGAACTAACTTGTCCCGTTGAGCAATTGTTCTGAGTCTAATCAGCTCGAGACCCAAAGGCGACAGATGGGAGGATATCACCTGAACTCTCTGTTCGTGCTGGAGGAAGTGGCAGACATGGTCGAGTGTAGGACGCAGCGCTTGATCATCCACTGGCATCGGGGTGAGGGTGACAATGGCGTAGTCTTCATGATCCCTCGTTGGCTCTCCCCCAAGTGCAATTCGGCCGCGAGCCGGTCGATTCCAACCGTGCTCCACCTGGAGGCCACTCACCAGGAAAGGCCTCGGGTTGACGGGGAAGTTTGCCATGGCCGCACTCTTCGGCGGTGAGGAGTCAGTGGATTTGAGCGGCGGCGGCGAGGGAGGAGGGTTTTCTTTGGTGGGTGAAGAGGACGAGGAAGGCTGCGTAGATTGCGGTCGGTTTGGGGAAGGCGAAGAGTCCGGAGTCTCAGCACAGATATCAATGGAGGTTGGTGCAGCATCAGACCATGATTTGGGCTTCCAGATTAAGACTGGCTTGACACTAGTCCGGAATGACCCATGGGCCGGCTTGGATTTCTTTATGTTAGCTCCTTTTTGTTGCCAGGCCCAGACCGATTTGAGGGACGGGGAGCAGGCGACTTTCTCATGTCCAAAAAATGAGTAGCCCCAGCAACGGACTCTTCCTGGGCACTTGGCACTTTGATGGCCCAGGGAAAGACAGCAGGAACAAGGAAGCGTGGGGGCCACAATGTTTGAATTTGAAAGGTGGGCGGGAATATCGGCACTAGAGGCGGCAGCGGCGGAGGGCCGTTGGAGAGCTTGCTCCCCCTGGTCATTCCGAAGAACGCGATCATCCTCCGGAACAAAAGAACGACTGATCTCAGTGTTGCCGAAAACATGATGAACAGGGCCGTCAATCAAGGATGTAAAGGCTCCAAATTTAATTTTCTTTGGTGATGAGCGTTGGACAGGCTTTTCCTGAGGAGAGGGCAAGATCAAGGATTTTGTGAAGGAGACTCTCTTTTGGGGCTTAGAACTTTCTTTCTTGGATTTTTTGTAACAGACTTCAGTCCATTCCTTGGTCTGTTCTATTTCCCAATCCCTCTTTTCACGCTCCCAATGGGGAGTTCCATTGTTCCAAAGATGGAAATAGCAATCAAAACTGGAGCTGATCACACGACATAGTTTATAGATGTGAAAACCAACGTCTTTGGAGAACACCGAGAAACGGAAGTGGTTGTTGCTCGGAAATTTGACGTGAAAATCCAAAGCCCGTCCCCCCGAGCAAGATTGGAGGGCAAGGGAAACTGACTCCTCCGTTAAACGAAAGAGAAATCGGCGAAAAGTGACGAGCAGGAAGAAAGATCCATGGGGGGTGGGATCGGGGTGGTGTACCGGAGACTTGAAGAGGCGTCTGACCTCATCCTGGAATTCCAATCCCACATCGAAATCCAGGAGCCGAACGAGATCAGAGGAAGATCCCATGGCCGACCGTGGTCGCGTCCGCGTCGCCCACTGGAGGTTCACCGGCGGTCATCATTGCGGTGAGGAGAGGTGGGGTGGAGGTGGGGGGAGGAGTCGGCGAGAGTGCTCATTGTTTCTGACTTTCCTCTAGATACATAGTTTTTTAAGCACATCGATCGTTACTATAGGAATATAGTAAATTTTTTATATCCTAGTACTTAGAAAAGATACTAACCCAAGAGAGTAGCATAGAAAAAAAGAGACGAGCACCCTTTAGGAAAAGTTATTAAAGAAAACATTGCATAAGATGCAAGTTAGAAGGACAAGTTATTATACAACTCGTTAAAAAAAATCAGAAAACATGAGTTGCTGCCAACTTGTTACATATTAAAAAAGTAAGGGATTTAGCACAAAACAAGACAAATTGTGAGGGCAAATTATTAGAACAAACATTGCATAAACTGCTAACTAGAGGAGCAAGTTATTATATAACTCACTATGTAAGCCAGAAAACATGGCTAAAGACATGATTACCTGCCCAAAATAAGACAAACTACACCCAGAGAGGCAATTTACTAAAAGAAATTACATAAGGTGATAACTTAGAGGGCAAGATATTGACATTTAATATACAAGATTTATAAATACATTTAACCTAAAAAGGTAATTGAAAACTAAACAAAAAAATGATTGAAAACCGAAAGAAAAAATTGAAAAACTTGACTAAAAACTGAAAATAAAAATCATTTAACTAAAAATAAAAGAAAGAATGAAAGAATAAAACTGAATAAATGAACATAATGAAAGAAAAAAGAAATTGACAAATAGTAAATGGAAAAATTAAAAAATAAACTGAAAATGAAGACTAAAAGCTAAAATTTTAAATCTAAGACTAGAAAGGAAAACAAAAACTGATCCGTTTTTAATGGCAAATACAAAATACTTACAAACAAGTGCAACGAGCAAAAAAATAGTTTTTAGTATAGCTCATAGGAACTCCTTTGTATTTACATGCGCTGATCCGTGTATGGACATGTGGGCCAGGCCGCCAGGCAGGCTCGGTCACTCACGCGAGTAGCAACCGCGCTAGTGGCATAGCGCGTTAGCTTTTCCGAATAATCAACGAGAGAAAAACTTTTCCGAATAATCAATGAGAGAAAAACTGTTTGCGTGTCCCTGTAGCAGAGAAACTGCCCACCAGGCCAAAAGCAAGAAGTCGATTGCCCAACCGGACCCCATAAGGCCATAACTGTACTAACGTACTCCAGCCCAATCCATCTGCTACGAAAACGATGTTCTCCAAAACGATGTTCTGATTAAGGGGTAGGGTTTCCTAAAAAAAAGATAATTTGGGAGTAAGTAGAGACGTTCTCCCGTGCGGGAGGAGGCGGCGGCCATCGTCAAGCTAAGCGGAGCGCCGGTCTGGCCGTCCTTCCACTGCTGACCTCGCGGGTTCGTTTCTAGTCTCTGTCTGCTTCTCCCTCCACCAAGCAATGAGACAATCAATTGCTTGCCATGTAGATTGCTCGCCGGATTTGCGCGTTGTTGCGTTAGAAGTCCTATTGATCTGTTCCCAACTCCCCATCCTGGGCTAAATCCAAATGACCACCCAGTGCTTTTGCTTGTGCGCTCTGACTTATGCTTCTTATATACTCAGTCAAACATTTTTAAGTTTAACTAAAATTATAGGAACACAAAGATTTATGACATCAATAGATATACAATGAAAATCTAGCTAATAAAAAATCTAATGATACTTAGTTGGTGTCATAAATGTTACTATTTTATTATATAAATTTAATCAAACGTGAAAAACTTTGACTTTCTAAAATTCTTAGAATAACTTGTAATTTTGGGATGGAGGGAGTAATGCTGAGATCAACAACTAACTGTAGCTGTGATTTCCAGTGCCGTCTCAGTAGTCCACAACAGCGCCGGTAATATTCATCTCCTGCAACCATGGATGCTGTTAGCCCCGGATCTCGCTGCACAGTGAGCGATTAGCTCACCAATACCCTCACACAAACTCACACGGCGAATTGGATCACAATTCTTTATTATTTTCTCTCACACATACAAATACATACAGCTCGAAGCTAATCTGAAGCTAGCAACTCTTTCACCATCTAAATGGACTAGCTTAGCTTTACAAAGGACCTCAACATGTCCTTATATAGGTTATTTAGGTCGGTGCTACAGTTCTGCTACAGTAACCGACATA
The DNA here is from genome assembly GCA_015844335.1 of Chrysopogon serrulatus. NCBI lineage: Eukaryota > Viridiplantae > Streptophyta > Magnoliopsida > Poales > Poaceae > Chrysopogon > Chrysopogon serrulatus. The sequence continues at coordinate 352,940 of JADLZL010001331.1, forward strand.
TAATTCCAGCTCATTTCTATTTTACTACTACTAGCTCTTGCCAAAACCAATTTGCATTTGACTTGCTTTGCTAGAAACTTCCATTAAACAATTTTGATCTTTATCTCAGAAAAATAAATTAACTCCAACATTCTCCCCCTTAATTTGTTTTCTTGAGATATTGTCTTCCTTACGGCAACAACTGGGACACCATTTATTTTTCCATCTTTTATCTGCATCCTTTTTAATTTCTATAAAATTCCTTTTAGGCCTCCATATTTTTCTCTTCCAAATGCTCTATGTCCTTTGTCTCATATTTCCTACTCCATGCTTTCCAGTCTTTTCAACAACTGACGGGTAACATGACTGAAAAAACTCCCCCTTACTCTCAACTACCCTTGGGGGTAAGGATGACACAGTCAACGGCTCTCTTCGACTTAAACTTGACTCTGATTTTGAACTGCAACCTGAGTTCAAACCTAAGTTTAGTCTCTTTTCTCTTGGAGTATCTTCTTGTTCCTTCTTAACCACCAAAACTGAGACTGATTCTGCAGAATTATCACAATCCATACTTTGTAAAGCAGTCTGAGTAGGGTAATTCATCTTCAATGCAAAATTCCCATTCTCATCCATATCTGCCTTTGCAATAAGGCAGTTCTTATTTTTCCGGTCAATGATCTGACAAGCATTGTCTTCGAAATGAACCATGTACCCGTGTTCTAGCAGCTACTTAACACTGAGCAGATTCTGCTTCAATTCGGGCACCAACAAAACATCTCGAATAACCTTCTTGCCATCTTTTGTTTGAACATCAACCTTTCCCTTTCCAATAGCTTGGGCAAAACAACCATTTCCCAAGCGTACCTTGACCTGATGTGATGAATCTATATCTCTGAAAATACTTGGATCAGTAGCTATATGTTTTGTGCAACCACTGTCAATAATCCATTTATCTTCATTTTTCTCTTGCATAACTTGACAAGAAAATAGGGATTCTAACGCTTTGTCTTTAGTGCATAGTTTTAGCACAACCTTCTCATTTTCTAGCACCTCTGCACCCTGAGAAAGTTCACATACTTCCATGGCAAGGAGTGTAGGCTCATCATCATCGCTGCCTTTCTCCACGAAGTATGCCTTTTTCTCATCTTCTTGAAATCTACAATATCTTGCAATATGGCCCTTTTTCTTGCACTTGTTGCAAATCTTTGTTTTCCAACATCTTTTTGTAGAATGACCAGATTTTTCACAAACATCACACCATAAGTCAGATTTGTCCATACCTTTTTCTCTTGTATTTTGATCTTGCTCAATTCTCATGTTTTTGCCACGGGCCTTGCCATAGCGCTTGCCGTTGCCGCGCCGCTCGAGGAGCCTTCCCCGGACTGCTTCTCCCGCATCCGGGCAGTCCATTCCTCCTCGGTCAGCAGCAACTTGCCGCTGTCCATTATCGCCGTCGCCTTTGTGCGGTCGTCTACCGCCCGCAGACGGCCATTCACATCCTCAATCGTGAGGGTGGACATGTCGATCAGCGTCTCAATGGAGAGCGCGATCTGCGTGTACTTGGGAGGCACGACACGTAGGTACTTGGCAACCGCCTCCTCGTCAGTGATGATGACGCCATGCGCCGCCAACTGGCTGATGAGTGACTGCAGCCTGAGGGAGAAATCCTCCACCGCCTCGCCGTCATGGAACGCTAGCGCCTCATATTCCCGCCGCAGCTGCTGCGCCTTCGCCTTCTTCGCGCGATCAGACCCGATACGCATGGCTTTGAGGGCGTCCCAAGCAGCCTTTGCGGAGTCCTTTGCGTCTAGCGACTCCACATAATCGGGCGGCACGGCAGAGAGGATCGCCTCCAACGCCGAGCAGTCCTCCTCTTCATACTCGGTGCCTTGCTCGATGGCCCGCCAAAGCTTGCGCGTACGCAGCTTGACCGTCATCAACACCGCCCACTCGCCATAGTTTGTGCGGGTGAGAACCGGCCACTTGGCCCCGCCAACTTCCCACACGGTACTCCGCACGATGATCTCCTGGTGCGGTGATGCCTCTGCTCCACCACCCTGTGGCGTCGACGACGCGCTATCCTCACCAGCCATCACCGGTGATCACGAACAGCACAGCCTGGCTCCGATACCACTTGTTAGCCCCGGATCTCGCTGCACAGGTGAGCGATTAGCTCACCAATACCCTCACACAAACTCACACGGTGAATTGGATCATAATTCTTTATTATTTTCTCTTATACATACAAATACATACAGCTCGAAGCTAATCTGAAGCTAGCAACTCTTTCACCATCTAAATGGACTAGCTTAGCCTTACAAAGGACCTCAACATGTCCATTATATAGGTTATTTAGGTCGGTGCTACAGTTCTGCTACAGTAACCGACATATAATTCCAGCTCATTCTACACAAAATACTAGCTAATAGCCAATTTCTATTTTACTGCTACTAGCTCTTGCCAAAACCAATTTGCATTTGATTTGCTTTGCTAGAAACATCCATTAAACAATTTTGATCTTTATCTCAGGAAAATAAATTAACTCCAACAGATGCCAGGTCGCAGCATCTGCTTGGTGCTGCAGGACCAAGGATTTGTGGGCAGGACCATGGATTCGTGGGGCTCCAGAAAAGAGGGGTAATAATCACTCGCCGCCTGCCGCTTCTACTAACTTCCTGATTCTTTATATTCCCTTTTTTTCTTTTAACAGGGTGGGAGGTGGCACGAGACTACTTCACTGTCAAGGACGCCAACACAGTCTGAGAGGTTGTGCATCGCATTGAATCCTTGGTCATTGAGAAACGGAGGATTGCTTTTTATAGCCTGTGATACTGATTCTTAGAATTGTACTAGCATAATCTTTTTGCAGTCCTGATTTTCAGCTGATCATTAAATTGGCCGTTGCAGATATGTGCTGTCAATGCTTCAAGGACAAGATGGGCGCGCCAAGCGTGTGAAGATACCTGAGTTCATGGAACAATTGTGAGTCCACTCACCTGCGTGTGTGATGAACACTGATAGGGATCTAGCAACTATACACAGGGCTGGTCCTGTGGCTTATGGGGCCTGGAGGGAAACTTAAGTCGTGGCCCGTAAAATAAACATATAATTATTTGTATATATAGTGGTGTCAACAAACACTTAAAATGCATAAAAAAGGAATACTTGTATGAAATAATTTAATTCAATTCAATTTAATATACAGCTTTCTGTCATTCGTAAATGCAAAGTCACTGATATCAATATCAATATCGATTAATTTATTCTCAATGAATAAGGTTATCCATGCCTTTATAAATGGATTCTCCATGTTATTGTATAAACTTACTCATTCCCACTGTTGGATGGATACATTTTTTATGACAGGACAATGTTAAAATTTATAAAGAAATAATGAGTAATTCAAATTTGGTCAGATATACAAAGGTTCTAGATTAAGTCTTTGAAATCATACCTGCCTAGAGTCGCAAATCTAATATTAATTATATATATATATATATTATATATATATATATATATAGTTCTAGAACAAGGGTGAGGCTATTCAAGTAGCCGGCTACAAAATAACTTATTCTATAGCCACTTTGAGTTACGATAATTACTATGCTAATTTATAAGAATTATAGTAACTCAATTACTATAATCGTTATAATAGTCAAGTTACTATAGCACATAGTAAGGAGTTACTATAATTGTCGTAAATTGCCATTAGTCGAGTTACTATAGCACATAGTAAGAAGTTACTATAATTCTCGTAAATTGGCATTAGTTGAGTTACTCTAACACATAGTAAGGAGTTACTATAATTCTCGTAAATTGGCATTAGTTGAGTTACTATAACACATAGTAAGGAGTTACTATAATTCTTATAAATTAGCATTGTAATTATCGTAACTCAAAGTGACTACAGAATAAGTTATTCTATGGCCAGCTATAGAGTAGTAGTTCTAGAACAATATATATATATATATAAATATATATATATATATATATATATATATATATATATATATATATATATATATATATCCCTAAACAATATTCAGTCAGACTAACAGTGAACTGTAGTAACAAAAATATAGTATTGGAGTTAAAGAAAAACTGGCCAAATGGCATGACCTAAATGACACATGGACCTTCTCTAGTTATACATAGTCCTTGGCCAAATATCAATCCTTGAATGGACGTTCTGGTGCATGTGCATCAACCACCAAATTTTGAAATTCATGGATTCACGAGTAGTTGGTATGCGACTTGACATGCCTACAGCTTCACCTGAATACCTGATTGCTGTATTTCATGATCCGCTGGTCTATCACTTCAGTAATAAGAATTAGCTAGGGTTGTGCCGCCAGACTGGCAAGCATCCAATGTAGCAGTGTGGTGTCGCTGACTCAGAAATCTGAACCATTGGCGTTGCCATGTAGTGGCGTGGTGGCTGGGTGCAGTGGGGATTAGATTTGGGGTGTTCTCATGTGTTGTCACATCTGCTCTTGCGGGTGCGTGGCTCCAAGATGAGATGATGGAAGCATCGAAGAATTATAATGATATCCCTGATTTGGGACACCCGTCTGAAAACTCCGTGACTGGTCAATCTACTACTGGAGTAGGCCCTGATACTAGACTATGCATGCCTGAGAGGGCCCCTTGGTTTCTGGTGGCCAGAGCAACTGCACCGCTAAAAGGTCTTTGTTTGGTTTTGGTAATTGAGTGACAACCTAGGTGGACTAATTGTGCTCATGTGAGATTTGTAGAGATTTAGTCCACAGGAGCTTAAATTACATATGGAACATGACATGGAGTCATGTGGCTAAGGTGGAGAAGATCAAGACAAGACTTGGCTTGATGGACCGGTTACAAGAGTGAAGGGCAAGTCGAAGGCTTTGAAGCCGTTGGTATCGAGTGTCGGGAGGCTTGAGCAAAGATTTGGCGCCGATGGACCAATGCAAAGGTGAAGGGCAAGTATGGTCAAGATCGATGAACCAATATGGTCACATGATGATATGGAGTGGATCATATCATTTGTGATTGTGTTGGTGCATGTGTTGCATCAACACTTGGAGGATTTGGAATGGAATGCGCAAGACAAAGGTATATTTGTAGGGCATTTCATTTCACCGGTCATAGGTGTGTAAAGAAGTTTATGACCGGGTTTAGGATTGATAGCCGTACTATAAAGAGGAGAAATCTTTTAGTTGCAACGGTTATCTAGTGCCACTAAGTGTGTCTCATTTGCATATGCATTGCGCATAGTGACGTGGTGAGGTGCAAGAGAAAAGCTTTTCAAAATGATTGAAAAATGCTAACTCACATGCTTGACATGTTGGAACACTTGGTGGAGTTGAGCACATTTGAAAAGGTTTTGAAAAAAGAGTCTAGTGGGTTGTTTCTATATTTCTCGGAATATTCAAGAATGTCTCGGAATATCCGAAGAAGTCAGAATTTTCGAGGAAATATTCGATCAGGTCTCTCGGCCTGAAATATCATTTTTGGTTCGGATATTCCGAACATGTTTGGATATTCCAAAGAAAGTCGTGTTCGGACCTGTCCGAACGTTCCCCGTGTTGACTGGGGTGTTGACCTTTTGTGTGAGGGCCATTTCAAAATATATCCGAACATTGCTTGGATATTCCGAGCTTGCTCGGATATTCCGAACCTGGCTTGGATATTCCGAAACTGGATGTACACGAGTGCTGACAAAGTTTATGACCTTTGGAGTGTAAGTGAGAAGTGAGACGCTCCTAGCCGTTACCAGAAATATCTGACCGTGCTTGGATATTTCGAAGTTTTTTGGATATTCCGGAATTTGCTCGGATATTCCGAGACTGGAGCTGAAACTCCCCAACGGTTATATGCGGGTGGGGAGTGGATTTAACCCATCTCCTCCCCTCTTTCTCAGCAGAGAGGCTCATTTGTTGAGCTCCAAGAGTGAAGAACAAGCTCCCTCTCCCTCTCTATTGCTATGTGCTAGAGCTTGTGAGAGATTGAGAGCTCCAAGGATTGATCTTGTGAGAGCTTGAAGAACACCCTCTCCCTCTCCTCTCTCTCTAAGCTTTGTGCTCATCCTCATGAGAGATTGAGAGTTCTAGTGTTTGTTCTTGAGAGTTGGAAGAACTTCATCCCCTCTTCTCCTCCTCTCCAAGTTTAGCGTGGATTTGAATGAGAGGTTGAGAGACCTAGTGTGTGCATTTGAGATTTGCATTTGGTGGCACTAGGTGGTGGTTGTGATTTGGGGATTTCCTATTACTCTTGGAGGTTGCCAACTCCTAGACGGCTTGGAGGATTTAGCACGCTTGGAGATTAAGTGGTGCTCCGGTTGCGTGGATATTGTGAGGGGGATTGTGCTCACCCCGCGGGGATAGCGAAGAGCAACTCTAGTAAAAGCGTGTCATTGGGTTACCCTCACTTGGGTAGTTGCTTGCGGCGCCCGTGGAGGGCTAGGCATTGGAAGCCTATTAGATCGCGCAACATGAAGTGTGTGGTCGACACAACGGGGACTAGCTTGGTGGCAACCAAGTGAACCTCGGGATAAAAATCACCGTGTCAACATTGTCTTCATCTTCTCGGTGGTTTGCAATTTACATACACAAGCTCAGTTGCTCTAGTAATTAGTTAGCTTATGTAGCTAGTTACCTTCTTATTTGTGTAGCATAGAAGTAGATCCTTTGTGTGACTAATTGGCTTGTGTAGCCTCGTTAGTCAAATTGCTTAGTTTGTGTAGCTAAGTAAATTGAGCTCTCTAGTTTGGCTTGTGTAGCCTTGCTATTGAGCATTGCTATTGGTGCTTAGGCTTTGTGCGCTTTACTCACTAGTATGTGTAGGTGCTCACCGGTTTGATTGAGTACTAGTTGCTTAGGTTTGTGTGACCTTGCAAACTAGTATGGGATAGGCGAGTACTACCTAGCCTAGCACCTTAGTGGCTCAATCTAGGATTACTTTATAAGGTGCTTGAACTTAGATAGAGGGGTGAAGTCTTGGTTAGACCGATAGTTTTAATTCCACAATTAATTCGGTCATCCGCTGTGATTAGTTTTAGAAAGGACTATTCACCCCCCCTCTAGTCCGTCATCTCGACCCTACAACCGCTCAACCCCCGCCGGGGTTCAGGCCTAACTATACATATATACATTGTTAAAATTTTTATGCTTTAGTACTGATTAACTTTCACAAGGTGAAAAAATGGGATGGTTGGGGGTGTTTTCCCAATTCGTTCAAGTGGTATATTTTGTGAGAAAATTTATCCCTGCCATATTGTGGCTAGTGTCCCTCTGTATGTCAATACGAGCCTGTGACCTGCCTTTCTTTGCTAAAGAAAAATCCCCATGCCATAAACTATGTGCTCTCAATTTTCTCACTTGAACTTTCTTTGTAGTATTGTGGTAAAATAGATAAACTAGATTTCTCTGCTTTGTTGTAAAATTTGTGGAGATGTTTAAGTAGCAAAGCATCATTTTGCACATTCAAATTGATAGCTCCTAGCCCTCCTTTGTTCTTTGGCCTCATAACTGTGGGCCAAGCCACCATATTTCCACCATTCTTTTCTGCGCTATTGCCTCTCCAAAGGCATTGCTTACGGGCCCTGTCAATATTGTCGATTATCCCTTTAGGCAGCTTGAGTGTACACATTGCATAGGTGGTTGTCGCGGTGATCACCGTGTTAACCATGTCTAGCCTTCCTGAGTAGGATAGTAGGGAAGAACAAGCTGTTAGGCGACACTCGATCTTATCCATCAGTGGAGTGTAGTCCTCAACACGAGGCTTTGTCGTGCCCATAGGGAAACCAAGGTATGCGAAAGGGAATGAGCCAATTTGACAACCAAACGTGCTTGGTAGAATCTGTATCTTATCTTAGGGAACATTAATTGGAAGAATTTTGGACTTGGCATAATTGACCTTGAGCCCCGTAGAATCAGTGAAGCTTCTGAGCAATCCCTTTAGAAAGAAGAGCTGCTTGGCGTTCGCTTGCATGACAAGAAGGGTGTCGTCGATGTACTGCACAATGGGCTAGTTAGTGTTGGTGTCTGGGATGGGCGGGCAGAGGAGGCCCAAGGTTGCTGCTCTGTTTATGAGGATCTGAAGAAGCTCTGCAGCAAGCACAAACAGCAACGGGGAGAGAGGGTCAACCTGACATACACCTCTCCGGCATTTGAATTTCTGACCTGGCACTCCATTTAAGATGACTGATGAGGTACCCGTGGTGAGAATACGTTGAACCCAATTCACCCATCTTGGCGGGAAACCCAGATGTTCTAGTATGCTGATGATCACTGAGTGTTCAACGGGTGTCGAACGCTTTCTCAAAATCCAACTTGAGGATGATTACCTCCCACTGAGATTGCTTGCATTGGTGGATGCTTCAAAGCACCATGCGAGGCAGTCCTGAATTGATCCGCTTCTGATAAACCCGTATTGGTTTTTATGCACTAATTGGAGGATCACTGATTGCAACCGATCAGCGAGAATCTTCATAATGATCTTGAGATTGCTGTTTAGGAGTGAAATAGGCCGGTAATCGCTTACTGTCTCTAGGTTCAGGGATTTGGGTACTAGTACGATGAATGAACCGTTGATACTTTCCAAACTGGCTTGGTTATTGAAGAAATCCAAGGCCAGCTGATAGAAATCGGTCTTGATCAAGTGCCAGCACCTCTTGATGAAGTGTCCATTGAAGTCGTTGGTGCCTGGGGCCTTGTCTGATGGCATCCTCTTTATGACATTGTCAATTTCTGATTCCAGAAATGGTTCGATCAGAGAGGAGAGATCCTCATGCGGAGAGATAGCTCTGGGAGGTCAAAAACCATTGAGGGATTAGAGGTTACTCCCATCCTGTCTCTAAAAGCACCCCAAATCATCTCTGCTTTGCCTGAGTCATCACTGATAGTTGCCCCATCCTCATTGGTTAGCTGCCTGATAGAATTCCTCCTGTACGAAATTGTGGCCATTGCATGAAAGAACTTGGTGCACTCATCACCAAGCTTAATCATGTTTACTTTGTATCGCTTCTTCCAATAGAGATGCTTGTAGTTCAGCAGCTTTGCCAATTGAGCTTTGACTATGTTTCTCAGATTTGTCTGAGTGTTGTACAGAAAATGGCTTTCCTCGAGGTTACCTAGGAACAGAATGACAGTGCTGCAGTTGTGATGAGCAGATTGAGATTGGAGAGTTTTCTGCTCCAGGATTTGAGAGCGTGTCTTAGTCTTTCAAACTTTGCCACTAGACTGCTGTCTGAGTTGGTATGCTGGCTATGCTGAGTCCAGGAGAGAAAATCACTGTGTTCCGTCCAGAAATTTTTGAATCTGAAAAGGTTGCATTTCGGGATAGTCGTGTTGATCATGATCTTACACACGACGTGATCTGATGTTGTCTTCACGAGGGGAATGACTTCTGTTAGGGGGAAATTGTTTGTCCAGTTAACTGAAGTAAGGAACCAGTCAAGCTGGTCTAGAAGCATTTTTTGCTGCATCTTACTCCGTGGGCCCTTCCCTTGATTGGTAGCTCGACTAGCCCCAGGTGCCCTATGGCGTCGTTAAGGTTTTTAAGAGATTCCTCCTTGATCTGTTATGGTTTTTAAGAGAACGGTAGAAGTTGAAATCGCCCATGAAAAGCCAGTTATCCTCTTGGTGAATTGCGTGGCCTCTAAACCAAGAGAGGAATTCTTTCTCCGCAAAAAAAAAGAGAGGAATTCTGATCTGGCCGGCTCTATGCAGGGACCATACCATTGAGAACGCAAGACAAAGATTGTTGGGCTTGGGATTTGGAGAAGCATGGTGAGTTTTCAGTTAAATCTTCATATCGGAAACTAGAGGAAATGCACCACCAAAAGGATGCAGTAGACCCTGGGAGCTCTGGGGATGACTGTTGGGACAGATTATGGCGTCTGGATGTTCCACCTAAGGTCAAGGTTTTTTGGTGGAGAGTACTTTATGAATTCTTGCTGGACAAAGCAGTGTTACATCAGCGACACATAGATCCGATAGCCTATTGTGAATTGTTTGGTGCAGAGAATGAGACTGTCAGACATGTCTTACTTGAATGTACCATGGCATTGAACTTCTGGCGAGAGGTCAAGCTGCTGACTGGTGTTAAGGCTCCCAAAATACAATCACACACCTGAGCCTCAGATATATTGCTGAATGACATGGTTTCAGAGAAAGACCGAGGATTAGTCATTATTGTTATGTATGCATTATGGATGCAAAGGAACAAGCACCGCCACGGGGAAAGCCAGATGCCGATTTGTTATACAGTTCAATGTGCAGTCGACCAGGCACATGATCTATGGCTGCTCTCGCAGTCCAAGAAGGCCAAGTATCAGCTGCCCAGGCAAACAGTCTGGAAGCCGCCGCCTGAGGGGTGGGCCAAATGCAATACTGATGGAGCGTTTTATGCAGGAGCTAATCAGGGAGCAATGGGAGCTGTTCTACCTGACTCTTCTCCATGGAGGAAAACCAAGGATGAACCTCAGAGCTCCAGATTGATGATATCTTGTGGGTTCATTGAGTGTTGTGGCTGGTTCATGGCCTGGGCTGCTTCTACCTCTGGCTGCTCAGTTTGATTGCCATTGGCATTCACATTGACTAGCTCCGCATTCCATCCATCAGCATTGGCAGTTGGAGCAGCCTCACCATGAGGGTGCAGGAACGCTTGCTGGAGAGGGTTGGGGTCAGGGTTTCCCCCATGGACTCCATGATCAATGTCTGCAGCTTGATGTTCACCTTGCCAGTCAGGGAAGACAGGGTAGCCCCAACGACATGGGGACCAAACTCTGGATGGGGCTCGCGATCGAAAGGTACTGGGTCATCTTCACCCAGGAATTCATCCAGGAAGTTTCCATTCAGCACATAGACTGGAACTGCCCATGATCTCCCTAGACCGCCCATGATGGAGCCCCTGGAGACCACGAGGCTTTGGGGTACTCTGTTTGGACTGGGCAGGAGCACACAAGGCAGAACACGGGACCTATTGTCATTAGTGTACCAAGCTAGAACTCGACCATAGGGCACAACAGCTGGCTTGACATAAACATTTTTATGAAAATCAAGCGGGAAGGCCAAGAACATGATCCAAGTCAGTCTAGTGTATGAGCAAAACCTGCTGTTAATCCCCTCATCGCGATTGACAACACACACTACGTTGTTGAAATGCATCAGGCTGTTACGAACAAGGTGGTCTCTCTGGGGAACCGAGTGCAATCTGATCAACCCTAAACCAAGAGGGGAGAGTGAGGTCAGCTATCTCGATACGAACCCGTTGGCTGTGCTCCAGGAGGTTCACCAACAAGTTGGGCATGGGGCGATGCTGGTTGGCATCCGTGGGCATTCGGTTCCAAGGTGACAATGGCATAGTCCTCGTGCTCGGGTGTTGGCTCCCCTCCTAGGGCGACATGACCCCGCACCGGAGAGTTCGAGCCATGCTCAACAGCGAGGTCAGCAATGAGGTATGGGGTGGGATCAACCGGGAAGTTGGCCATCGAAACAAGCTCTTGCTCTTCTTCTTCGTCAACTTCCTCCACCTCACTGTGGGAATTTTCTGTGAGTTCTGATGGTAGCGGCAGATGCGAGATTATTATGCTGGAAGACGAAACGTCTGGGTTTCTATCACGAGAATCGAGGCAGGGCGATGTGTTACTAGGCGGAGTCTCTGGAATTGATTGCAGGTGAATCTTGGGTTTCTAAAGTTAGCTTTGGATGGGGGCTGGTTTCATGGACCGGCTCTGCATGTCGGTTAGCAATGGGCCGACAGATAAGAATGGGCATGTTTGAGTAGTCCGGGCTTTGAACCAGCAATGCCTCTTTAGATGACCTGGGTTGAAATAGGGAAGACAACGAGTGGGAAAGTTGCAAGCCTTTTTGCTGTGGCCCATTCCCAGGCACTTGGAACACTGGGGGGGCCCAAACAAGTGATTGCAAATGCAAATTTGAATTGGGATTGTGAGAGGACCCGCTGTGAATGTCGCCTTGATCACCGATTGATCAACCGCTTCCACAGTCTGAGATCTAGATTCGAAAACCAAATTCCGACTAGGCGGTGAAGTCGGATCAATCTGACCGGTGAAAGAGCCAAAAGCTAGAGAGATTTGTGGCTGAAATTTAACTTTTGGGAAGACTGAACAACCTTCTTGGTGAATTGAACACTTTCTTGTCCTTTTCCTATTTTTTCGCCTCACATTTGGAGGATTTCGAGAGAATCTTGGTCCACTCTTTTTCCTGTTCGGTTTCCCAGGCACGCTTCTCACGCTCCCTGGAGTGCCATTATTCCAGAGATGAAAGTAAGCATCGAACATGGAAGTGGTGACCCGACGAAGTCTGTAAATCTCAAATCCCACATCTTTGGTTCATGCTTAAGAACTGAACATGAAAATCCAATGCACAACCACCCAAGCAAGATTGCAAAGCAAGACCCACTGAGTCTTCCGTCAATCCGAAGAAGAATCTTCGGAACGTGACAAGAAAGAACAAACAATCAGGGGAGGGGAAGGGGTGGTGTACCGGCAACTTGAAATGACGCTGGATGCGGTCCTAGAATTGGAGACCCCAATTGATGTCTAGGCGTGCAACGAGGTCCGATGAGGACCTTATGGGGACCGGCTGGCCAGCCGATCAGAGGCAGTCCTGGCCGCCGGAGACGAGGGAGGATGGCGAGGGGTGGCAAGGGGCAGGGAGGAAAGTCACCGAGTCAACATCTTCACCGTCTGATAATGTTATTGCCACTGAACATTCTGTTGCCAGACAGGAATTTCGTGTTCCTCCTATTGCTTCCTCCCTTGTGTTCTTCACGAGTGCTCTAATACTTTGCATTTGAGCAGGTGCCGGAGGATCCTCAATGGTGGTGAGCAATGACGAGGATAGTCTTAGAGTACATTGTGCTGGCTTTGCAAGTTCCTTTTTATTTGTTCTCGAGACTGACAGTGTGACTTGATATTTACCTTGTGGTACGACAGCTATTCTGTTTGGAGCGAGCATACCAGTAAGTAAAATAGTAATTTAAAAGGAATTGAATTCATTGTTTTATCTGGAAAAGCTAATCAAGTGATGCCCATCGTGCTGTTTTGAACCATATAAAGCCAAGGAGAAATATCATTTTGCAATTAGAGAATTTGCAAACATGCAAATACGTATGATAATGCTGGCTTGTGTATCGTTTTGTCAGTTGGATCTACGATACCATGCTGCCATTGTCTTTTTTGGTGTCTATTGTTTTATCTTCAATGCTTATGTTCTTTCACGTTTTCAGATCTTCTGATCAAAGTTGCAAGATGCGAAGTTTGTTATTACTGCTATTTTCTCGTGAATTTATCAAAATGATTTATAATTTGGTTATATTTATTATGCTTATGTGATTTGTCAGGATCTATTGAACACGTCTTTCTGGCGCCTCTAGCCACGCTTCTCTGTTGACTACTAATGCACGTTGGTCATATGAAACAAAAACATTGACTTTGGAGAGCAGGTCTAAATTTGTGAATAGCATGCTGCAAATTATGTTGCAAGTTTGTGTTTAGTTTTGTGGATATCGGTATTTCACGTATAACAATTATTACTTTGCCTTTAATCTTTTGTACAAACACTCTACAGAACTGGCCTTTGGACGCGTGGGCCAAATCAGCATTTGTCTCGGCAAAAATTGCGCCTGGGACTAAAAAGACTTTCAATCCTGGTTGGTAACACCAACCGGGACTAAAAGTCCCCTGCCTAACGGCTATGGTGTCAAATATGTGTAGTGGGGACTTTTAGTCCTGGTTGGTGTTCTAAATTTTTTATCAATAAGTCCATAAGAGAAGAAAAAGAGTCCTATCATAGGTCTTAAGGTTTTCCCAAAACAACTTGAACATGCTACGGGATTTCGGAGAGCCGATTCAACATTTGGTGATCTTATGGGAATGCTGAAGTAATTTATTTTTTCATTAAAAAAATACATGGAGTTTGCCATTTTCATGTTTCACTGCTCACACAGAAAACTGATTGACACATTTTTTATGTAATGATACATAGAAAACTGAGTTATGACTTGTGGAGTCTTCACCTTTCTATGAGCCGGTTGAATATCGTAGATACCTGAATATATATATGGCCAGAACAGCTGTAAAGACGAGGAATTCATGGTATTGGATTTGAATAGTTGTTTGTCAGGAGGATTTGTGCCCCAACAGCAGCATATAATGGCTAATTTAACTGATTGCCTACCAGTTGCCTCTATGTAAGATTATGTTATTTATTCTAACAATTGGCTAAATATATGGTTATTATGAGTTTTTTGTCGATTACTTCAATTTGGTCATATATGTGATGTATCATGAATTGTGGTTTTGTATTCCTCTCCGTGTTGTTGAATCTCGATTGGGTCTTCTCGATGTATTTTAGCTATGCTCACTGCTGCTAAGTACTCTAGCAGCCAAGTCATGGTAAATCCTACAAAATATTTCGTCGTAAAATTTAGTATGGCCAAGTTACGGTAGAATAAAAGAATATCTTTTTATACCCAAATAATGTTAAAAATGCAGAATTAGAATATTAGATTTGGCGAAGCATGGTAGGTCTAAGTGTGTGTAAAATTTTAGATTGGGTAAATCAAGTTAAAAAATG